>JACYFF010031952.1:95894628-95928405 GCA_017589665.1 Selenicereus undatus | reverse complement strand
GAGCTTTTGGAAATGACGTGTTCTTGCTTCATTATTGCAGACGGTTTTCAATGCGCCATCTGGCGATGAACCTCTTGCTTTAGATATGGGTGGCATGGGCAAAGGCCAAGTTTGGATAAATGGGGAGAATGTAGGGCGTTACTGGCCTGCATACAAAGCAAATGGTACTTGTCGTAATTGTAGCTATGCTGGGAATTTTTCTGAGAAGAAATGTTTAAGTTACTGTGGAGATGCCTCCCAAAGATGGTGAGCGAAACTCCTTGGAAGAGCCTCATTTGATAATTTTTCTTCCCTTATTGAAAATAACTTCAATGCTTGGCTAACTAGAACATATAATTTCAGGTATCATGTTCCTCGCTCCTGGCTGAAGCCGACGGGAAATTTGATGGTTGTATTTGAAGAGTGGGGTGGAGATCCAAACCTCATTTCTTTGATGAAGAGAGAGATGAGCAGCATCTGTTCTGACATTCACGAGTGGCAGCCCGGTCTGAGGAAATGGCACTTGCAGTCTTCTGGAAAAATCAACAGACCATTAAGAGCGAGGGCTCACCTATGGTGTGATCCTGGCAAGAAAATTTCATCTATTAAGTTTGCGAGTTTTGGGACTCCTGAAGGATCTTGTGGAAACTACAGACAAGGAAGCTGTCATGCGCACAATTCGTACGATATCTTTAAAAAGGTATGCATCATGTGGTTTGTTTCACTTGCATAGCCCAACCCTTAAAGATAAATACAACAACAATGCCAGATCCCATTTGGCAAGGTCTAAAGAGATTATATTTAAGCAACCCTATTCCTTACAAATAAATTAAAGAGGCTTTTTCCATTGCACAGTGAATTTGAAAGGCAGTGTCCTGTACTTTTTCTCAATAATGGCACCGATGACAGTTTAACGAGACATTTACTTTAGCCCACTACAATAGAAAACATTTTGGAAATGATGAGGGGCATTTGTTCTGAAACTCAAATCTGTGTTCTGTTGCAGAATTGCATTGGTCAGCCAGGGTGTGCTGTAACTGTGGACCCCGTGCTATTTGGGGGTGATCCATGCCCTGATGTCCTGAAGAAACTTGCAGTCGAGGCCATCTGCAGCGGATGAGCCCTGCAAGAACAGAAAGTTTCTCGAATCTTTTTTACTATAATCTGCGTCATCAGTATGAGTTTAATATCTAATTTCATCTTTGCCAATTTTTGTCTTTGTATTTTCCTCCACCATCTCCATTTTTGCCCTTTTCCCTTGGTGAGGTTGTTGTATAGGCATGGCAGTGCATGTTGGCCGAAGGCCCGTCTGCATAGGCTCAATGCTGGTCCTCCGTTGTCACTCTCAAACTGGAGATTGTGGAAGTCGGAAGTTCGATTTTTCGGGGGTCTTTTCATTTTTCATTTTTGGGTTTGGTTTGCTTGTGCATTATGATTGTAGTGAAGGAGTCAATGTGTCAAACGTATCAGTTAGGATCTGTAATTTTACAGTTACTTTTGAATGTAAGTTTCTTACTTAGGAGAGGAAGAGGAGGCAACTATTAGCCATTGTTTTGATTTTGGATTTGGTGTAATAGTATGTGCAGTAAAATGCAAGAAAGCTAGCTTATTTCAATATATGGGCACTTACCCCATTGACCCCCCCCCCTAAAAAAAAACACACAAGAAACAACGGCATGCAGCTGTCCTGCCTTCGCTTTTCCCATGGAATTGCAGCATGATGTGTATTTCGTCTTGTGAACATGGATTTCAATGTTGTGATAACGCTCTTACAATATTGGGATAGTCAAAGTAAAGACTTGGATTATATTTTTCAGACATCTAAAGGAGTCAATAATCTATCAAGTTTTAAGTGAGTTGGTCATGCTCACTATATATGAACGATTGGACCATGACATATCCTAAAGTTTAATGAGCATTTACTCTTTAAAGTTGTACTATTTCTTACTAATAGTGCCAACTTTTATTCATTTTGATCGCTTGTTTTACGTTTTTTAACAACTAAATAGTTATATAATTTACTAAATCATGACTCCAGGTTGTCCATATTGCTCTTCGGAAGAGGCTATTTTTTGAGTTAGAGCTAGGGAAGGGATATGATTACACTACCAACTTACGACTCTCAACAATCGAATGTATAATTCTACTAACTACTCTTATAACTTTATATAAGATCGTAACTCTCAGTATCTAAATCTACATATTACTGGTAACTAATCTAACTACTTTAACTAAACTATGTTGACATATTTTCTCATAATAATCTTGCATTAGCTAGCTCATGCAATATAACCTTTACATGTTTCTCTTAATGAGTTTGAAAACAACTACTACTAAAGAATGGGGGATAAAGGACTCAAATGGGTTGATTCATAAAACCAATCTGTGTGTCAGCTCAGTCTGTCAACTCAATTTTTAAATACAGATTGACATATAGTGTTTCAAGTCAGCGAAAGAGTTGTCTGTCGGAATGTAGCAATCTTTTTTTGTTGATATTAATATTAGGAGCAGCATACTTATGTCACTTATATTTTCTCGGATTACATCCTACTAATAATCGGAAAAAAACAAACATAAAATGATAATGGCCTAGTGAGCTTTCACAAATCACACACAACTGCACAAGTGGGCGGCAATGTTCAGAAAGAAAAAGCAGAGAATATAGAGCTGTAACAACTGCAGAACCTTCAAAAGCACAAAAAGACTGACTGAGACTGAGCCAAACCATGGAACACGTCTTTAAGGTTTCCTCATGATTTCAAATTCCTAAATAACAGGCTAACAGCCACCTTCCCCCATTTTCTCTCTCCTAAAAAATCTATCCATATCAATGGCGACATGTCTTTCTTGTTGTTCATCGTCTATCTCTTGTTCTACTGTTTGTTCTCACTCTTCTCCAATGGAGTCTCGTTACCCTTTAGTTGTAGTTGTTCTCTTTACTTTATCCTTCATCTCTATCTCTCTCCTTTTTTTCTCTCTCTTTAGACGACTCAGAAGGGCAGAGGAAGAGAATGAACAAGACCCACAATCTAAAACCTCCATATCAACCCTCAAACTTTCTCTATCTAAACTTTCTGATAAAACCCTAAATGCCCATCAACTCAATTCGACCCAGTTCCCCCAATCCATCCTTTTGGAGCTCCTGCCGTCGGGTTGTGACGACCCAATTGACTCCGGGTCGAATTCGGGTAGAGAAGATGAGAAGGAGAGCAAAGGGAAGAAGAAAAAGAAGAAGAAAAGGGCGAAGAAGAAGCAGAACAGTTCATCTGATATGGTGGATTTGCAAGTAGGAAGTGGAAGGGAGGAGAGAGAAGGAGAAGTGCGTTTGAAAAATAAGGAAGAGTTGGTGTGTTTATATCCATTTACATCGTCATCAAGTGCTACTCAAAGGAAGATCAAAAGACAGTATGATCAGCTTGTGAGATCACATGAATCTAAGGGCTTGGCATTGGCTCAGGTTTTTACCCCTTTGTCTTTTAATCTTCTAATTTGCAATTATTATTTCTTTTAGCCTTTAGTGTTGCTGCTAGTGATGATGATCTTTGGGATGTGATTTTAGATTGTGGGTTGGTCATTTACTCTATATTTTGCTATTTTCTTCATGTTCAGTGATTTTAGAAGCAGTTTTATGTGGCCTGATGTTGTTTGCGTTCACTTTGCTGATACAGTAAGTTTTGCATGCAACTTAACCTGCATTTTACTGATAGAGTCTGGAAAATAGCACTGTTGGTTTCATCTCAATAATCAATATGCATACTTTAGTACCAAATGCTAATTTCAGGACTCGTCGAACTGGAATGAGTTTACCATTGTATTGTTTTTTTATTTTTTTAAAAAAAAGAAGAATTATGTAAAACAGGTCCAATTGTCTAACAAATTGTGTAGCTTTAGGACCTTGAAGGAGAGGTGGGGCGGTTCTCTATTTAATTACCAACAACTCTAGATGTTTAGCCTCACTTCAAATTGAGAACTCTTATTGGTTAGCCAACTCCAGCCTTGTGCCTTACTGACTTACTGTTACATGGGGAGGACCTTACAATCATGCAGGTTTCCGTCAAATGCTCCTTTTTGGGGGGGGGGGGGTTAAGTGGGAAAAGCTATTGTCAATTTAAAGCTAGGAAGATGTATGCCTCTTCTTCATCCAATGGCCAAACCTCCCCTTGATTGCTTTGGCAATTTGATGCAACAATCCTATATTAATCTCATTTCTTGTTGAACAGTATCTATGGCAAACATTTCAAAATCCAACCTATACAGCTCCTTCAAAATCAAAGTACATAGAATGCTATCCTTAATCAGGGTTCTTAGCAAAAATGTTGTTACATGTCCATGGATTGGAGTACTTTGTCACCCTTTATTCATGGCTGTTTTCTGACATCTGAAGGAAAATTATTAGGGTAGGGATCTGCCTCTATGTGATGAGAACTACTCTCATTGGTATTTGCATCCGAATACCGTTGATGAGGATCTATGCTGTGGTTGATGGGTGTGTAAAGTGTATTGATAACATGTAATCTGGGAATTTAAGGGTGGTCTCAATTTAATTTGGATGTTCATCATTACATGATAATTGTTCTCTTCATTTCATGTGATTGGAAGTTTTTTCCATGTCAATTTTTGAATAGATTTTTGAAATTTAGGAAAGATAAGACACATCAGCTCTCTAATTTTTCTGTTCTGAAAATACCCATCCATAAGATTTGAACAAGGTTAATATCCAATACAAACGCATAAATACGCAACGACATTGTTAGACTTTATTTGCATGGATATGTGAATGTGAGATTGATGCCATTTGAAAAGATTGAACAGGTTCATCTCTGTATACAGTACAACATTGTAACTCATGAATCAGATCTGGTAAGTTATAGTGAATGTGGCTTGAGATCTCATGGAGATAACCTTCTAGGTTTTTTTGTTTTTTTTTTCCTCTGTTGATCAGTAAGTAGTCAGTGTTCTTTTGCTATGGATAAGATTGAGACAACCCCCCCCCCCAAAAAAAAGGGATTAAAAAAATCGAAAAAGACTGCTAAGACAGTTGTACTTGGATTGTATTTTGAATTGTCCCTTCTCACCATTCTGTATAGTAAGATACAAGGTTCATGAGGACTTTGGTTTTCTCTTTGGGGTGATCTTCTGGGATTTTGGGTCTTAAGTCTGAGCATGGAATTTGGAAAAGAAGAATCCTTTCTGATGTCCTTAGGATGAAGGCTTGCATTGTATGGAATCTTGTCAAATGATCTGCCTTCTCCTTTTTCTTTGTGATCCATGATTTAGGAAGGTGATTAGCTAATCATTTTCTATTTATTATGTCATCTAGGGCATTTGATGATTAAAACAGCATCACTAATTTTGTTTTGCCCCTTTCTCTGGGGTGGTTGAGGGGTTTCCAGTTTATATTACTGGATCAGAGATTTGGAGCTACGTTCATGCTATCTATAGCAAAACTGCGTTATTTGATTCTGAGTATATTGCTTTCGTATGCTTGTGCATTTTCCATTCAAGTATGTTGACTTTGGAGTCAGAAGACTGCATAGTAAATCTGTTCTGCTGGTGCTATGGATATGGGAAATTTTTACAGGTGAATATTGGCATAAGGAAAGGAAAGTGACCTCAGTAAATGGATGGTTTGGTGTCTTTCTTGGGGCATATTTATGGTAGTTTAGATGTTTGGATACAAAATTGATGTATTTTAAAGGAAAGGACCAGGAGGAACTCAGAAAGAAGAAGGGAGAAACAGTGATGATCGCAGAGCAAATCAAGAAAATTAGAGTGGGCGAAAAAAGGGGGAGAAGAGATGGTGAAAAATGCAGTAATCAATTAATTAGTTGATATTCAATCATATGTTACGATGATAACCTAAGATCAACGATATTTTAATCAATGAATAAAACTTGAAGAATAAGTAAAATTCACCGTAGCAGTTAACACTATCCTTAAATAGGGCAGGAAACAAAATCTATCTAAAATACTACTGCATAGCCTTGTTTTTGGCTCGCTTGAAGTTAGCTGTGATTGTCTATGAAAATTAAATGAACAAATCAAGTAAAAATACAATAAATTTCTGAAGACCAGAATATCTGGGAAATACTCAAGTATTAACTTTCCATATTCTTCATATTCATGCACGGGAAAATATCTGATATATGATATGTGCCCTAGAGGCCTAGACTACAAGAACACTTTTTTTTTTTTATAAGGAAAAGGTAATATATTAATAATAAAAGATTAAAAGCTCAGCTGCACAGTGAGCATCACACAAAATGCTATATACATCCTAAATATAAACTATCCACACAATCAGCCAAATCAATAGAGAAAGAGCTAAGCTTCCCATTCTTCCAAAAGTAGAGAATCTTTATGAAATTCTCTTTCAAACTCTGAAGAGGAGTTTTTGTGCTTTCAAAAACTCTTCTGTTTCCCTATATGCCAGCTGGCTTTTGAAGAACACTTCCAAAAGCTTTCCATTCTACCAAGAATACTTCTATATATATATATATGCCAGCTGGCTTTTGAAGAAAATGCTGGAGTGATGGATTGGCTGAATTGTTGAAAGAGAAAACTTGAGAAAATCACTCTAGCCATTCTTCAAGAGTCCAACAGAGATTGCAGAATACTGAGAAGTAAAGGAGGTGCACTGACTTGGTAAAGATTTGGGATATGAATTCTGATAACTGAAATTCGAAAAGTTTGGCTAGGACAAGAAGACAGAATTTAACTGGAAAAGGATATTAAGTTCTTCTGATAATGAAATCTCTTTGAGAGATGAAAAGCAGTCTGCGGAAGCTAGCTTTCTACAGACACACGCATATATCCATAAGAATTATGAATTAAAAGAATGGGAGCTCCCTCTATCTTCAATAAAATGGAACTCCTGATCTAATTATCTTTGAGGGGCTGAAGAGGTGTTTCCACACAATCACAAATTACTATGTCTCTTGATCAGAATATTTCTAAAAGAAGTGTGAGAGATATAACCGTAGCAGACTTCTTTTTACTTTTTATGTTGTAGAATCCCTCTCAAGCCAAAAGATATTATTTGATTCCCATTGGGTGCCCAATCCATTGGAGTGAACCCCTAAAGAGCTTTTCCAAACTGGCATGAAGGACCACTGGACCAGGCTTTCAATATCCCTTTCTTATCCTCGGCCAAGGATATTCGACTCTCACAAGGATGATATATACTTGAAGCACATGCTTGTCTATTATTCTTCTACAGCGAGCCCTTGCTGTTTAATTCTCTTTGAACAATTTTTGTCAAGTGGGTGTTGCAAGAGACACAATTGCAAACATATTAAAGCGTGTATGCTTAATTAAATTGGAACGTACAGAATTTTAAAATGTATAGGCTTGAAAAGAAGTAATATTAACACAGAGTTAACTCTGAATTGATACACATAATGCGGCTGCTGCTGAGGATACCGGAATATGTTTAGTGACTGTTTCTCTTTTTTCTTTCTTTCTTTCTTTCTGTTTTTTTAATTGCAGGTTGGACAGTTTGTAAATTGCTTGGTTGATGCTAGGAATGAACTACAGCACAAGTAAGTCTAAAGATATTTTCTTGAAAGCAGACTTGTAATGGAAATTACGATGATCCTGCTTTTTACTTTATATTGAACTATTTGGTATTAACTTCAGATCTATGAATAGAAACTCATTGTTTTGGGAGCTAAAAAGAATTTATTTTACTTCTATTTTTTGTTTGAAACCGTGGCAAAAAAATTTCCCTGACTTCCCACGAGGTCCCCATCCCAATTTCCAGCAAGGTCGTAATCTGACAAGCCTTGGCTGTTGCAGGTCTGAGTGCATCAAACGTAAATTTACAATAACCAAGGCTTTGTTACTGAAGGCTGATAGATCTTCTTTTGACCGCCTTCGACAGCAGGTTGGCATTAACTTTATTAAAGACGGCATGTTTTCTACATTAAGTTCAGATTTGGTTAATATATTGACATTTTCAGATATATAAGCTAGAGTTAGAGCAGAAGAGATTGGAAGAGGATGCATTTGTTTATAACTGGCTGCAGCATCAGCTTAAGCTCTCACCGGCATACCAGAAGGTATTTTCATCTTGATCTTAATATGACCTTCTTAATTGACGAAATCCAATGACTAATAAAAACAAATAACATTTGTATCTAATCTTATTTGACCCTGACACTCTACAACAAGTTTCCAACATGGTATATGTCCACGGGTTGAATTTACCTGGTTGAGGAAGCTTCGGTCGAAAACACGAGGTGTCACATATTCATAGTTTATACTCATGTTAGCGTGTAAAGTGTTTTTCACTGTTAAAGTGAAAAAAAGCTTTCTGAATATACAGTTGTATTCTGCCTTAGTTTAATGTTTGCCTGATGCTGGCTGCCCCGTCCTTTAGTTTTTCTCAAAAGGCAACTGTGCTGATGACTCTGAAGGACTAATCTGGATGAGTTGACCTCTTGTTCACGGATAATTAATTTGTTAGACCATCTTTGGAACCAGGATATTCCATTAGGGATGTTGGGGATACTTTTTTGAGCTCTGAAGATTGCTTGTACTGGCTTCAAAGCATCTTCTATGAGCACAACTTCTCATATAGTCATCCGGAGTTTACACAAGAATTGATGTATATCCAGAAAGGTCTAGGCTTAGAGTAAACTTCTGATCGAGGCAGCACTGGACTAATTTTTCATTTTATGCGACTATCAATTTTGAAGGTTAATGTCTTGTTTTGATGTCTTCAGATGGTAGAACTTGGTTCCTGTATTGAGTTGAAGGGCAAGTCAGATGAGACAACAGAAAATCTGGATGCTGAGCAGAATAATATCTCATTTGAGGAGTTCCTGGCGCAGGAAAAGAAAGATGCTTTCTGGTACAGTTCTTTCCTGAAAGAAGTCAATTTGACATTCCTTATTTGAATGTGTTAGCCCATGTTACTTGGACTATTCATTTTATCAGAAGTTCCCAGGTTGGGCTCTCAATACTTGATGCTTCACTTCACTTCGGGTAAAAGCATCCATGTTTTCACAAAATGGGGCACATACCCATATTTAAACGCTTTCAACTGGCTCCAAATAACATAGCTAGTAACAAACAGCAAAAGTTCAAGCTCCACTAACTAGATTTTATATGACAATTTCAGGCAAAAGTACAGGAAGACAAAATCGTTTTCGGGGTGATCTGTGAATGTTTTCTTCCCTGACTAACAGCAGCAATCTGGTTCATTCATCCACAGCAGCTTCGTAGATCTGACACAGAAACCATGCTTCTTTGCCTGACTATTTTTGCCAAAGGCTGCAGGAGCTTTTTTGGTTTGTTTTTTAGCATATGCTAGTTGCCCAGATTGCATTACACTTGATCTTAAGTGGGCAATTGCGATATCTATGTTGAGATAATTAGACATATCCCAGCATTTCTTATGCTTCTTCTACAGGATGAGATTGTTGTTAGAAAAACTACTACAGTATGCTGCTGATGTGGGTAGTCAATGAAAGATGGAATAAAACTTCTCTGGAGCATTAGGGCCTATGAATAAGTTATGTTAACTTTCTAGTTGCAGTTACAGGCTGGATGATTGTTGAAAGTCTTAAGAATCATATTTTGACACAATACTACAAGAGAACACAAGGCCAAAGGAGTGAGAATATATGGCATTATGCCTGCTTCCTATTTTTATGCTATTTTCTCATACTCCTTGTGATCTTTCTAATGGCTGGAGTTTTCGCCGTCAATGACCAACAAACCAAATTTGTTACCTACTTCTAAAGCTTTTCAAGCAATCATTGTTAAAGTAGGAGAATTCGACTTAACTTTGTTTGCATCTCTTTCTGCACAATAGAAGTGGAATTCTTTCCACTATTTAACATGTTCAGATTACTGAGAAGAGAAAAAGAAACAATGATCGTTTTGTTGCCCTTTTTAAAACAGAACAAAGACATCCCCACCCAATTGCGAATGCCTTTAAGCTTTATATTCTATATTTATTTGTTTCCATTTTCAAAGACCTAAATTGCTACCACAACATTGCAAATTGCTTAATCTTGCAAAGCTGAGTAGAAATTTGGAATAATTGCTTAAGTTGGACACAATAGTTATGCCACAACATAGCTTTTATTGAGTGTGTTTCACCAATCCAAACCCTTGCCAGAAAACCCTAACCCTAGAAAGAAAAATTGCTTCTCCAATTCACACCGATGTTCAAAATTGAGTTGAAATTTGAAACCCCCTATATGAAATCGATCCGATCAACTGCAAGTTCATGCTTCCAAATCATGAACCATCCCAAGAATATCGTAATCAACATCAGATCTTGAAATCATGTAGGTTCGATTGATACTTCAAAAAAGAAGCTTTTGCGGCAGCAAAGAATGGGGATTTGAAGATAGGGACTCTCACATATAAGAAGAGAGGGCGAGTTCAACATTCTAAGCATTTGCCTTTTTTGGGTTCAAATTTGCAAGTTTTATTGATTTTGATTAGTTGCGGAGGAATGAATCAAGGCTTTATCAATGGCATTCTTTACCAAATTAAAAGCGCGACATCTTAATTCAATAACTCTATTTTGAACCTAATTTTTGTAAGTTTTCCTGACATAAATCAATCCATTATGTGATGACTTTGAATAGAATAAGATCCACAACTTCCCAACCTAGTAACCTAGTCGACAATGCGTAATATCTAGAAGTATGTACTTGCAATTACTTGTAACTATACATAAATTATTTTAGGGCACTTCGCTAGCTTGCTCCACATATCAAAATTTGTTTGCCTATATCTGCGAATGTAATCATCTGCAAAAAAGTACAAGTAGTGAGAAAAAAGGTAATGAGACCACCAAAGGGGTTAGAAAAAAAAATCAAACCAGAAGAGGAACATACTCTGGATTCCAAGTTCATAAAAATTGCCGAGTTTGTAGCCATTTTTGCTCGACCCAATTGTATTTGGGTAGCTGTAAAAAAGGAATTACATCTAGAGAACATACTATTTAAAACACTTTAGAAAAGATACAGACCTCAGGTCAGGGGGGCATGCATCAAATGATACCTTCTCCAGGTTTTGCAACTGTGATGAGTACTGCAACAACAATCTTAACAGCTTCCGAGATAAAACATAGCTCTAAGCATGAAAAGATAAGCATCGTAGGAAAAGTTTATGCACAGTGCAAGGAATATTGAATAAAATAGGAACTGCATAAAATTATAGCAAGCCAGTGGACTCAGTAGTCATTGATAGACATTATATCGGCATCGAAAGTTCTAAAAGACAACTTCCAGGAACACAATCTAGACGATCCAAAATACTAGGTCTGCTAATGTAGTTCGTGCAGACCAACTTGCTTGACATAGTATTCTTTGTCATGGATATCAGTGAATAGGTGAAAGAATTATATTAAAAAGCACGAGAGCAGGCATAAACAAAAAAAATGAACACAGTCCTGGAATAAAGCAACCTTTCCTGTATCAATCTTTGTTAAGCAGCAGCTGCAGGAAAAAGAATCACATTTGAAGCGCCAAAGATGCTTTGTGTTAAACTTAACACAAGTAAAAGTTGGACAAGGCACAAAGCAAAGAAAAACCCATGACTGCTTATATAAAGATTACTTCATAGAAGATTCAATTTACAAGAAACATCATTTTCATCATAGATTTAGAATGCAAAACCCCTTATTTTTTGCACATCATGGAAGCCCTTGGAAATCATTCTGAGTACTTTCAATTGAAGAACGTTGCGGTCGAGAGGTGTGGGTTCACGCTGCTAACTAAGGGTACTGCTGCCACACAAATGCTGGCATGTGGCATAGCCACCGATTGTGTGGATGAGTATTTGAAGATTGGTGCAAGCATAGTACTAGATTGCCTAAAGAAATTTCCCGAATGTGTCATAGCAGTATTTAGGGAAGAGCCTTTGAGAAAAGCAACCCATAACTGATTTTGATTGTCTATTGGAAGAGGTAGAGGCGTATGATTTTCTCGGCATATTAGGAAGTATAAATTGTATGCATTAGGGAGTGGAAGAATTGTCTAAAGCTTGGAAAGCATTGTTTGATAAAAGACTTCATAGGGTCCCAACTATCGTCCTTGAAGCAGTCACATCCTAGCTATGACCTTTGGATATACCATGCGTTCTTCGGGTTGCCAAGAACTCTTAGTGACAAATGTTCTTGACTACTTGCAGGTTTTCCAGAAGTTGTATGAAGATCGGGCTCCAAGATGTAAGTATGTCATCGATGATCATCTGTATAAAATAACATAATTCTTTCAGGTGGTACTATCTGAAATGGACGATATTCATCATAAACTATCCTATTTCCCCAAGGTCCAAAGGTAAAAATATTCGCTAAGCCTAAAGAGTCCGTCAGGAAGGATGTGGAGTGAGCCTTTGGAGTGCTACAAGTTTCCTTTACCAAACTCCATCGCCCTCTCGAGTCATGGACGAAGAAGATATAGATATGGTAATGAAAGTATGTGTGATGCTCCATATTATCAATGTTGAGGACCAACGAGATAACTATAAGTTGACTTTTGACTACGACTATATTGAAGATACTACCACGAAGCCTATTATCCCATGTGACGGTCATCCGTGCTATGAGACTTAATTTGAAAGAATGCTAGAAATTCAAGACCTCAAAAACACAAGCATATCTCCGAGCGGATTTAGTTGAAGAAATAATGGAAACGAAATTTGAGACAACAAAGACGGAGACGAGAGTGATACTCTTGTATTGTATTCTTTTCAAGTCCAACTCTTGTATTATAGTTTTCCTTTTAATAGTAGAGGTAAATATCCGTTCCGACTGATGGCATACCATTGCCATACTTAACTAATTCAGTCTATTCTATTGGTGATATAGACTCTCCTTAGTCTTAGCTCTAAGAAGAAAAAAATACTAATAAAAGCACTAATCTTCGTGCTCGCTCGTACTGCCTACCATGCATACGTAAGGATATTCTCTTTATCACAGACAGTCTTCCAAACTTATCCCGCTTTTCCAGATTCTTGATAGCACAGAAGAGAAGTACCCCTCTTGGCTTCACCGCTATGCGCCTTTCAAACACACTTTCTTTTATTACTGCAAGAGCGAAAATAGCATAGGTTATCCTATCCGACAACATAGGAGTAAGTAGTACTTGCTAAATCTTGAAATGGAAAGGGAGTTGCTTTAGACGTAATAGAGAGAGACATATCCTTTGACGACTTGCCCTCCTGTTTTCAACGAACTCCTGTAATTTTTTTTTCCATGTCGAACTCTTGCTTTGTATTTTTGTATTAAATCAAATATGTTGTATTTTTTTTCTTTAAGTCAAGCATGTGTGCTGTATTGTTTTTTAAGTCGATCAATTGTATTTTTCTATAAGTCTAACTTTTATATTGTGAAGTCCTATGTGATTAATTGTTTTATCAAATAATTATGTACAAATTATCTTTCACAAATTATTCACGCAACTAATAAACAAAACAAAAGACAAAAATTAATTGAATATGTTTAGTGGTGGATTCTATGGATATTATTTTATGTGATTAGTAAAATTTTTAAGCTTTATATTGTGAAATTAAATTCCGATAATCAAAACGTAGACTCATATAAAATAACACAGAGAGAATAGTAGACCTCCACTTATGAGCCAAAAAGTAAAAGGTACCACAGTTGAATTTTTTTTCAATTATTATAATTAACTTTGTTTTGAATTGTTGATATGATATGAAGAACTCTCAATCTCTGTTCTAATGTAACACAGAGAGAATAGATGACTGACTGTTTTGAATTTTTTATTATTTGTTGGAAAAAAAAGGTAGTTATAATCACGGTTGCAAGCCTGCTACGAATGGTGCTCAAGATAACCCATTTGATGAACTGGGTTGTTGGATTTCTGAGTTAGAGCTCCAGAATTGAAATGGTGTATGAGATTTTATTGGAGTTTGCTGGAGTTCAATCGAGTCGAAGCCCATAACTTACATTGATCTTTGACGGTGATACCTAGCTGGGTGTTGGTTACAACTGAGCACACAGGAGAGAGGCTGACCACAGTCTGTTTGTCAACTCCAGTCGGCGTTTATGGTTTCTTGAGGTTGAGGGAACAATTTTAGGGGATTCTTCCCCTTTGGAAAGAGATAGGCACAACGAAATTAGAGACAGAGACAGACAAATAGAGGGTGCATGCTTTGATGCCAACGGGTTGAATAGGTAAAAGGCAAAGAAAAACAACGGCTGGGATTCATTACTGTGAAATAAATGGCAGAAATTAATCAATTACGGTAATTAAGAAAATTTTCAATTATGATGGAATTTCCTCATTAAGAGCACTAGCAGCAAGCGCAAAGTCAGATAACGCGGACCTCCAATGGTCACTTGTCAGTAAATGAGTGGTGAGAGAGAGGTGTGCCACGCAAGGAGAACCGTCTGTCCGTGGCACCCCGCGGGCCACCTTTTTCAGTTTTTTAATATTTTTTTTTGTTTTTTTTATGAAGTATATGGTTTTTAAATAATTTTAAAAGTAGGTTGTGTGTTATGAGGTGGATCCATAATAAATATTTTTATTGAATGATTAAAATTGAGTTTCATTTGTTGGAGAAGTGATGGAATGCAAGTTCCAAAATTGTGAAACTTTTGCTGACGTGGCAAGCCAGAATTATCAAAACTGGAACTCTGCTGAGAATGCTCTTACATGACCCAATTTACATTTGCTCTAAGAGCATTCGTAGCTGGCCGTGAAATAGGGGAATGCGGGCCTCACGCTGCTACTTGTCAGCACATGAGAGGGGAGAAGGAAGTGTGCCATGCGGGGGAGAACGAACAAGCGTTTCTCCCTGCGGGCCACTTTTTGGCTTTTTAAAATATTTTTTTTGTTTTTTCTTTTTTTTTGAACTATATAATTTTTAAATAATTTAAAAAATAGGTTGTGTGTTATAAAGTGGGTTCATAATAAATATTTTTATTGAATAATTAAAATTGAATTTTATAAATTGAATAAGTGATGAAATATAAATTTTAAAATTATAAAATTATTACTGCAGGTCAAAGTTTTAAAAATTAAAACTCTAACAGTGAATGCTCTAAGCACTCGAGCCAGATCCATATTATCCTGCCCGAAAACGGTTCCTTCGAAGTCGAAAGCCTGATTGCTGTATTTATATTGAGTCACAATCACACTGCGAGCTGCGACTGTGTGCAGACACAGAGAGGGAGAGGGGGGAGAGAGACAGAGACAGAGACAGAGACAGAGAGATGGCGGAGAGAGGGGGGAAAGGGAAGAAGTTATCGGTGGATGACAAGTACAGCCAATGGAAGTCACTTGTCCCCATTCTCTACGACTGGCTTGCCAATCACAACCTCGTCTGGCCTTCTCTCTCTTGCCGGTTCTCTCTCTCTCTCTCTCTCTCTCTCTCTCTTTCTCTCTCACATGTCTTCTACTACTTTGTCCAATACATGTAATTGAAGAAATGTGCGGTATTATTGGCTGGATTTTGCTTGTTCATAGTTAAATAAGACTACTTTCAATGCCTGTGCATGCCTCATTGCCTTGTGGTGTTCTCTTACTTAATTGTCTAGCTTGGGGGTTGGGAAGTTTGTAGTCTTATGTAGTCGAAGAAGTGTTTAATGCTTGCCGCCTGTATTTTAGTTCAAACCAAGATTTATACAAGCAAAGGCCAAATAATCCCTAGGAATTTTGGCTGAGAGACCTACATTGTTTGTAATTATTGTCATGTACAAGCCTTGAAGAGGATAAATATGAAATGCAAGCCCGTTGAGAAGGGGGCTGATGAATTACCTCGTCTATGCTCTCTCTCCCCTCTGTCTAAAAAAACATCTGGTTTTTTTTTTTTTTTTTTGGGGGGGGGGGGGTGGGGGGGGAAGGTGGGATGATTCGTTCACCAGCTTGTATTTGGAACCCCAATATGGTGATTTTGAGTTAATTATCTGGGCAGATTTGTTTTTAGGCTGTATTTTATGGGTAACAGGTGCTGAGAAATGGACTTATTTGTTGATGCCCACCTTATCTCTCTTTCTCTCTCTCTCTTTTTTTCTTTTTTGGAGGGTGGGGGGGAGGTGGGATTATCCGTGTTCGTTGTCAGTTTTTAGCTCCACTAGTCTTCACATTGTTGCTTTCGATCCTTGTTTGGTGTTCTCTGTTTTTTGTTTGCCTTAACCTGCTTGATATATGATATTGTAGATGGGGTCCACTTTTGGAGCAAGCTACATACAAGAATCGGCAGCGTCTTTATCTGTCAGAACAGGCAATCACACAAAACTCAGTCCTTGCATGTAGTAATTTGTATCTGTTGGTTGTGTGGTGTGAGTACATAGAACATAGATTTACTAGTGATCTTAGCTTGAGCAGTATGTGTTGGTTACAGTTATGAGTTCAGCTTAATGGATTTAGGGACTTCCGTTGGGCTTGATGCTTTTTGCATCATGTATGCTCGCCTAGTCACCAAAGGAGAATTGAAAGAAGGTTGTATCCAATGTTGTGCTATGACTCTTACCATCCCATAGGTACTATCTGAGTTTAGCCCTTTTGGGCCGCATAGATCTGAGAAAAAGCCTTTGATGAGGTGTGCTGTGGCCTGTGAGATATATTTTTCACAAGGGTACATGGGGCTGACCCAATGGACCCCTATCTCAGGGCAACTCAATTGACCACAACGGCCCCGGGGGCGTGTAGGTGCTAAACTGTCCAGGATAAACCTCGCCAATCAACCTCACTATTTCCTCACAAAGAAAATATATATTGCTTCCCCCAAGGCTTGAACTCTCATGGAAAGCATGGAAGATAGGGGTGGGAACCAACTAGGCTACCACCTCTTCTGCAACACTAGTGGAGAGAATGGGTGTGCTGTGAGATATACTATACTTTGGACCCTATTTTGGTCTTATACATGCCGGAAGATAATCGGCGGAAGGAAGTCCTTTGAATGATCATCCGAGTTTGACGCTGGCCTGCTTGCCTGTCTTGTTACGTCTGTCATTCATTACTAGGTCTTGCTTTGACCTTGTTATCTCTATTTTCAGACTGACGGGAGTGTTCCTAATACACTAGTCATTGCAAATGTTGAAGTTGTTAAACCTAGGGTTGCTGCTGCAGAGCACATATCACAGGTAGTGTAATTCTTGCCTGCTAAACATGGCGTCCTAAATTTGCTTTGCTGGATGATTATGATGCTAACGTCATAGCATTTTGTGTCTACCTGCTCATCTGATCTTTTTATCCCAGTTTAATGAAGAGGCTCGTTCTCCCTTCGTAAGGAAGTACAAAACAATCGTACATCCAGGAGAGGTATGTTTGTTGGTTTCCTTGGAGCAGATTATGTTTACTGTTGCTTGCATATGAGAATTGAGTTCTCTTGTTAACCAGTGTCAAATGAATTTGATATTATACTTGTTACTTGGGCTTCAAGGATATTGTAATTTGGGAGTCTTGGTCTGATCTTGGCTTCTTCACTTTACAGTGTGGCGCTTAATTCAATGCTAGATGAATGAAGTAGCTTGAAATTGTGGATAGGGCTCTTGTAGAGTGACTTGGTTAGTTGCCAGCTTTTCAAACTTCTAGATCTCAGGAGCCCTGATGCTTTGTGCACATGTTGATTGAGCTGGTGGCCTGGCTGGCCATTGGAAATAATTGAGTTACCTAAGCTGGAGTGTACTGCCAAGAACTAATAGGAAGCCCCGTAAATAAAAATGGCGAGGTCCGGCGGGTGAAGAATGAAGCTAACTTTGAACTGACAAACATGTACGTGTGTGGCCCTGCTCCCAGTCCTTTGGCCTGTTTAATGAGCAAATGTCAAATGGAGTAAATACCAACCTAGGGCTTCTTCTCAAATTCAACTGACAGCTTTATTATGGGTATTTCAACGTAGTAGTGAGGGAATTCTTCCTCTAAACCCTTTCCAGCTTCGTGCACGCACATGCGTGCGCGCGCATGTGCGTGCAAGAGAGAGAGAGAGAGAGCATGATGTGGTCTTCCTTCTAACATAGATATTTTTTGAGGTCTTCAGCTCTGCTATGTGCTGTGGTGTTGCCTGTATAAAATTATTTTTGTAGCTAATAGCTCAGGATGCAAAATCATTCTAAAAATTGAAAACCTTGCATGTGCAGGTGAACAGGATCAGGGAACTCCCCCAGAATAGTAATATAGTGGCCACTCATACGGACAGCCCTGATGTGAGTAGCTTCTGGTTACATTTGTGTATGTGTAATATGTATGTTCATTGCACACTCTTTATGAAACTCCTAATTTACGGTTCAACTTTTTGGAGTCTCCAATCAGGTTTTAATTTGGGATGTGGAAAGTCAGCCTAATCGTCATGCTGTCCTGGGGACTACTACCTCTCGCCCGGATCTGGTGAGCCTTATGCAACTGATCTGCACCAGTGCTCCCCCCCCCCCCCCCCCAAAAAAAAAACAAACACATACTCTTGCAAAAAGACAAAGTAATATCTTCATTAGTTTCTTCTCGTTGTTCTGGAAATTCATGACTTTTTCGGCACCCGATCTTCTTGTAGTAGACTTGAATGCTAGTGTTATTAATCCCCTTGTGCTGCAGGTATTGACTGGCCATCAGGATAATGCGGAATTTGCTCTTGCTATGTGCTCTTCTGAACCACTGGTGCTTTCTGGAGGTTGAACTTTTGTTGGATATATTTCTGCCAATTTTGGCGCTGTCCTAATTTTCATCATTTTGACCTATGCTCTTAATTGCTTAATGAATAATGATGATTCCTTTTGTAGTGGAATATCGCACACCATGCTTGTAAAGGACCTTTAAGTCTTAGTACGTCTGGTGGGTTCGCCATGCAATGTGCAGACAATATATATAATTTGCTTTCTGTTTAATACCATAAAGCCTTCTGAGTTAGTAAAATGGACAAAACCACTTCCGTGCTGTTCTTCCCTTTTTGGGGGGGGGGGGGGTTCAGATGTACTGTCTCGAAATTTCTTTTGACCCTACATTTGAAATGAATTGATTGTCCGTAATACCATAGCAAAAGAGCAGAAGACATGTTAGCTAGACTTTTTTGCTTCAACCCACTGTAATCTAAATTCTAAAGCTGAAAAAATTGCCACCAACAGTGAATCTTCTTTGGCATGCTGGAAAGTGGATTGTAACTAATTGTGTTCAGCCAACGTTAGTTATATATATCTAATTTGTCTGTCCTCCCACGTTGATTGTGAGTATAAATTGTCATAAGATGTTTTTCAAGGCAGGACTTGTCAAACATCTGTCATATATTTGAGTAGTAGAGATTGGCTGTTCTCAAATCAAGATGGAGCTTCCTGGGTAGACTGGTGAGTGCCCCTTAGTTGGTCCTAAACTTTTCATCAAGGTCCACTTACATATTTCTTTTTGGTGGGCTTACTGGGGCACCTACCTTGGGTCTCATGCAAGGTCTAAGGTAGGCTGGTAGTGGTCATAAACATTGTCCATGACTAAGTTTTTGACTTTAGACCTTACTATTATCTCATCTTCAATCTTCGCTTCATTAATCATGGACATCTCATAAATTTATATAATATCATTCACTTCAAAAGTGATGCATCTGTACACATGTTCAACCCTAGTTTTTCCTCATATGCATCTTCTCGAGGATTTGATGTAAGAATCATCCTGTTAAAAGATTCGTCAGTCTCTTCTACTCTTGTTCGACAGCCTCAGCTAGTTTTGTTCTCTAGTTCAAGCATGCTTACTTGGGAGTGCTTCTGGCACTATGCATAGCATGTTATCAGTATGCTGTCAAATTTGCCAATGACTCCAAAATGGCATTAATATGCCTCTGCCCTACGCAAGGACTTTAAAGTCTTGGTGCTATTTGATTTTGTTTCCTTGATAAGACTCTAGGGAAGAATCAAGATTAGGATCAAGAGGTTGGAGGCTTCTTGATATATCTTCTTCGGTCACCACAGCTGTATTAGAGGGATAGATGTTCCATCTCTCCGGTCTCGAGCTTGACTTCCAAGGAGGCAGATTCTGAAGTTGGTAACCACTAATATCATTTGGTCATGGAGCCCTTTTCGAACTGTAGTGTTTTTAGTGATACACCTTCCTTGTTGTGTCTCCTTTACAAGTTTTCAATGACCAGTGAATTTTCACTGTGCAGGAAAGGATAAGTCAGTGGTCTTATGGAGTATCCATGATCATATCTCAACACTGGCAACAGAACCAGGATCCACAAAATCCCCTGCTGCTGGTTGCAACATCAAAGCAAGCTCCAAGGCTGGTCAAGGAAATGGTGGAAATTCAGATAGCTGTTCAGTTGGACCGAGAGGCATCTACAGTGGTCACCAGGATACTGTTGAGGATGTTCAATTTTGCCCCTCAAGGTAGCTTGTTTGTGTTGGGTCATTCTTTTAGTTATAGATATAGATTTCCTTCTTTCATCTGGACAGACGAATCATTTTATCTTGTCATATCAGTTACGTTGGAAACTTCCAGTTGTAGCAATGAGCCAAATTAGTAAGGGCTGGGTTAGATGACCAGCTATCCCACACTCCCACCCAAAGAATAAGTAAATAGCTTCATGGTTTGACCAAAACTGAAACATTATTACCTCATCTGGAAGGGGAGGGGAAGGCGTACTTGTGACTGTCTGCTGGTGGAAATCAAAGAGTCAAATCTATTTTTGCAATTATCATAAGCTTGTTGAAAATTTATTTCACAGATTAGGTGAATTTGACAATCTATTTTCCCGTGTTCTTTCTTGTGTGGAAGTGCACAGCAGTTCTGTAGTGTAGGTGATGATTCCTGCCTGATACTCTGGGATGCGAGAACTGGATTAGCACCTGTGGCTAAGGTGATGTTTCTCCATCTGTATTTGGATTCGGAATTTGAATCGTGTTATTTGGAAAGCATCATGAGCTAGTACTGCTGATTTTGTTTGTTTTTTTAAATGAATGGATGAATAAATGTAATTATGAAATGTTGCTTTCACCATAAAGATCTAGCCTCTCTCTCTCCCTTGTGTGTGTGTGTGTGTGTGTGTGTGTGTGTGTGTGTGTTTGGAGGTTGTCTGCTGAATCCATGGGAAAGACCATCAGGAAGCAATCTTATGGGCTTCCTAGCTACTAGACAGAACGATAAATAGGATTAGAACCTATCCATCTACTAAAAGGAGAACCACCAAGGTCACCGAGCTTTACAAAAAGCCAACCAAATCGCAGGAGCAACAAAAAAACCAAGCTCCTTTTTGCTGATCCAGTTGCAAACCTTCATTGTTGTATTTGCATTGAAGAACTGTTATTGAAATAGTCTCCCAATTTCACTTCAGTATTTCATGTGCTGTACTTACTTCTCCCCTGACCTGACGTCACCCATAAAATCCACCAGTTCCATCTTCTCCAGGTTGTTGATGTACATAATTTTGCTGCAGTTGAGCACATGATGTAACAACTAAGCTGGTAGTTTTATTTATTGTTTGCCATTAGGTGGCAGCTGTTATCAGTAGGTCATTGGTTTGAGTATTTGGGATTTAAGTTTCTAATTTCTTATTTATATACATATATATTTCAAGAGATGTTCCAGGATTCGAAGTAGTTCTGTGCTTTCTAGGCATCATCAATAAAATCTCTTGTCGATTTGTGCTTGTGCTCAATTAGGCATCATTGGGAAACACTCCCCCCCCCCCCCCCCCAAAAAAAAACCCTTATATTTGCTAAGATATAACTGATTAAAATTTTATGTGGCATCAGGTTGAGAAAGCTCATGATGCTGATCTGCACTGTGTTGATTGGAACCCTTATGATGAAAACCTCATTCTAACAGGGTATGTGTTTTCTGGAGACTGATCTTTCAAAGATGGCCATAAGCATATACACTTAGTTCCCTTATTTTTCTGCAATATATACAATCTTAAATGTTTAGAATCATGTTGTGTCCAGGTCAGCTGATAATTCGGTGCATATGTTTGATCGTCGAAATCTCTCTACTGATGGAGTCGGATCACCTGTCCATAAATTTCAGGGTCATGATGCTCCAGTCCTTTGTGTACAGGTCTGCAATTGCGTGTTACTTTACCTGGCAAATGTACAATCTGTGCCTATGTGAAATAATGATAAATGTTTGATGCAGTGGTCGCCGCATAATCGGTCAATATTTGGCAGTGCTGCGGAGGATGGTGTGCTGAACATATGGGATTATGACAAGGTATGGAAATATCTCTTCAGTGTGGCAGAGGTCTTATCCCCCACCCCCTGCCCCCGTCTCTCATTCACAAAGACACACAAGTGAGAGCACAGACTTCTAAGCTCCATTATTACCTTCTATCACAGAAAAATTGATGTTAGTGACTCCTAAATCAGTGAAAATCTAGTGCCTTCACTCCTTTTGTGTGTGTGTTGGGGGGGGGGTCACTTTTCCATTTCATGCTTTCTCATCATTAGTTTCTCTCACTGCCTGTACTTATGACATTTGACAATCAGGTGGGTAGGGTGCAAGCAGGAACTGGAGATAAAATGTGGGAGCATCCTGCAGGCTTGTTTTTTAGGCATGCGGGACACAGGTATGATACCTCCATCTACCTGCAGTTGCACTACAGTGGACGTTCTTTCTTGTGAATTCTTTGCGCTTGAATCTAGTTCTTATAAATTCACTTGAGCAACATTTCATGTTTTAACTGATAAGAGGAAAATAACATCTATGGTTCAAGTTTGGGGCTGTAACCAAGTTTTATGCTGGCCTTTGTCCGCCTAAAATAAGTAAAGAACCTGTTTTAAACAGTTTGAGAAAAGAATGGACGCGGGGAAGAGGAAAAAATGCTATTTCTTTTTTAACTATCTTATGAATTAGTGATGTTTGGTAGTGCGGAAACACGTCTCCAGTACATCAAGAACAACTTTGATCGAGACACAGTATCTTTTGAGAATTGAGATAAAGAGCACTTATCTCTTCTTTGTTGAGAGGAGTTGGATTTGTAGATAAGCCTTTGTTATTGTTTGTGGTCAGATTCAGTATAGGATGCATGCTTTTTTCGGCTGTCATTAAGAAAATGTTGTTCTTATCTAATAAGTCATTTGGTGGTTCGAGTTCAACCAGTAGCCTGAGATTTATTATGTAGGTTGAGCAAAGAAATGTTTCCTCGTCATTCTTTCATGATAATAAATCCATGTGTCATTCTAGGGACAAAGTGGTTGACTTCCACTGGAATTCGATTGATCCATGGACTGTTGTCAGTGTTTCGGATGATTGTTCAAGCTCTGCCGGAGGTGGAACGTTGCAGGTAATCGCATTTCATCCTGGCTGGAAGGAAGACCTTTTTTGCCATGGCCGAAAGTCCAATTTGGACCACCCCTTCCCTGACTCAAGATTTCCATAATAGTCATTGAATTATTTTATTTTTTTGGGCTTCCCTGCTGCGACTGCCAGGTTGGGGGGGGGGGGGTGTGTCGGGAAGTATTCATAATCCTTTTGTTAAATAAATTCCATGAGACTTTAAATAGTCACTCTGAACTGGAAGTCTGGCATTGCCTACGGGGTTTTCGCCTAATGGTTAAGAGAATCCATACACCTAGTTTCAAGTTTGACTCCCCCTCCGTTCGCATAACTGCCTCCATTCAGTGTGGATTGTGTGAAGTATAGTCTTTTCAAATCTAAATGTAAGTGACCTTATCTCCGACAATTCCCAAGTGGTTCCGTTTGATGACACTGTTGCTTGCATGATGCAATCCAGAATGGAAAAAGGTTAATGCATATACTGTGGTTCTTGATATCTAGAAGACTGTACAACTGATTGTTAACATCTATGACAGAGTAAGTGCTTTTATTTGCGTGATTGCAGATGTGGCGCATAATTGACTTATTGTACAGGCCAGAAGATGAAGTGGTGGCGGAATTAGACAAGTTCAGATCTCACGTTAATACATGCCCTTCTTAAATCTTTTCTTAATCAGATGGGCAAGATTCAAGGCTGAAAATATTGCCAACTCTCTTTGACTGTTTGTGATGTGTATTGAACCAGTTGAAGAACTTATTATCCAGCTGGAACTCCAACTGTTGTTCTCTGCGTCTTCAAAGTCTGCGTTAGTGAGCCTTCTGTTCTGGAGAGTGAGAGTTAACATTATTTTGTCATTTCAGCTAATTCTATCTGTTAATGGAGAATTAATGAGCATGTAACAAGATTATAATTAATGAATGAAATATTATGAAATTGAACGGCTGAAATATGATGCAAAAAGCACTTGCATTAGTTGGATCACGGATTCACGGTCTAGAAGAGAGGCTCATGGTCCAAAATATTGTCTACATCAGTGATTCTCACGGCTCACCCGCAGTCTAGCATCGTATAGTGATATGCTCACAATTTTCTTTTCCCTTTTTTTTGGCAAGCATATTAATAAATAGTACAAAATAAAGGCTAAAATGAATTAAATATGTTTAAATGTGGGTTCATAATTAATATTTTATTTGGTTATCTAAGTTGATGATCCATTTGATATGGAAGGGAAGATGATGTAGAAGGTGTAAACCCTTCCTTGTGATCCAAAAATATGAATGATCAATACAAGTGCTCTTAGGCAGGGAGGGCAAATGAGCATGTAACAAGTTGTTGCAAATTAATTGAATAGGGGAGTGTCTGATGAATAATGATTTATGGCGTAATTAGGCATGTAATTAAATTGATAAATTGATAAGGGAAGCTAAGTGTAAAATTATAAGATACCTACCATTTTTAAAAGCCAATGTTCATGACTAATCATAAATATTTTGAGAAAAATTATAAGATACGTACCATTTTTCAATTAATAATATTCGACAAATATGGAGAGGACTAGTAGATGTGTTGGGTATCTATGCAAAGGAGGTGGGTTAATTAGTTATAGCCCAATTTGAGTTAACCCATGTTGATGTTAATCCTGCATGAGAAGTAATTTGTTTTTCAGCCACTTTATACTTAGGTTGAAGGAAAGTAATCAAGCCGCGTTTGTTCTTTGACGCAATTGGTAATTAGCTCTGAAAAAATCAAGAGAAGGCTTAGGCCTCTATTCGTCAACAGTATTTTGAGTAACGTTTGATCAAGTTAATATATTAATAAGTTAATTTTTAGTGTTTGGTAATTTATCGTTTGGACTAGTATTTCAACTAACACTCAGTGTGTCCAACAACATTTATGCAAAGCTAGTAATGTTAGGTTTTGGCATTCAAAATAGTGTTTCGTATTTTTGATCAAAAAATACCCTTTGAAAATTTTAATCTATGAAAATTATTTATATCCTTTTATGTCAATTTTAGCTGTCATCGAAGTTGATCCTCCCACATCTCCTCACTGAAGCATCCACGCTTCTCCTTTTCACATGCCCAAACCATCGGAGTCTTGTTTCTTTCATCTTATCTCCGATGGGAACTATTTTAACTAAGTCCTTGATAACTCCATTATATTGTCCTTTTATTTCATAACTTCAGCAACTAATTTTTTATTAATCTCAGTCATCCCTCGCTATAAAATCTTTCTTCTATCAAATGTTTTCCCATCAAATGTTTTCGCAAAATCTTTCTTCTATAAAATATTTTCACAAAACCCTTTTTGTGGGTCTCTTGGAATCAGTCTCTCTACGGATAGAAATGCTGGTAAAGGTAAGGTTGCCTACAGTTGGATATCCTCAGACCCCGCGAAAGTGGAACCCACATTGGGAGGAGTTGTTGTTGTTGTTGTTGTTGTTGTATGTCAATTTTAGCTGCCCTAACAGCTAAATTTACTGGATACATTTGCTCCAAGTGCTCATCTAAACATTTATCCACTAGCTAAATTAGAACCGCTATCGGCTATCTAAACAATTACTTGCTATGTAGACTGTTATTCGCCTACCTAAACAACTAATTTTGCCAAACAGGACCTTAGTCCCTAGCCAATCAAGGAAGACAGGTTGTATGTTATCTCCATTAGCTGTTTGGTGGCGTTAAGCAAAGGGGCTAAATGCGGCACTAGATATTTTAACAAATCGTGAAATGATCACTTTCTTTAAGACTTATTTGTTGTACAATAAATAATTTTAGGGATAAGATGATGAAAGAATAAGTGTATTGTTCAAGGTTTTCAAAGTTCAATCAATGGGGGTGTTACAGTCACTCACATAGATTGTATATCTTATACATTGTGCATATTCTTCTTCCTTACATACACGTCTCATTAACATGAAGAGACACCAGTTTTGGCAGGTACACTCAGTGGATATGAGAATTGATATAACTTTACAATATCCAATAAGTATGCGTATAAATATGAGTATTAATTTTAAAAATGGATATAGATAAGGGTACGGCTAAACCCGCCCGTACCTATCTCATTGTCACCCCTAGTTCATCCTCCTTTGTTGTCTCTCTATCTCTTCTACCAAAGCAACTCCGTTGTTTTTGGCACATAGCTAAATTAACACAGCTAATAGAACAAATTGCACAACTTAATTAACATAGCATTTGAACAAATCAAGCACATTTCATAACATTAGATCCCTCCCTCTGTATTTTTTCTCTTTTAAATTTTTCTGCGTACTTTATTCTTGCTCACACGTTTTCAAATTATCAAAGCTTAAGAAGTTGGTTTGCTTCTGCAATCACAATATATGTTCAACAATTCTCACATTCTTCGTTAATTCCATTTCCAAATATAAAATAAGGGCAAGTGTGTCCACAAATTACTTACTGTTATAAACTCTTATATGATCCTAAAATTATAGACACGTTTTAATATATGACGCTGATGTGGCTTATGAGATTATATGCTCCCATGAATATGATATAGGCTTTGCTGACAATGTATATCATACACCTCAGAGTATGTACTCTCATTTACCAAATATACATATTTTTCCAACATGTATTTTTCATATAGACACGTTTTAATATATAGCGCTGATGTGGCTTATGAGAATAAATGCTCCCAGGAATATGACATAGGCTTTGTTGCCGTTTTTGGTGCTTAAACCCGATTGTCCAAATTTTTGACTGAAAAAAGTTCGAAGATCTTAGACTTAAATCATGTCTAATCTTAGTTGTCCACTATTCGCACCCGATTTTCCAAATAGTCAATTTTGTCCTAACTCAAATTGGTGATAAAATTTGGATAATCCGAACTCAAATTGTCAAACCCAAATCCAATCCAAATTTTAATTTGGAACATGACCGATTGTTCAAATTTTAAATTTGAACGAAAATCTCACGATGGATTTTTGCCAGCGCTCCCTTCCAAGCCATAACTTCTGTTTTGTTTTGTTTTTGAAAAAGAGAAAAATAGTATACTATGATTATTTGTGAATTGTGTGTGTGGCAGTAGGTGACAGTAGCTTAGGCGGTGTGGGGTGGGTAGGGTTTTGGTGTGCTTGTCTGCAGGTTGTGCTTTTCTGGGAGATGACCGCATCAAACGCCCTTAGTTTGTTGAGGTATGTCTCTGCTTCCTCTTTATTTGCAATCCGGAAGCTTTTCTCTTCCTCTTTATCTTACTCGGTAAATGGTTTTGCAACCATTTTCTCTATAAACTTTTTTCTCAAAACTGTTTTGTGGGTCTTATGGAATCAACCTCTCTATGGGTAGAAATACCGATAGAGGAAAGGTTGCCTACATCTGGATCTCCCCAGACTCCGCAAGAGCGGGACCTACACTGAGAGGTTGTTGTTGTTGTTGTTGATGAAATCAACCTCTCTATGGATAGGAATACCGGTAGAGGTAAGGTTGCCTACAGCTGAATTTTCCCAGACCCCGTAAAAACGGAATCCACATTGAGAGTTTGTTGTTGTTGTAAATTGTGTGTGTATTTAAAAAAAAAAGATTTAGGATGAGATGAGATTCCTCCAGCGCCATTGAACGCCGACTGTTAGCTCAACCAGCTTATTATAGCTCACAACCGCCATCGCATATTTATTATTTAATCCCTTAATTCTTGGCTTTACACAAACGGACGGCTTCTTGGATTTTTGTTTTTATTTGTTTAATTTATTACTTCTGTATGTCCCTCCCAATCAAGGTCGGTGCAGAAAGGCGTTGAAATGATGGGCTGTTTGGAGCCACGTAATCATCTCCTCTTTTTCCACATTTTTTCCTTTTTCTTTTTGCTCCTTTTCTTCCCTTTGTGTTTCCTTTTTTCTGGGAGGTGCGGAGCCCAACTAGATTAGACGGTCTGTTAAATGAGTTATTCGGTTTGAATACAGTTGAGTTAAGTTTGAATCGAGTCATATTTCGAATTAAGTGACATTTCGGGATGATTCAATTTGGATGAAGTGGACTTCGGTTCAAGTCAACTTTGAGTCAACTGATTACTAGTTGTATATGCATGTCGTGCAAAAATACGCAACTTTGTAGAAAATTTCGGGACCGGTATGGTTCGTTTTGGGTCAATTCGGATTTCGAATCTAATTTCGAGTTAAGTGATATTTCACAACAGTTCATTTTGGATTGGGTGAACTTCGAGTCATATTGACTTCGAGTCAACTGTTTTTTGGTCAAATACTCTTGTCACACAAACATAAGCAATTTTGTAGAAAATTTCAAATCAGGTATGGTTCAGTTTGGGTCAATCAGGCTTCTGGCCTACTTTCAGGTAAGTCTATTTTGAATGTTGGGTCAGATATGAATCCGAATCGTTCGATTTGAGTTTTTGGTATCGGGTCAATTTTACCAGGTGTAAACTAGGCTATGTGAGGACGAGTAGTGAACATGGCCAAAAGAAAAGAGGTGTATTATTTGAACACAAAAGTACATATACAAAGATGTATGCATAAAAGTTTGCACAAAAAAAATGTACATAGAAGATAATAAATATTGCATACTTGTGCTTTCTTTTTCGTAATTAGTTAAAGACAATTGCAATAGAATTTTTGTAATATCTTATAAAATTAACAAATTCATTGGATAAAATGAATGTTATTAGCTTAAATTACGAAACACTTATTTTAAATTTATTTTGGTGCAAACAATTAATTGATGTAAAGTAGTATATCATTTAAGACTATCTTGTAGTTATATGACGATCATGGAGATCATAATGCTTGCTCCGATGCTAGTAGAACAATTTCTCTGCCTGTAGAAACCAAAAAGAGTCATCCTACCTATATTGGCAAGCTACACACTCATAAAAGGTCCTACAGAGATTGCATTCTTAGCAAGTCTTCTACAGTTGATGTTGAGGAGCCTGAACTTTCCACTTGCCATGTTCCTGCCGTGCAAAGGAAGATCAGTACCGATTTGAGTACTTCACCTAATGAAAGTAAGCGTGACTGTGCTAGACAGGATTCTCCTACGCCTACAGAAGTCGCTCGAGAATGCTTGGATTTGGGTAAGCACTTGGGTATTTGTGTTGTTGGGGATGAAACCCCTGCCATTAGAAGGATTACGTGAAGTTTGAGGAATAAACTAGAAAGTAAGCAACAATAAGGTGAATAATCGATTGGATTATTGGCAGTGACTTTTTTCGATTTTTATTAGCCGATATGATGGGCTTTAGAGTTTTTTTTTCTTTATGCTAGCTGTGTATTTGCAATTTAACAGTTGTCTATATACTTGCCTTATGGCACTATTTTGGTTTTTACCCTACTACTAATAGAAAAAAAATGAGGTATAATGCATTACATGCATATTTTAATAAACAAAGACGTGAATGCTGGCCACTCGTTCAAGTACCTGGAAAAGTCACAACGATGACATTCAAAAAATTTATTTTGAATCTCGTTGCAACTATTATCATATATATATAAAAAAGTGCAGACTCGAAAAGATTTTATTTGGATCCAGCAGATAAACAACTTCATGTCCTCCTTGGTAAGGTCTACACTAGTGTCTATATTCCAAATTTTCAAAGTTCAACTTTTATCAACAAGTATGAATTCTCTTTTATTTTTCAAAGTGTGAAGAGTTTAGTTTTTCCCAGTCAACCATATTATTACTTACTAAATGCTAGTCAAGCCCTTTTATTCAGTCCAAAATGGAAAGTGACACTGGAACACTGTTATTGTGAGATAAACAAAGCAGTCGACTTCTTAATCAATATGATTGTTACACCAAAGTTCCCATTACTTGTATTATATTGTCCCTGGCCTTGATCTACTAGTTCAAACATATGTAGTGTATTCTGACCCTCTTTTGTTTAGAAGTAATAATAATTTTTAGGGGCTCTGCCCCTCATTAGCACCAAAAACAAAAAATTAAATCAAAGTGGATTTATAATAATTAGCTCTGATTTATCTAAATTAACTATTCTATAATGTACATGAGGTTATGTCGTTAAAAATTGGGATGAAAGACTTGTTAAAATTGAAGTGTTCAACTCAGGAACAACATCAATTCTAGGAATAAAGACGATCATCATGTTAGATGAAATAAATGATACAATTATAAAGTGATACAAATTTATTCATATCAAATGAGATAATTAGATCCTCATTTACTTTACAAGACATCATCTAATCGCTACATAAACATGCTTCATATTAAGATACTCATATTATATGCAACTATCTTATTCAAGCCTTCGTTGCTCATACTATTCATTTTTCTTCTTACTAAAGATATATATATATTTTTTTTTGTTTGCAGATAATTTAGATTGAATGTCCACATACAATTTTTTTTAAAAATCACTAAAAATAAAGAAAATGTTACATTTTTCTGCATTTGTGTTGACTTTATGAAGCAATTTTTTAACTTGGCAATTATCTTACAAGTCAAGTAAAAAAAAATAAAAAATTACAAACATGTATTTATATTAGTTTCCCCTCCCCCCTGACCTACTAAGCTACTATTGATTCCGAGGAGCAGGAGAGAACTCCAAAGAACGGGTGCTCTCTCTCCTCTCGCTTTCTGATTTCAAACATGTATTTATATTAATTACCCCATTTCTGATTTCCCCCACACCAAAAAAACCCTCTTTCAGACTTGAGAGAGATCGTCATCTCTCTCTCTGTCTCTCATCTCCCTGCTGTGCGCTTCAAATCGGATCCTTGTCGGGGAGCTCCACTGAAGCTCTCAATTAGATCAGGCTTACTTCAATTTGATCAGCCCTAATTACTTGCAGCTATGGGTACTTCTCTGTCTATCTCTATGCTGCTGTCACTGTCAAATAATTTTATCCAATGATCTGTTGAATTGATTTTGTTCCTTTACTTTGATTTCACTTCAGTTATGTTGCCAATTCGGGGTTTATTTTTTGTGACTTGGTTTGTTTGCTTTAGCTTACAAATAGGGTTTAAGTCTGATTTTAATTTGGGGAGCTGGTGTTGAAGCGTTTTAGGTACATGCGATTTGGGGTGTTTGAATTTTGGGATTAGGGTTTTGGTTTTGGAGATGGGAATTTTCTTTTTTTGCTGGATGTTGTTGCTTGTTTTGTACTTTGGATCTCCAAGCTGGGTTGTCTCAAATGTGGGGGGAAATGGGGAAAAAGGTTCTACTTTTGGGTTGGGATCCTCTTGCTTGAATTTTTAAATATGCTTTCAGAATGAATGACTTGATTTTCTATTGAGCTGAGATTGGAACTGTTTTCAGTTCATCGTGGTGGCTTCAAGGCTAACATACCTAGAGTAGAGTTCCTTCTGTATAAATTTAAAGGACAATGATGTGAAGATCATAGTTCTTGATCCTTCATCGTGATTCTTCAAATGATTTCTTAAGATATCGAGAAAGGGAGGTTTCCTTCTCCACATGTATGCATAAAATAGACTGGTTAAGTTATGTAGTGCTGTATGTTGAAATTGGACTTCCAATGAGAGCATATGACTTTTGGACTGAGATGTTTGTCGCCTTCTAAGATATTCGTTCATCTTCTCTCAGATAATGATGCTGGATGTTGTTCAACTCAGCTGATCGATGGAGATGGCACGTTCAATGTGACTGGACTCGAAAATTTTATGAAAGAAGTAAAGTTGGGTGAATGTGGTCTTTCGTATGCTGTCGTATCCATCATGGGTCCGCAAAGCAGTGGTATGTACTTTTTCCTTGTAAGTCTGCGAACCTTATGGACTGGCAAGAAGAACCCGTTTCTTCATACTGTGTTACTGAATATGATTGCAGTTTTTTTACAGGTAAACGTTTTTGTGAATGAATTTGATATTGTATGCTGGCCTGGTTTCTTGTCAGTGGAGTTGGATTCTTAGCATAACTTAGCTATGATTTGATGCTGGTGCTAGTCTTAAACTGATGTCTGTTACTCCTACACCACTTTCAGATTTATTTCCTTTCTTGTAACCCATTTAATCTGCAAGATGGCCCTGTATGTCTCATGCAACAGTGTTTAGAATCTAGTGCTCATGTTGTGTATTATACCTGCCTCTTGCTCTGCCAGGAAAAAGTACACTGTTGAATCATTTGTTTGGAACCAACTTCAGGGAGATGGATGCATTTAGAGGAAGGTAATTTCCCATATTCTAGTGCTAAATTGTGTTTGTTATCAAAGAGTTTGCAGTGAAATGACAAAGTGCTCTTGCCAGGTCTCAGACGACCAAGGGCATTTGGATGGCAAGATGTGCTGGTATAGAACCTACTACTATTGTTATGGATTTGGAGGGTACTGATGGTAGAGAAAGAGGAGAGGTGATTTTTATACCTCGTCTATTATCTGTTGCACCCACTGTTTGAATGAGTTTGTTTGATCATTATGCCTGAATTTGTGTTTCTGGCAGAGGGGGCTTGGGGATTGTGGCATGCTATGTTGACAGCGAAAAAGAAGAAAAGAATATGTGAGAATGCTTGAGGGTTATTGCAATTCGTTTCCATCTGGTTAAAGAAAAAAATAAAAAATCTTGTTAGGAATTGTAAATGCAGAACAACTGCTTCCATTGAGGACCTGCCTGACAAGGGTTTGGGGCAATACAGATTTAGCCTGCGTTACCCCTCCAAGTAGAGGTGGGACACAAGGCAGGCCAGGGAAACCCACCATATTGAACTGTGGGTTGATGGGTCGAAACCCGTTTAACCGCACCACCCATTTTAGTAGACGGGCTGAGGCAGGCCGAGGTGCGGTTGGACGGGCGAACTGTTATAATTACACTGTAACATCGTACAATTTGTTTGTAAGTTGAAATAAGCCCCACACCACAAAAACAAAATGGACCAGGTTGCCCTGCCGTGTAACCCATTCACTGCGGGCCTGAGTCGGGTTTGATGTGGAGCAGGCACGGTGGGCTTGGGTTGAACTGGCCAGGTCCCAGCTCTACTTGCAAGTAGAGAGGCCAACTGCGGGAGACCCGCAGAAAGACTTTGCAGAGAATGATTTTGTAGATTACGATCTTTTCTGGGAAAAATATTTAAGTAGAGGAATTGTAAAATAATGTGGCTGTTATATATCTAATCTAGATACCTAATGGGTTTCTAACCTCCAGATAGTATTGACTCTTTGTTATTCTGTACTTACGGCTGATCTCTCATAAACTGGTGGTGTTTCTTGATTTCTAAGAAGAAATGATACTGTTACGGGAAGGGGAGGGTTCTCTGTGGATATGAGGCTTCAGAGTGACTCTGTCCTGTGTAATGCACCGACCTCGCCGTCTTGTGCCTGTACATTGCACCTGAGTCCTTAGGCTAAAGCAGTCTCTATTGTGTATTTCAGACCTTGAAATCTGGTACTTGAAAACGCAAGACTCTTGGAATTCTTGGAAGCCCCAATATGGTTGTAATTTTGTGCTTAAAGTGCAACCAAGCAGCACTAGAACTAGTATCTTTGCATTGGTAAAAACTTGGTCAGTTTTGTATGGCATGAAGTAATTGAGGGTACTAGTTGCTCAAGTTCCAGTCATTGCTGTGTATGTGTGTGTGTATATATATATATATACACACACACACATATACATATACATATACATATACATATATATAAACATACATATATATGTATGTATATATATATATATATATA
>JACYFF010031952.1:95872493-95894528 GCA_017589665.1 Selenicereus undatus | reverse complement strand
TATATATATATATATATATATATATATATTTTGGGCAAGAGGCTTTTTTCGCAGCATATCGGTCCTGAATTTAACTTGTCCTGAATTGATGCCATAAATCTCTTTTCTTATGCTTTGCAGGATGATACTGCTTTTGAAAAACAAAGTGCTCTCTTTGCTCTCGCTGTCTCTGATATAGTTCTTATAAACATGTAAGTGCGTAGACTTCATATGTTATCTGCACTGTGTCTGTCTTTTGTAATTCTTTTATTTGAGTATCTTCTGTGATCTATGCAGGTGGTGCCATGATATTGGCCGTGAACAAGCAGCGAACAAACCACTTTTGAAGACCGTATTTCAAGTAAATTGCGTATCTTCTGTTTTCGTTTTTCATTTTCCCCCTTCTGACTATTTCAAATGGAAAGTGATGGGACTCATCTGCAGGATGACATATGGTATTATTTGGGCAATGGTTAAGATTTTGAGGGCACTGTCATTAACACCTGATGGTGGTTCCTTGTAGGTTATGATGAGATTATTTAGCCCCCGTAAAACAACTCTGATGTTTGTGATACGTGATAAAACAAGGGTGAGTTCATTCTTTGACATAGTCTTTATGTGAGTTAGTGTTTGTGTGATCAGTGATACAATTTATGATGTAATGATATGCTTAGTTTAGAAAGCCCGCCTGAGGCACACCCGCCTGAGGCACGCCTAGGTGTGCCTCGGCGTGAGGCGATCAAGTTAGCGCCTCGGTGGAGATGAGGTGCACCTCAAGGATGCAAGGCTATATCTTTCCTTTTTTTCTTCCTTTTCTTAGCCTTGCCGTCACCTTTTTTCTTCTTCTCTTTCCTTGGAAGCTGAAAGATGAGTTATGCTTGTATGGTACGTGTGCACTGGGGAACTACGATGATAAGATAAAATATCTTAAGGTTATCTGCGGTGTTAGTAGTTATATGTATGTTTAGCCACTTTTTTACTGCATTTATCTAACTTGTTTCTGCAAAATCTACTTTGCGAAAGTGAAAGACTTTTACATTTTTTTCCATAGAAGGGAGCCTCGGATCCATGATGTGTGCATTGCGCCTTGCGCGTTAGTGTTCCTTATGCCTTTGAAAACTAAGATGATACATATGTTCATTTATTTTCACATGAATTGGCTTTGGGAAGTTTCAAGACTCTTATCTATTTGTGTTTTCTCATTGTTTTTAACAGACACCACTGGAGGCTCTAGAACCGGTTCTACGGGAAGATATTCAAAAGGTTCAGAACCGGCGCTTTATCTTCTCAATATGACATGAACTTCATTGTATCTGAATTTTTCTTAATTGGTTCGTGCAGATATGGAATGCAGTTCCTAAACCACGTGCACATGAAGAAACTCCCCTGAGTGAATTTTTCAATGTAAGATGATCTCCCATCTTTTTGCTGAAAACATGTCCACTTGATTCTACAAGATATCCCATTTTCTGTTCAATCCTTCAGGTTGAGGTCGTAGCTCTTTCCAGTTATGAAGAGAAGGAAGAGCAATTCAAACAACAGGTATGCTATAGGTTGGCAGTTTCCTTTTGTAAACTAATCTTTGCTCGTAAATTGTCATTGTAAATTGTGATTATTATCCTGCTTATGAGGCTAAAATTTATGGCTTGCGTTGTTTTTGAGATTTGGTTTGGCTATGAGGTAGGAAGGCTAGCGAGTTCGAATCTAATTTCAGTGGGTTGGCCCTTCCCTTAGTAGCATAATTATCATTCCATGCCGTCTATTTTTGAGTGTAGGTGATTCCTAGAAATCTATATGAAGTCTTCCCCAGCCCCCCAAGCTAATAATTAATACTTCCTCTGTCCTGAAAAAGTTGTCAATTTTGGGAAGAATACAAAGATAAAGGAACATAATTTATTTTCATGTCTCCAATTGTTACTAGGATTGAAAACGATTAATTTAACTTGAGGAAAATGAAAAAATTTAAATTGGGTGACTTCTTTGTGTTTCCTAGGTACCATTAGCAATAAATAAGTTCTTCTATGTTTCTAGATTAAATATTTCAGATTAGTGGTTGCAACAAATAGGTTTGTAATTGTTAGTCACAATAAAAAAGGTATAGAATTCAACATTATTGACAAGTATTATAGGCCAAAAAGTAAGAAGTTTGACAACTTTTGAAGGACAAGGGGAGTATGGAGCATCAATAAATTTTGCATAAGTTGATTGATGGATTTGGTTGTTGTGGAGAGGTGAATCTATGTTGTTTGACTTCTTTTGCATATATGAAGGTTGCAGACTTGAGGAAACGATTCTTTCACTCTATAAACCCTGGTGGACTTGCTGGAGATCGCCGGGGTGTTGTTCCTGGTTCAGGCTTTTCATTTAGTGCACAACAAATCTGGAAAGTTATTAAAGAGAACAAGGACCTTGACCTTCCTGCGCACAAGGTAAGTGTTCTTTGTTGTTTATTAGCAGAAATGATCGAAGGTGTGTCCATGCTCATCCTGCAGATTATTTTCAGGTTATGGTGGCTACTGTGCGTTGTGAGGAAATTGCCAATGAAAGGTACAATGACTTCATCCAAAACCAGGTATGTAGTTTTGGAATGGGAGTCGCCCGTTTGTGTCTGGCTTTTGTTGAGAGAACTTGATTTTCTTGCATCTATTCTTACTTGCGGTGGCTTGCTCATACTATGTACAGGAGTGGCTTCAATTGGAGGAGGCCTCACAATCTGGCCGTGTCCCACGCTTTGGAAAGAGGCTCAGTTCAATTATTGGGAACTGTTTATCTGGGTGAGTAATCAAGGATTGTGTCAATATTTCTCACCTGGAACTGTTACTGAAACTGACTTGGAAGTTCGCATTAAGTCGATGCTGCTTTCACTTGGCCATAATGATGTTGGAGTCTTGAGTATTTGACAGGTTGACATTGCTCTAGTAATTGTTTTCGGCTATTTGTGGAAACTTTGTGGTTTATTTTGAAAGGAACGGTTAAGTAGTCACACCCACTGCTTGATTTTCGATCAATTGACATGGTTGCTTTTGTTAGAATGGTATGATTACATAGGTATGAAGAGCACTGAGAAACAACTATTTATCTAGTTGACTTGGCAAGTGGAAATGAGAGTTGGAACTTCTGATTTTCTTACTGTATTAATTTTTTGCAATGTGATTCAGTGAGATCAAGGGAAAAGGGATGATTGCTATTCCGGATATAGCAATGAATTATTACAAGCTTTCACTGTGTGGCTATGTGTGATACTGTGATTATGTTCAGCACCCTGGGTTTTGTTCTGATATTCTTTTCTTACTGGCATGCCCTTCTTTTGTAGTTCATTGTTTTTGCTGGATGTGTGCAAATAATAATGATAATTGGTTCCTGTCCTAGTACTGGCTGCTTCTGAAGTAGAAAAATCAGAGCACAATATGTTGGTACTTTGTTTGCCGCTGTTCACTTTCCTCTCTCTATGTAATGAGACTGACAATATTTTGAAATGCGCACACAAATTTAAGTGTTGTTATCCAGGATTCAAGATACTTGTTTCTATAATTGACATCGTGGCTTAAATCAGTATCTTCTTTATACCAATGCGTGCCCAGTGTGGATCTTATCGTCCTCTTTGATCGTGAAAAATAGCTTTGTTTGTTGTGGTTTCTTCCTTGCTCTTATTGAACTGAATTTTTCTTTGGAAATGTGGTGGGCACCAAAGCGGGAGGGCTATTCCTATGTTCATTGTTTCTGATTGTCCTTCTTTCGTGTTGAGATTTGTTTGTAGAATTGGAGTTCATGAGCTTGTGATATTTTTGAAGTATGTGTAAATGGATGCTTATATGTACTTCCTGCTGTCCAGGTACGACTCAGAGGCTGTATATTTTGATGAGGGTGTCAGAACTGCCAAGAGGAGGCATCTGGAAGAGAGACTGCTGCAAGTATATCTTTTTGCCCTCACCTAAACTATGGCAACATGCTCTTTGTTTTCGTTTTTTTGTGGGTGCATTCGTACCTGCCTGTTTTCTTTTCTTTTTTTTTGTTTTGTTTTTGGGGAGGGGTGTTTCATTAGTTAAAGACACTGGCAGCCATTCATTTCATATCGGTGTATGAAATGGATATGAAAGCATGTTTGGTCACTTTAGTTAATGACTTGACTAAACAAGGTCAAGAAAATTATTTGTCTAGCTTATTTAGTCTATGTCTTGGAAGGATAATACATTTTGGGATATACTTTTCTCTTTGTTATGGTTCCCGTGATTCTGGTTGCAGTAGTATATCATGCCAAATCAGTACAGTAAATTACTACTTGAACTATCTAATGGTATTTTTGTGATTGCTATATTAGTTAAATGCCTTCATTTTGGCACATTTAATTTAGTGATGCCGTGTTTTCTGTTGTTTATCCTTCTGTTGGTCTTGCCCATTGCTGATTGGATATTATTGTGAAAACAGTGCTCTGAAGTGCCATAATCGACTTTGAACAGTCTTCATGGGTGTCGTTTCTACTTTTTAAAGTCTTTTCTGGGATTTAGGGGAGGGAGGTTTGGGACTTGCTGGCAGTTTACTTTGCCACCCTGAGAATAGAGCTGAGTGATTGAGCTGCCATGTTTTTTTCGGTGCTCAATGAAGGCAGAAATGACTTTATTAGATGCAAAGAGTTGCCGAAGCCCCCCCCCCCCCCAACCATTTTATGAACTCTGTTGGATGTTCCCCAAAACTGCTTCAGCATTTGTTCTCCATGCTTTTGTCAGTAAAATGTGTCTGACTTGTGATGTTATGAAAATAAAATCACTGTGTGGCGTCTTCTGCTTTCAGAATATGCTTAGTGGATGATCAAGAGAAAGTTCTAATGCATTGTTGTTACTTGCAGTCATTATCTGCTCGTCCTTTTGTAGAAAGGCCTTTTCTTCTAGTTGAATTTCACTTGCCTGCCCCTTTTCTTTTGTATTAGCTTGTGCAACCGGCCTTCCAATCCATTTTGGGACATCTACGTTCTGAAACGTTGGACAAATTTAAGGAGGCATTTGACAAAGCTTTGAATGGAGGAGAGGGGTTTGCTGCTGCTGCCCACAGTTGCAAACAGCACTTTGTGAATCTTTTTGACGAAGGATGTGCAGGTACGCCTTATCGCCGACCATGATATCCTCTTTAAAATTATATGAGTTGTATTTGTAGCTCTCAGCCGTATGAGCTGCTTAATGATAGCTTTTTCATCCTGCCGGTTCCCTGAATATTCTTCTAAGGACAGATATATGGGCCATTCAGCTGTTGTTGCTGTTGCAATCATGTGATCCATTATTTTTGCTGATATTTGAGTATATATTTCTATTTGATGTTGTTTGCTGCATAATATGATGGTCTAACGCAAGTTTCTGCTTAGAAGTGTCTTGTGTTGGGCTTAAAGTTGGTTAGCTCAGTCATTTTATGTCCTTTGTTTCACCGGGAATACTAACTTGGGAGTCCCTCTAAGGCTGTATGTGTTTTACGCTGTGTTGTGAGAGTCTTTGCTCTGTATTATTGGATTCACCCATTCCATCTTACCATGATGATACAACTGAGTCGTCATTGAATTCTTACCTTGCTTGGCACAGATTCTGTAATTGAGCAAGCAAACTGGGATACATCTAAAGCAAGGTCCAAGCTTGTTCGTGATCTAGATGAGTACATTGCCTCTGTTCGTGCTGCCAAATTGGCTGAACTTACTTCCCATTATGAGGTGAAATTTTAGTTGATGCTACTTTGTCCCCTTCAATCCTGCCCATTCTTAAGCTATTTCACAAGCACATTTCTCAGTTTGGCCACAGAATGAAGCAAGAACTCTTTGTTCATTGTTTCTTTGTTCATTGTTCTCCGATATGTTCAGTTTGCTGAATTATAATCCTGTGAAAGCTGCTGATGTTCTTAGTTGATAATCTTAGTTGCAGGTATCAAAAACTCAAGGATCAACATAGACTTTGCTTGTAATGAGAGCCTAAGAAAGGTTAAAATTGATGGTTTCTTGATAAAGCCCGTCCCTTAATTTAGAATGGTGCCCCTGAGGCATACCTAGGCACCGTGAGGCGAGAGGCAAGCACCCTAGCGGTTCAGAGGCGGTTGGGTGAGGTAAATTTATAAAAAGAGCTGAAGCGTGCGCCTTGGACACGCCTCACCTGTGGCGAGGTGCTGTGCTTTCTGCTCCTCAAGGCAGTTTGGTGTGTAGAAGAGATAGATTTGATAGATTAGCTATTAAAATGTCAAAGTTTCCCCAAATTACAACTTATCTGACCCTTGGATGATAAATTCAAGCAGAAACCATCATGTAATTACATCCAATTGCATTGAATCTAGCCTGAATTTTCGAAACCCTAATTTCCAAAACACTAGTTTTTCAAAATCCTAGTTTTCCTGTATTTGGAGGCTTGTGTGGCAATCCAATGGGGACAAAACTGGTCGGCTGCCCTTCTCTTGCTTTTCCAGCGGTCGATCTTTGCTGGTTGCCGGCGACTTGCTCCATTAAGTGTGCCGACTTTTGCTTACCCATTTTTATGGCTTTTGAGACCCACCGACCCAGTACATTCTCTTTGTGGTTCTAATGCTCTGTCATAAATATCAGCGCCTTTGTTTTATTTACTGCGTTACTGTGTATGGTCACCCCCCTTTTTAAAAAGAAGAAATTATAAGGAGCATTGCTATTATTGCAGTATATAATGCACTCAGGAGCAAGCATGTAGTTCCATGTTTCTTACTTTTAAGCAATTTGATTTTATATCTAAGTAAACTATTTGGCAACATTTTAGAGTTTCATAATGGTTATATTTGGTATTGAATCGCTATATTAACGCAAGTATGTAACCTAATATGTTTTCTGATTAATTTATGTAAAAAAGTATGCCTCGCATCTATGAGGCTCACGCCTTGGGATCCTTTGCGCCTCGATGCTCATTGTGCTTTTTAAAACTAAGGCCCTTCCCATGCCCCTCACAACTGATTACTGACTTTAAGTTTTCTAGCTACCTATCTGTCCTTTTGGTCCGTAACTAAACAGAAAGCCAATCAGTAGATGGCTAAATTTTTTATTGATTATTTTTTTGGGAAAACTACTATGAGAGGTCGGTTTTGCTAAACTAACTTGAGTTCAACCCCTTTTATGTGGATATGAAATACATGACTATATATAAATGTTTGCATTTGATTTGTGTGAACTGTATAAATGTTTGCATTTGTGGCTTTACAAGGGTTTGAAATGAAGTTAATTGAGCAAAATGGACCTCATAGTAGTTTTCCTTTTTTTTTTTTAAAGTTCCAAAGTCCAAGCGGATTGGCTTTGAAACAGTTCTTTTCTGAAAATTTGGTTTGATTTCTCTTTTTGTTCGTCTCATTAAAAAAATATATAAATAAATTTATCTCTTTGTTCGTCTCTTTAGGATATTTGGCTATCTTTTTGTTCCGAAGTTGAGGAATTCAATCTCATTCTATTTTGCAATGTCTGTTGAGTGTTTCTTACACATTGGTCCTGCTTGTGTCTTGGAGCATCCATGTCCATTTTCAGGAAATGTAGCACGCCTTGGAAATCAGTAGTGTGCTTCTCTGATCCAAGGAGCTCTTGCTCCCGTTCTCAGCCTTATTCACAGTGCCTTTTCTCCAGTAGCAGACCGTTCAATTTAGAGTTTTAAAGTGTACGGTGCTAACCTTATTCTCAGTGCTACCAACCTTAGTTTCTAGTGGCATATATATTCTGGCCTCAACCCCCCTTCCCAACAAAAATAATGGAGCAAGAAGGCATATTTGCTGAACTTTACGGTATCTGAGCCACAGCCTATTTGTGCCTTAGTGCCATTCACAGACTGAGTCATCCTTTCGTCTTCAGCCATTTCAGTAAAATATCATTATACTGCCAATTGGCTTTGGATTTTGTGGCCTGTTCAGATTGATGATTAAATTTCCTTGCTGTTTGTATTGAACTAGTGATACCTTGATTTTGATATAGTCTGAAGCTGCTTGCATCAATTTGAACTTGGATAGCTGTCAGGTCCGAAAAAAGCAAATATGGTAGCTGTCACAAACTCTCAGTTTGTTAATGTTGCATCCTTCAGTGTTCAATCAAACCTTTCGGCTGTCTCAGAGGAAATAGTGAAGAACAATCTCAGTAGTCAAGAGTTGTGTGAATTCTTATGTATCTGTGCCATCTTCTGAATGAATTTATAGCTTCCGCTGATTTGAGCTTCCTGACTCATCTTTACATGTGTAACTACTCTCAGAAATAGAGATGACTAGATGACTTATGATGATCTTGTCTGGCAGTGTTCTGAATTACACTATAGGGTTCTCTGTCTATACATGACTTGCAATTTCTCCATTGGCCATTGCAGATCTCCTTGAAATTGTGGCAAAAAGCTACTCTACAAAGCTCTCAGAATCTAGGCTAATTGAATCAAAGAAGAAAATTTTAAGAGTTCCATATGACTTTTGAAACCCTTGCTTCCCTTACACCTTATCTCCTCTTGCAATGATCTGATTGTGCAACAAAAAATCATTGTACAGCTACCATGCGATGGTGCTAACTCAAATGCACTGATAATGAGCCAGAATCTGCTGCAGAATTCGACCTTGTCTGTTACTGTAGTTGTCTAACCTTAATAGTATTTTTAGCCTTTCATTAATGACTGGTATCTTGCAGGCAAAACTAAATGAGGCTCTGTCAGGGCCTGTGGAAGCTCTTCTGGATAGTGCCAGTGATGAAACCTGGCCATCAATAAGAAAGCTTCTTCGACGTGAGAGTCAGTCTGCCGTTTCTGGGCTCGCTAGTGATCTGTCTGGCTTTGACTTGGATGAGCAAACTAAAGGCAAAATGCTTGCGAAGTTAGAGGACTATGCAAGAAGTGTAGTGGAGGCAAAGGCTAGAGAAGAAGCGGGGAGGATCCTGATCCGTATGAAGGATAGGTGGGCTGCTATTCATTTCATGTTATATTTAGAAGCATTTAGTTCAGCCCAAGTACTAAATGTACACCCCCCCCCCCCCCAAACAGATTTACAACATTGTTCAGCCATGATGCGGACGCAATGCCACGGGTTTGGACTGGCAAGGAGGACATTAAGGCAATAACTAAGTTCGCTCGTTCTACGGTATGAAGATTTGTGAACTTAAATGATTTGTTTATTGAGGGCCCCCCCCCCCCAAATGGAATACTAATATTTACTGTTTTTGCAGTCACTCAAATTGCTCTCTGTTCTGGCTGTGGTTCGGTTGGATGATGAACCTGATGATATTGACAAAACGTTATCTCTTGCTTTGGTAGAGAACAAGAGCAGTAGTAGCAGCACTAATGACAATAGCCTAGCATTATCTGACCCACTGGCATCCAGCACCTGGGAGAAGGTGGGTAACATGGGTTTCTCTTGTTTTAGAATCTCTCCTCTTTGGTGGATTTTGGGGTTTTCTTGGAGCAAAGGCCTTTTTTTGGGGGGGGGGGGGGGTTTATGTTCTTGTTCTCAAGTCTTTAAGGACTGACTTCCGCTCACTTGGAAACGTAGTTCTTTCCACCTGTTTTTTTGTTTGCTTCTCTTAAATTGTGATGATGGTACACGTGCACAAGTGCTTTCTTTGGTTTGCTAGTTTGTCACCTAAATTTTATAGTGAAAGATACCTAATCAAGTATCATCATTGCTAGTCCCTGAAACCTGCTTTCATTTCTGACATTCTATTTTAAGATGTCCATATTAATAGCCACTTTCCTTAGTTACTGTGTGCAGCTTTCTTATTATTGTCTTGCATTGTTCACACACTGCCAACTGTGAACATGAGATTTCCGGAGGGTGGTTTTTTGGGGGGGGGGGGGTGTTCATTTGATGAACAAGGCAGCTGAGAGCTTCCGCTAGGCAGTTTGTAGCTCAGTAATGGCGCAAACAGTGATAATACCTATTGCCAGTGCTTATAGGACTGTAATTTCCTTTAAGACTGCCCTTTTCCTGTCATATCTATTGTCACAGGGTGATGTTTAGTAGTAATGAACCACTACCTGCTTGGTTGGTAGAATTGTTTTTGATTTTCCATAAAAAAGAATATTAGAGGAAACATTTTATTGGAGAGGTCCAACTACTCTGTTTTTCTATCTGTTTTTTCTTGGGGGGAGGGGGGGGCATGTGGCGAGAGGGGAGTTACTTGGCATAATATATGAAGGTCTCAACTGCTGTATGTTTGTTACACCTATGGTCTTGTCAATGTGGGCAAATCCTTGAACCCAGACTTTAGTTCAATGTAGGCACTAATTGCAGTATGAAGGTCAATCTGTGCCTTTCTCCAACCCTTTTTTGGTCGGGTTCATTGGAGTTATTTGTGTTACTTGATCGCATTTTGTAGAGTGTGATGGACTTCCATTTAGAATTATTACTTTGCATCCTACTCATCAGTGAAACTTTTTCCTTATTAATAACAAGTTTCGTGTAGAACATCGTGTGATTAGATAATGATTGGGAATGTATCTTACTTGCTAATTTTATTGTTGCATAAATTCCTTAAGGCTAGAGTGCATGTTAGGAATACCCAACTTAGGCAGTTGTTGGAGATGGTTTGTGGAAGTTCTTCTGTCGAATGAATTTAATTGTAGACCTTTGATCTTGTCAGTAGTAAATTTGCTTTTATTGTAGCAACTAAAGAGGTTTCCGTTATGATGGGGTATGTGCTGCTTGATCCCTTATTGAACTAAGGTGAAATGGGAACTTGCATGGGTGCTTGTTACTAAGCTTGTTCATGTCAGTATCTTGTGACAGCTTGATTGCTCTTTCTGTTTAGGTTCCATCATCAAAGACATTAATAACTCCAGTACAGTGCAAATCATTGTGGCGACAATTCCAAATGGAGACAGAATACACAGTTAGCCAGGCCATTGCAGCTCAGGTGTGAATGCTGTTCTCTTGTATTTAATCCTGTTTGAAAGCATACAAGTGACTGCGTTGATTAGAAGAAAATACAGAAGTCCCTAAAAGATGATCTCCATCATGGTCTGCAGCTTTTTAACTCAGTTGCTACAATTTGTTCCTCAGGAAGCCAGCAGGCGCAGCAACAATTGGTTGCCACCTGGATGGGCAATTATTGCAATGGTGGTCTTAGGTTTTAATGAGTTCATGACACTTTTAAGGTACGTACCCCGCCCCCACCCACCCACCCACCCAAAAAAAAACCCATTCTATGTCACTACCATCTTTTGATATTTTGCTGAACGTTATTATCTTGTTTCAGGAATCCTCTTTATCTTGCTGTCCTCTTTGTTGGGTTTTTAGTGAGCAAAGCATTGTGGGTGCAACTGGATATACCAAATGAATTCCGTCATGGCATTGTGAGTTTCTTGTGAAACTTCGTGAGCTGCATGCAATCTTTTACCGCATAGTCGTCCTGATTTCCTCTAATATTTTGCACTAGCATCATGTTGGCTTACAGGACACTTGATAGTAGGCTAGCCACCTTTTCCAACATGCTGGAGTGACTGGATGTTCATTGATTTATTAATTTATTACAATTGCACCCCCCTGCGCTTTTTTCCCATACATCAGCTACTGTCTCATGGAGGCCTGACCATTCTTACTTGTAATTGTTGCTATCCTTATGAGTTGGGTTCATGCAGTTAGCAATCCAAGTGACAAGTTTGGACTAACTTTTTGTAGCGGGGTAGCAAACCCCATTCCTGTATGAGCATTGTGGTTAAGTATCAGGTTGACCTGTGCCCATGCAATATCAACCACGCTGTTCCAATATTCTCATTGGAGGCGTGCAGTCATGAATTTTTTTTTTTTTTGGGGGGGGGGGGGGGAGAGAGATGAACTCTATGCTTTTAAGTGTTTATCAACTTTCAAGTGAGGCTTACTTCTTCTGGGTCATCTCTACGGTGTCTCTATTAGCACAGCTTATTAACTAGTTTAATCTGACTTGTCAGTACATTTGCTTACCTGAAATCCACTTTTTTTTCCTACAGCTTCCTGGAATACTATCATTATCAAGCAGATTCCTGCCCACTGTCATGAACATGCTTAGAAAATTGGCTGAGGAGGGAAATAGGCCCGCATCCCAGACAAATCCTCCCCCAGTCTCAAACACCATCCAAGGTGCTTCAAGATCCAATAGCAGTGTTTCATCGAGTGGTTCTTCTAGAGTAACGGTAGTGGAAAATGGAACAGAGTACTCAAGCTCTGCAAAGGATGACTAGGTGGAGATTCCAACTGGATCAAACTCAGTCTAAATCACCCCTTTGTAAGTTGTCCTGCGGTGTGCCTAAATGCATTTTGCCTGGTAACTCAAGCCATTGATGGTGAGCACCTGGCAACAGGGCATGATCAATTTGACGCGTTGTTTTTGTTTGCATACCACATACCGGGGCCCTCAGCTTGTCTTTGAAGCCCCCCACCCAACATGTATTTTTTCTTGTTCTTTACATCCCCCCACCCCTCTCCTGGGTTTCTAAAGTGGTTTTACTCGGCTTAGTTTGTAGCCTATATGTCAAGAGAGAATTTTTTTGTTTTTTTTTAAGTTCAATTGCGTTTTGGAAGATATATCCTTGCTTGATGCTATAGCGATTGATGAGCGAGTGAATGGGAGTGGATGTTTTATTAGTGTTCTCATATATTGGATTTAAGATCGGCTTTTGAATAGCATATTGTGGCTTAATTTTGCTTCTAATTTCAGTCTTACTACTGTGTTTTGATCAATGCGATAATTGTAATGTATAATCTAGGTTTGTCTTTTTGATCCATGCGGTGTATGATCTTGGTTTGTCTCTTTGATCCGCGCGATAGTTCTAATGTGTGATCTTGGTTTGGCTTTTGGATGGTAGGCCAAGCGAATAATTTTGGAGGTCGTCAGTGAGTCTAGATGTGTACAACATTGGTTTTAGGTGATGGTAGTGGATTTCAGCAATTTGTTGGACGTTTGGCTTGGGCTGTGCTTTCTACGGGATGTGGCTCATTAAAATTGTGGGAGCATCACATAGCATAGAGCAGTTCTGGGGAAAGTCAGTTTCGGAAACAAGTTTTTAAAGGTCGATCCCTTTTCTGTTTTTAAACGCAGAGAACGGTAACATCATACAAATGATAAATATTTTAAAAAAACGATTGTATTTGTACCCGCTAATTTGAATGAGCTTCAGCTTCACAGTTGTAAGAGTACTAGAAACCAAAATGTGGACGATCTGCAATGAAACGGTTGGATGAACCATGTTTTCGCCATGATATGGAGTGCAAATTTCGCATTAGAGCGTTTTTTTCATATCACAATCAAATCGCAGTTTGAATCCTTGTTAGAAACTGCAGCAAAACAGCCTAAGTTGTCAACTCAGCCATAAAGCAATATCTTTGGCCTAGAATGAATATGAATATTTTGTATACACTAAATATATGATATTATCATTGCTTTCAATCATAAAAGGTAAATAATGTGTTGGTGTTCCATAATTGTCTTAGGTAGTGTTTGGTTGGAAGTAATGTTGTTTTCTCGGAAAATCATTTTTTGTGAAAAATGTTTTTTCAAGGAAAATTGATTTTCATGTCACATTTTCTGTGTTTGGTACAAGATAAATCATTTTTCATGAAAAAGATGAAAACGTCAGCTGAATTGTTTAAATAGCAAAAAAAAAATTGACTAAATTGTCGTAGTTGACATAAATATTGACTAAATGAAGGAATTTTGAGCTTAAAATTCATATCTAAAATTCTTTCAGTACTTTCTCTCGGATAATCAAGTTTCAATCTAAACCATTGAAATTATTTTACTGAAGAAAAATATCAATTGAATTATTTAAGTAACTAAAAATGTCGATTGAATTGTCTTGGCAGAGAAAAATGTTGATCAAATAAAAGAATGTCGTGCTCAAAATCTGAATTTTAGCCTATTTTAATCTGTCGCATCCGATGATCAAGTTTCGATCAAAATTATTGAAATTATTCTAGTGGTGAAAAATATTGACTGTATTGTTAAAGAGACGAAAAATATTAATTGAATCATCGTTGTGGAAAAAAATGTTGAGCAAATGAAATAATATCAGGTTCAAAATCTGAATTTGAACTTATTTTAATATTTTCTATCTAATGATCAAGTTTCAATCCAAACTGTTAAAATTGTTTTACTGGCGGTCGACCAAATTGTTTTGGTGGCAAAAAATATCAATTAAATTGTCGTGATGGAAATAAATGTCGATCAAATGAAAGAAATTTGGGCTACAAATTTAGATTTGGGTTTATTTTAATATTTCTCATCGGATAGTCAGGTTTCGATCCAAACTGTTGAAATCGAATGCACCTAAATTCAGTTGATTTGAAGGAAGAAAATCAACTTCCTATATTCTTAAAAAGGAACCCCCCCCCGGGGGGGGGGGAATCATTTTCCTTCGAAAATAATTTTTCATCATTCATTGTGCCAAACAACGCAAAATTGGAAAACTATTTTCCAGGAGAATCATTTCCCCCTAACCAAACACTACCTCAATATAACCATTCTTTTGTTCTTCTTTGTAGTCATTATGAGGAAATAATTAGTGCTTGTGATGATATCCATCAGTGTCAAGAACTATTGATTTAGTTAGTTCTATTGGCTAATGTCCATGTCCTTTTGATATCTACAATTTCAAGTTATATAATTTAGATGCAAACAAATTTTCATTTATACCGTACCATGCATTAGATGTCAAGAAAAGGGAATAAGATAGTGTAAGGTTGTATAAACAAATTACACCACCACATTACGTAGTGATAGTTTCTCAACCATCAAATTAACAACCACTAATTTGGTTTACTTTGCTGATTTTTTTAAAGACCATTTTTAATTCATTAATTAACTAGATCTTTGTTTTAAATTACTATGCTGCTTATCCTTAGTTTTTCTCCATAAAATGTTTTTACAAAATCCTTTTTCTACAAAATGTTTTCATAAAATCTTACTTTGTGGGTCTTTTGGAATCAACCTCTCTACGGACAGGGACGCCGGTAGAGGTAAGGTTGCCTACATCTGGATCTCCCCAAACCCCGCGAAAGCAGGACCCACACTGGGAGGTATTGTTGTTGGTGTTGTTTTGTTTTAAATTACTAATCCTACACAGTCTATTTGCATAATCTTATGCTTGTGAAACATTTGTGAAGAGGTGTTTTCTAATGAACACTAAACTAAAAGGCGCTGATACTTATTTAAGTAACAGAAAACAGTTTAGTAGTAAATGCCTGTTAGAATTTAGCTGTCATTGCAAAGTTATCAAACAACAGATCAAAGAAAGTGTGTATTGTAAATGTAAACTTTGGACAAACTATGTATGCAACTCTACAAGTGACATAGCGGGTTGGAATAGATATGTGTGTTAAACAATTGCCTATTAACAGAGCAACAATCTAACTTCAAAGATTTCAAACTTTATTGGTGCCAATTATTTCCAACAAGGAAATTAAGGGTATACTATACTGCATGCATAATACAAGAATCTACCATAGAGTTTTGCCCCATTTCACACCGATAGGAAATCTAGCATCTCTAATGATGTAAGATTTGGCTCTAAAAATGGGTGAGGCTCAGGAATCCCATCAGACACCGAATTCCCAGCCTGCCAAACTATGTTATAAGCAGTTAAGTTACTCATCAATGGACCCAAAACAGCAGTGATGATCATCTCATTTTTTACATACTCTGCAGAAAGCTTAGACACAGGAAAACTGAGGGGCCCTGGTTCCATCAAGGGGACATAGCTGGTGATCTGGGTTGAATAGGCTTTCATTTTGCCTTTGGCATCTTGAAAAGCGACCAAGGCTTGTGTTCCGATCATGCTGCTATCAGTTGGGTTGATACCCCAGGCAATCCACCCTTTGGGATTCTGCTTGGCTCTGTATGCAACATGGATTGTCTTCTGAGACGGATCGTAGTTCCAGTGTAGGTGAGCTTCAAGAACTGGGAGGTCTTTGCACGACGTGAAACTCGTGTCATTAGAAAATGTGTAGTTTTTGCAGCTCTGAGCAGAGGATATGCAGAAAACTGAAGCAAAAATGGAGACCATCATGATGGGTTTTGACATTGCCATTTGGGTTTTACTGTGGAGTTTTTGCCCTTTGCCTGTGGGATGAGGAGGAGAAACTTGATTGAAGATTTTGAAGTCTGCTTTTAGCATGTAAATAGTGTGAGGTATTGAAGGGAGGAGGTATAAGTGTGAAGGACTGATAAGAAAATGCACAGTAGTTAGAATTGGAGTAGTTGGCTGCCTCAATTTGAGTGTTTCATTTCTTTGAGTGAATGCAAGGAATATACTAGGCATTCAAAGGGTGGCCATTATTGTTAAATTTTCATATATCAATTGCATCATAAACAAAGAGACATGTATACAATCTCAAACAAGGTTCCAACCCATAACTAACTAGTATTGGGTAGAGTAACTTACAAATTTATATATATACTCAAACCCTTTAATTTTATCGATGTGGAACCACATCTACTTTTATATTCTTTGTATTTTATCAATGTAAGATATACCCACTTTCATACTCCAACAATTATTATCTATATGGACAAAAAAGAAATAATTCTAAAAATCGACATCCAAACAAGTAGCAAGAAATAACAGAGCATTTTAAGGATATTCCCTCACGCCCCAAGCTCTCAATGTCGATAACTCGTCAATATAGGAGATAAATCATATTCAATTTGCTTGCAATGTAAAATTTATGCATGCTTCATTGCACTTGGATGAGAGTTAGAAATTTATGCATGTTTTTGTTTTAAACTATTGAAATGGATATCACTCGTCTAAGTTTCAATATAAAATATGAATTCATGATTATTAGAATCCATCTGGAAAAGGCTTATGACCACCTAAAGTGCTCTTTTATTAGAAGCACATTGCTTGAAATGAGGCTTCCTCAACTGTTAGTTGAAGTTGCTATGAATTGCGTCTCTGCACATCTATGACAGTGTTATGGAATGGAGAGCCATCACAATCTTTTTAGCCTAGACGGGGGATTAAACAAGGAGACACGCTCTCTCTGTTCCTTTCTGTTATCTGCATTGCTCGTCTGTCTCAAGTAATTGAGGGACCTTTAGACGACTATGCGACATAATCCACAAAATCTGATTGTTGGCATCGACTCAGAAGTTTTGATTTTTCTTTTGAAGAAGGGGACTTCAGTTTGTCATCATTACCAGGGGATCTTGTTTGGGCAAATTTAGATTTTCAAGCTTCAACATTGCTTTTGGAAGGCTAATTTTTGTGTTGATTGGTTGGCTCATAGAGCAGTTGGATACTTGGATAGTCCACCACAGTTGTGGGTTTTAATTGTCCTATTGCTTAACAGGATTTGGGTAGAGAATTTTAGTAGGGCCTAAACAAAGGAGTCATAAATATGAGTTCCAAGGAGATTCCATCCCAAAATCAATTGGCAATAGGTGGAGTAACTCACAAGCTTATATACATGCTCAAGCCGGTTAATTTCATCAATATGAGACAACACCCACTATCATATTCTTGAAATTTTATCAACGTGGGACAATACCCACTTTTATACTCCAATATGGTTAATACTAAACCCAGCAAAATGACCCGATACTTGGAATCTAAATCAAATGACTGGAACTCATCCCTACCTGATATCCGAAATATGCTCATCTGATAGTGGATTTGAAATCTGAATTAACACAAATGGAACCATATTCCCCCCTGAAATTTGGGTTCTTTTTGCGTGACAAACTTACTGAACGAAATAACAGTTGACTCGAAGCAAAAATCACCCAACCCAAACCGGATTGACTAGAAAATTGAAATCTTGTTTAATCAGAAACATGAGCTGACTCAAACTTATACCAACGCATTCTCAAACCGAATGACCTGTTTGCGAGTTCTAAGTATTAGTATGAATTAATTTTCTAAAATGTGTATTTGGGGTTTGTCACCCCCTTTTAAAAAAAAAACAAACCAAAGATATTTCTTGACTTATGGTCATGACTTATGAGCGATGGTTGAATCCTTGAATAAGAGAAAAAACTGTCAGTGAAACCACAAACCTTAATTCACATAGACCCACTAGTCACCACGCGACCGACCTCTCTCAGCCCCACTGAAGAAGCAGCAGCGCCATTGACACAGCCGAGCCCAACGCCTGCCACTGACCAGCAGGTTAGACTTATCCACTTGGGCCAAGTTAGGGTTTCGATTTGAGTCATTTGACGATTTTAATTACTTGTGATTGCTTGTTCTCAACTTGTGTTCTGTTGATAGAGAATGATTAGTGAATTGTTCAACTCCAAGCAAGGACGAAGTTATGGTAGTAACGTGGGGTCAACGGCCCTACTTAAAAAAAAAACCCAAAGGGGGGGGGGGTGGTTCACCCCTTTAAAAAAAAAACAAACCAAAGATATTTCTCATGACTTATAGTGATGACCTATGAACAATGGCTGAATCCTTGAACAAGAGAAAAAAACTGATAGTGAAACCACAAACACTAATTCACGTAGACTCACCAGTCACAGCGCTACCGACCCCTCTCAGCCCCACCGCAGGCGCAGCAGCGCTATCGCCAGCCACTGACATAGCCGAGCCCGACAGCTGCCGCCGACCACCAGGTTAGACTTAGCCACTTAGGCCAAGTTAGGATTTCGATTTGAGTCATTGAGCAATTTTAATTACCTCTGATTGCTTGTTCTCAACTTATGTTCTGTAGATAGAGATTGATTAGTGAATTGCTCAACACCAAGTAGGAGCGGGGTTATGGTGTGGTTACGTGGGGTCAACCAACCCCGCTTAAAAAAAAAACAAACCAAAGGGGTGGGGCCACCCCTTAAAAAAAAAAACAAACCAAAGATATTTCTCATGAGTTATGGTCATGACTTATGAGCGATGGCTGAATCCTTGAACAAGAGAAAAAACTGACAGTGAAACCACAAACCCTAATTCACGTAAACTCACCAGTCACCACGCTACAGACCCTTCTCAGTCCCACCGCAGACGCAGCAGTGCTATCGCCAGCCACTGACGCAGCCGAGCCCGATGGCTGCCACCGACCAGCAGGTTAAACTTAGCCACTTAGGCCAAGTTAAGGTTTCGATTTGAGTCATTTGACGATTTTAATTACTTCTGATTGCTTGTTCTCAACTTATGTTATGTAGATAGAGATTGATTAGTGAATTGCTCAACGCTAAGCAGGGGCGGAGCAATGGTGAGGTCACATGGGGTCAACCGACCCCGCTTAAAAAAAAAAACAAACCAAAGGGGTTGGGTCACCCCTTAAAAAAAAAGGCAAACCAAAGATATTTCTCATGACTTATGGTCATGACTTATGAGCGATAACTGAATCCTTGAACAAGAGAAAAAACTGACAGTGAAACCACAAACCAATTCACGTAGACTCGCCAGTCATCACGCTACCGACCCCTCTCAGCCCAACCGCAGACGCAGCAGCGCTATCGCCAGCCACTGACGCAACCGACCAGCAGGTTAGACTTAGAGACTTAGGCCAAGTTAGGGTTTCGATTTGAGTCATTTGAAGATTTTAATTACTTTTGATTGCTTGTTAAAAAAATAAATAAATCTGTTGGTTAAGTTAAAAAAAAAAGTATAAATAAGATACATATGTAATTTGTGATATGTTTACATGTGACAAAGGAGGAGTGCTTTGGCGGTGGAACGCGCGTGGGACTTCAGTTGTGCATTCTTCCACTCGCGTCCCAGGGTCGGACCTGGCTGCTGGCTTATTTGCACTCACAAGCTCTTTCTTTCCCTTTCCTTTTCTTTTTTTTTTTTGGCCCAAGTTTCGGACTAAACCTGCGAGACTCTCCCTTTCCCCAATTCGCCTTATTCTATTCGCCCACTGCCTGCACGCCGTCACAGAAACGCAAACGCAGAACATCCTCCACGCCAGTCGCCCAGGCCTAGCCGTCCACCGCCGGTGGCGTTCTCCGGCAGCCACCGTCAACGCTCCAGGCCTTGCCGCTGCGCCACCAATAGTCCACCACCGATTTGAACTTTGAAGGTACAAACCCAAAACTCTAGATAGTTTAATTTTCGTTTTTCTTTGTCAAATTTTTGATTGTTTAACCTTTAATTATTTAGATAGTTGGACAATTGAAGCATGATAATATTAGCTCTTGATAGTTTAGATAATTATTTAGATAGTTTAGTTGAAGCATGAAAATATGGATGGTTTCATGATAATATTAGCTCTTGATTGAACTAATGTGTTGCTTCTTGCTTGATTTTCAATCAATTAATCAATTGTTTGGTAGCAATCAGTTGCTCCATTGCTTGTTACGTCATTGTCTCAGCTCTTCATGTGAACGAATGCATTGCTTGTTTTATCTAAGTGAGCTTAATTTCTAAGTTTCATCTTCTTCTTATTTTTTTCTTTTAGTTTCATATGGATCAATCCAATTTCATTTTAATACATTTGAAAAGGAAACAACCTGAAAGAGTTGGAATCGAATGCGTGATTCGTTTTTGAATGATTGCTTAGTTTGTTGTGTAGAAAAAAGATGTATTTGACTCAGTTTCTAATGGATTCTATCCTGTATAGATTCCCAAAAATGAAAACCTGTGAAGTACAATTGTAATAGCAGATTATTGTAAGATTTTATGTATTGTTTAAACTTTATTATATGGTACATATGGTGATGAATGTTCGTAGGTGGACATCTCTGATTTGAATATATCCGCTACTGGATTTTAATCTTATTATTCCCTGCGATTGGCTTTGTTAGTTGCTGATTTTGGTGCAATCTTCAATTGGAGTTTGTTTTTGTTCTTACTTATGGTATAAGATTTATACAAAGTGTTTTAATGCATTGCCATTGTGCAAATTTCTCAGCTCGGTTTTCTTCTGTTGTTGTATAGCTTTATATGATGTCTTTACTACCAGATGGATCAATTGTTGCACAGGATGGTAAATGTATGATTTTACTAAACTTTGTGGTTGTTGTATCAGGAAGAATGGAAGCTGAAGCGGGTTACAATCCTCCAGAGGAATTTGCAGAGGAATCTGTCAACTCGCTTGTTGACATTAATTTGAATGACTCGACTGAACTCTGGCTCATTCAGTTGCCTGAGAACCATGTAATCTTTTTTCCTTTTAATATACGCTGCCCGAAATTTTTCAGAATATCTTTTTGGCTCAAGATTTTCCATTTATCATTCGAATATCTGCAGAGATCATTACAGTTTATTGCTGTTTTCTGTGTATCTTTATTTGTTGTCGACTTCTTGTTATGCCCATTTTAGAGGAATTGCTAGTGTTGAGGCCTTAATGTCTAACTGTTGAATGCCATTTTAACTTGACAAAAATCTTAAATTCGAATCCATACCCCAAATATCTCATCTAGTCGGGTTTGGGGGGAGAGGGGTCATGTGTGACATACTGGCATCCTTACCCCAAAATTTCAGAGAGGCTAGTTTAGTTAGACTTTAGATTAAAAACTGTTGATTGCCTAATATTCATGGCAAGGAAACATATCACAGTTCGGAGAGGCATTTTGTTTGAACACTAATCCAAGCCCAACAAGGGGCTAAAATTGGCCGTTTCAGTGTTTGGAGAGTGAATGAATATACTCTGAATGGTTCTGATTGATTGATTACAGGTTGCTTACTTTCTGTGTTTATTGATGAAATTGTCCATGGCAATTCTTTTAGAAATACTATCAAATCATAGCATATGTTGGCTCATGGAGTGTCTTACTTAGGCTGTCTAAATTGTCTGCCATTCAATATGTTAATCTGATACTGGAATTCAGCCCATTGTCTACGTTGTGTAAAAGTTAATGAGTTGCACTGGAAGTGCTAATAGATTTGAATTGTGCAGCCATAAGAGGAAAAGCAAGAGGTCCTGTAAAGATGATAAATGAGAACAGTTTAGAAAGCTGGAGTGAGGAAAGTAAAGTTTGTAGCCATTCTGTCTTACTAGATGAGATGTTGCCGTGGATGTATCTGTACAAGCCCCCTACATCTGATATCTGAGTTTCTGATAAGGCTATTCCTTGCTTTTTGTTACACAGACCAGGAGTGAGGAAGGGAAAGTTCGTAGCCACTCTATCTTACTAGATGAGATGTTGCCGTGGATGGATCTTTACAAGCCCCCTACATCTGATGTTTGAGTTTCTGATAAGGCTATTCC
>JACYFF010031952.1:95853794-95872483 GCA_017589665.1 Selenicereus undatus | reverse complement strand
TCTGATGTTTGAGTTTCTGATAAGGCTATTCCTTGCTTTTTGTTACATAGACGGCACTATATCTAGTGGTTTGCTACATAGTATCCTAAGATATGACATTTAGGGCATATTTGTGATTAGAATATGAAGTGTGCATGAGAGTCAGGTTAGGCTTCCTACAATTTACCTTTGGGGTGCGGCCCTCTCCCAGACCCCATGTGAACGCGGGATGCTTGTGCACCGGGCTGCCATTTTAATATAAAGTGTGCATGAGGTCTCTCTATGTACCAAAAATATTTCTTTTTGTTGTATTTCATACCGTTTTTTTTCTGATTCAAAAGATGAGTCATAAGTCAAGTCTGGAGTGCTTCACTATGGCTCTTCCTTGTTGTAAATGTGGAATTTTGCATCAAGTCAGCGAACAAGTAAGAAATACCCTTAATGTTTTATTATCCGTTCCTGTAGGGGTTAGAATGGTGAGAGATAAGTTGAGTCAACTAATTGCAATGGATGAGCTTCAAATTTGATGGCTCAATAAATCAGTCCCAAATTTCTTTTTCCGAAGTTAAAACCGCTATGGCTATTATAGGTTTTGGATGCTTATTTGGTCCCTAACAAAGTCTGTTGACATCGGCATATGTATTGTGCACAATTGATATTTAAACTCATTTGGGTTTTATCTATTGATTGCTGCTGGTTCTATTGTGGTTATTTCATGGGTATGTATAGGTGAACAACAGATAAATGATAGTGATGAAGCATGCAGGAGGTGAAAATTTTATTTTATTTTGTGTAGTGACTACTGACTTGTCATTCAAATCGCATTAGCTAGTTCCTGTTGGCCGGCAGTACCTTTATTTCCCATTGCATGATGTGATTTGCAAAGGGAACTTTTTTGGTTGAATGCTATAATTGCACTTCCTGTATGTAAAAACACGCAAATGCGCACACACAAAAAGATGTACAAAAAGGCCGAGGATAATACTACAGTGAATTTTTAGACTTTAGATAAAAGCTCTCAGAAGTCAGTAGGCAAACAGTACTACTATTGTACCCTAGTGACTTGTGCTGTGCTTCAATAATACATATCTGTAAAATTGTTGACTCCACTGACAAATTCAAATGCCTGAGATGCTCAACTGATTTGGTGGAAACTGAATGGTGAAGGGAAAGGCCACTGTTTTCACTTCTTTTTCACTCTGGTTTTATACTTTATAAATAGGTTTCCACTTTAAGGGTTGCTTGCATAGACTTGTATTTGATTGTGATTATTCTTTTCTTTGGTTTTGAATTTGTTGTGTTTAGATTGTGTCTTGAATCTTGATATTGTTCTTGTCCATGCAGTCTCCTGATTTTGATGGGCAAGAACTCTCTTTGGCGTTTCATCAGGATGGGCAGCTTGGTAGTATTGAGGGAGCATCTGGTACTTTCACTGTTGTCTTTTTTTTTAATTGAAAATATGCTCCAAACCCTCTCTCCTTAACCTCCAAACAGGGTTAAATGAAAGAAACTACAGATCTATGTGTTCTAATGATGCATGTTGTGGCAGGTAAACTTTATAACATGCTCAGCTATTCATCACAGGAATCTGATGCAACAGTGTTTTTGTCCTCCTCATCAAGGCCAAGAATCGGTATGCCTCAATTTCTAGATACTTAACAGACAAGAAAACTTGTCATTGTAACCTCTTAGTTTGATATTTTAATTGCATAGGGGAACAATTGTTAAAATATCTTGGTGGAAAAATCAACTGGAATTAGAAAAAAAAAGCTATTGAACTATCAGAGAACAAAAACACATATTCAACCCAGATTTATCTTTGTTTGCTCCTGAAGATTGTCTACTTTTATCTGTCTCCTATTTTTTAAGGCCAAACTTTGATATCATTTTTATTATGTCAATTAAAATTACGGGGAGCTAACCTGATGAAATTATTTGTTTAAAGACATTATTTTCTTGTTGTAACATCTTTTAGATCTATGGTTAAAAAAAAATTAGCACGTTCTGGCACAAAAGTACTGGACATTGTCATATGCATCAGCACATTTCTGAGTACTCCACATGGAGGGTTCTAGTCCTCTTAGAATTGGTTTTTATAGCTGTGGCCACTGTCCTTTTGGTTTGTGTTGTAAGGTGTTTGTGTGGTAGATGTCTTTGCAATTGATTGTCGAAGATTCACGATATATTCCCAAAGGGGGCTAGTATGTACGGGAACATCATGGAGACTGTGTTGTAGATGTTAAGTGGAGTATTGCCAAATTTTTTTTGTTAGTTAAATCATGAGAATATAGAGGCAGAAGAGGCCCCCACCCCCCAAAACAACAAAAAAAAGGAGCAAATCTCAGGTCTTATGTCTTGATTTCGCAGGGCCATACAATTTTCGTCTCCTTTGACCTGGCTTTTGTCTATCGCAGCTGGTAAGATTTCACGGCATGTTTCGCTTGTTCATTACCCAGAGCCAGAGGAACTCGAAGCACTCGAGAAGGATGCTAAGAAGCAAATCCCCCTCAGTTCTGTGACTATGTTGACAAATTCTCAAATGATGTCTACTCCTTCACGAGCTATGAGTAAGAGAAATTCACATTCACAGAGTAGGAGCAGGTCCACACATACCAGCAGAAAAAGTTCTGTGTCTGAAATTGGAGATGTACCAAAACCTTCAACAAGGACTGTGGGGGAGCCATCTAGGTTCAGTGATCACTCTATTCAAGACTCAGGTCGTGGAAGTGGTATTACAATTTCAGGGTCGTCAGAGCAATCTCAAAGAAAGAAGTCAAAAAAGAAGGCAGATAGTGAAGCCTGATGCATTATTTGGATCCAGTTTGGCAATTTTGAAGAGCAATATGAAGACCAATGGCATACTTTTCTGGCATTTTACCCTGCTAAATTAATTCACAAAGTATTGAAGGGTGAAATTTGGAAAGCTGATCACAGAGAGGAATGACGGTGTATTTCATCATAGGAGATAAGTCATGAAATCTTCTCTTAGATTTGAAGGCTCAAGTATGGCATGTGTTGCTTGTATTGTTGAGATCAAAATTCATGGAACTTTAGCTTAGGTTGTGTAGTGTCACTCACATCTTTCTATGGCAACATGCTTGTCCCTCCCGTTTCACAGCAGTGTCTCACCGTCTTACCCTGCAGATTATAATTCTCTCGTTACGGTTCACGTGAGGCTATTTTCTGAGTGCTGCCATTCTGTCAATTATCAAAGCCTTTGTCAGTATGGCTTCCTCGTGAGAGGAGTGAAGAATAGTCCTGGTCTGACTTTGAAGTTCAATAATGGTGGAAGAGAAACAGGACTGACGCTGGTCTCCTTCACTCTTTCTTTCATGTTAGGCCTCTGACAGTAACACAAAGGACAAAAGGAGAATTTTACTAAAATAGATTTGATACGGAAATTTTCCTTCGAGGAGGCACATTAGACGAGGTTTTCAGCTTTGTTCGTAGGAGCTAACATAAAATGCTTCTCTAAACTTTCTCAACTCCGTTTCTGTAGAGTAGTAGGTAGTCTATGGTTTTTAAATCTATAGTCAATCGAAACCAGTGTCTCTGTAATTTTGCAATTCAGGAGCAATACTACTATATCAGGTCCCATACCCCGCTTGGTGGCGGGTTTTTTTGGGTATTCGTTTTGGACATTAGATGAGCTTTAACAAATGGTAAATTTATATCGGCCCCCTAACAAGCTTGGTAAGAATTGCCTAGAAAGCAAGAATTAATTGCTTAGCTTAATATTACAAAAAAAACAGAAAAAGAAAAATTGGATCTATATACGTTACACAAACGACTAACAGAAATGTGCATCTATAAATATACAGGACTTAACATATATTTTCATTGATAATGGGCACAAGTTGTGTAAGTTATTGTCAAGGATGATAATTAGTGACTCAAGGCTGTATTATTGTGATAGTAACATGCAGATAATTGCGATCACAACGACCTTAGTGTGGTTTATATATGTTTGCCTTTTCAGGTAATATCAGAAGTGGAGACGACATTTCATTGAGATGTGAGGAGACATGAAAGAAATTTGTTGAAGAGATGCTCGCCTCCTTATATATAAAAATGCAAGGGGATAGATGTTGTCCATCACTCAAATCTTAAAAGCAATCAAAATGATGCTTTAGGGCATGTTTTTTTTACGATACAATGCAACTGTAAGCCGTAAGAAAATATAAGAAGTTGTAAGAAACTAGAAGAATATGTAAGGGGCGGTAAGGTGTATAATAAGCAGATGCACAAAGATGTAATAAGTTATGAGAAACTGTTAAGAATATGCACAAAGATGTAAGAACAGGGGTAAGCAGTTGATGAATTATTAAAAAGTTATATAAATAAATCTTTAGATACATATGCATAATTGTTGGTTTGTAATATATGATTTGCAAAATAAATTATATCATGAAAGTAAATTACGTGTAATATATCAGTAATGTTTATGAAATTAATTTTATACTATCATTGGACAAGTTATTTTTAAACATTATACAAACAAATTTTATTTTCATATATTTATCATTTTGGATAAGAAGAATAATATTGAAATAACATAATGAATGAAAATAAACCTTTAAATAAGTCAATCAATAACAATAAAATAAATTCAATCACGCAAATTTGTAGAACTAAATATGTTCTACACTTAAGATGGTTTTTTTTATTATTATTAACATTAGTTCTACCTCCCTATAAACAAACTAAAAAATAACAATTTTATTATTTTGCATAAAAAGAGCATAACAATTTCTGCAATGGACCCAAATGTCGATCACCAAATATGAATGGACCATCCAATATTTAATTGTACGATAATAGCCAACAAGTTGTCAAGGATAAACTTAGGCAAGGAATTAGCTAAAATACTTTCATCACCTATAGTTTGGTTATTTTCATATATGATTCATGTCAAAACTCGAATATAATTCGCATCGTTAAATTTTGTTTTAAAGTCTATAAAAATATTATGTTCATAAAAATATACACCAATTTTTTATATTGGTAATATATATATATATATATATATATATGTGTGTGTGTGTGTGTGTGTGTGTGTGTGTATAAATATGTGAGGGAAAAAAATGACAAAGTTGAATGTTATAAAAAAAATATATATAAGGAGATATAAGGAGATGCAAAAAATTGTAAGAACTTTGTTAAAGATGTCAAGAGTTGTAAAAAGCTGTAAGGAGATGCAAGTTGTAGCCTAAATGCCCACTATCATGAAAAAGAACAGGGCTTAGTCTTTATTGGTTTTTCTTTTTTTTTTTTGGAAAAGGGGTAAATAATCGAAACTCAGGGAATTCTTCTCACAAGAGTTCTACTCAAACTGTCGTCCAACACAATAGAGAAAAAAGAAAAGGAAGAGTTGGAATTTCAAATAATCGGTTGAGAGGAAATGTGGTTTATTCGCACCATCCAATTTGTTGTCTTGTTGGCTTCTTTGTAAATGTGTGGGATGAATGACCTTGTAGTCATATCCATAAAGATTCTGATGTCTTTGACTAAGTGGTTGATCTGCCATGGAGAATGGATGTGTCCCTTGGCTGCATTAATAACAACTTTGCTATCCCCTTCAATTTCGATAAACTTGTATCATGTTCTAATTGCTTGTTGTATCCCCTATCTTAATGCCAAAACTTCTGATGTAGATATAAAATTTGTCCCAAAATACTGTGCTCCTACTTGTAGTAGATGACCTTTTCAATCTCGAAGAACATAGCCGCCAACCACATTCTGATTGATAAGAGATCCATCAAATTTAAGCTTGACAAAGCCCTTTCATGGTATTCTTTCTTCTAACAGGTTGTTCCACTTGATGGGGTCAAAGAAAAGGAGAGGAAGTGTGAATCAAGGCTGCGGGGTGGTTCCTTGATCTCCACTCGACATTTGCTCTTTTTTGCTCTGATGATGACTTGAATTGGATTGAACATATTCTATTTGAAAGCAGTGGCATTCGTTCCTTCCATATGCTCCAAAGGAGGGACGAGGCTTTATGGAGCATGATTATGTTAATTGATGAAAGGAGGAAGGATAGAGTGCCTTGATAGCTCAGATATACATCTCGAATACTTCTTTCCTCTCCAAAAATTCACATAACACCTCATGTGGTGCTCTATCATATGCTTTCTCTAAATCTATGAACACCATTTTGAGATCATTTTTTCTATTTCTATACAATTCTATGAGCTTTCTTATGAGATGGATTGATTTTGTATTCGATCTACCTGACATAAAACCAAATTGGTTTTCCAAAATTGAAATATCCTTCCTCCAACCTTCTCTCAATTACCATTTCACACAACTTCATAGTGTGACCAAGCAATTCATACATCTATAATTATTACAATCTTGAATATCACTCTTATTCTTGAAAAGTAGGATGATTAACTTAAACGCCATTCACAGGGCATTAAAAAGCTCCGTTAACCACTCTAGTCCCTCTTCACCCAAATATTTCCAGATTTCCATAAGGATACAGTCTAAACCCACAGCCTTTCTAGTCTCCATGTCTCTTGATGCTTCTCTAACCTCCTCTTTACTAATATGACAACAAAACCTATAGTTTTGTTACCCCTCTTGGTCCTCGCTCTCGTTTCCTATAAATAATCACTTAGCTAACCAAAGGAAGGATCAGAAGCAGGCTACCTATGGTTCGCAACCTTTATCTTAGACCTCCACAAACTCTTATTCTGAGTCATGTCCTTCCTTAGTTCTCTGCCTCTTCTACATTCTGGAAGGTTAATCGTTTCACATATCTTCATCGGTGCATCCACAATTCTCCTTCTTACATGACCAAATTTCCTTAGTCTAGTCTTCCTCATCTTATCTTCTATGAGTGTCACTCCTAGTTTTTCTCTAATCACTTCATTGATTCCTAATTAATCACTTCATTAATTCCTAATTCTACCTCAATCTTGTATACTAACGGAAGGCTTTTACGATGACCCAACAAATCCACTAATTTCTATCAACTGTCAATTTAGTTAAGGCTATCAACTTAAAAAATGGCCTATTTGGCAAACACCTGTTAGCTATTTGTATTAGTTGCTAACTGTTTGTATTAGCTGTTTGAATTAGCTGTTTGTATTAACTGTTTGGTGAAATTAGCTGTTTCTAAAAAAATTGTGAGACAAAAAACTAATCCTCCAAAAAAACTTTCAAAAAATTAATCAAATTAGCTTTTTAGATCCAAAAAGCTCTACCAAAAAGCTATTCTATCAAACACTTAAATTAACTTTTTGACTAAGTCAAACAACTAATTTTAATCCAAAAAACTATTTTTAGCCAAAAAAACAGTTCAAAAAACTGGTTACCAAACACTGCCAATAATTGAATTGAGTTCTTGTAAATTTATTTTCGCTCTTTAAAAAAGATGAATGTGTTACATGCGCTCATGCCTCCCAATTGGTATGTTGTGGTTGCCATGCTACTCAAAACTCATTAAAATTAACATATAAATAAGGTGATCTTAAGATTTGTTCTTTTTAATAATCTATACAAAAAAGTTTTGTAAAATCAATATTTTAACTTATGAGCTAAGATTGCTTGTATTTAGTGTTATAAAAAAGATTACTTGTACATTCCAATCTGTAAAATACTATTTATATGAGGTTCATTCTTAATGTTGTTGTCATTATTATTGTTTTTGTTGTCCAATGTTCTGACCTCAAAAAAAAAGTCCTAACAAAATTTTTTAAAAAATCATTTTTCACTACGAGTATAGGTTGGTTTAAGTAGGTTTGCATTTATTTTCTTTTAAGTAAGATTTTGAATGTGCGCCTTATGAATAGAGAAAACCTTTTAAAAAAAAGCTTTATCCTTTATTAAGCCAACAATAACTCGATTCCAATAAAAGGAGGTGCTTGATTGTTGGTTATTTAGGTAACTTTTTAATCAAAATTGGCCCTTTGAGAGCATTTTGGCTGTTTGACTAAGTTTTAGGTGTTTTGTTAATAACTGTTGGAATGACTTTTTGGTCCCAAAAAGTCATTTCTTAAAAAACTTTTTTAAATGGGTGTTTGGATTTTGGTTTCCAGATAACCATAGTGCTCAAAGGTTAACCTAAATTATACCAATTATCATTTCCAACAAAAAGATCAGATCGTTTATGTCAATTAATTTCACATAACAAATATTTTAAACATCATATACATTTTACCTCATATTGAAAAATAAAAACATATTAATAATGAACAAATTCTATGTCCAAATAAAAACAAATGTCATCAAATATTTTTTTATAAACAGTTAATGTAATTAAGCAAATAGAAACAGTTAATACAAATAACAAACAAGAACAATTAAGAACTGCTTGCCAAACAGAGCTACTTAGAGAATTTAAAGACAACCCAAAAAAAAAAAAAAACCTGAACCCGATCGACCCAATTGTTAATCCTTGGACGTAAGAAGTCTCTAGAAGACTAGAACGATGTGGAGAATTTGACGATCTCGGATTCGGGTCCCAATTCAACAAAGTGTCGGACTCAAACCAGCCTCCATTAGAAAGGGAAGACTAGCAACGAGCTTTCGTCTTAAACCTCTCAAGTCTCAGGTGACCATTTTAGACTGTGGTTTGTCGGGCTTAAACCCTACTACACTAAACACACTCCTTGTTCGCTCTCTCTCTCTCTCTCTCTCGCTTCCAGCAATGTATCGGGTGGGATCGTCATTGATCAGGTTTCTTCTTTGCTCATACTATTACTGCAAAGTTATGTTTTATGGATGGACAGATGTCTTAAGTTATTTTTCTGGGTTTTTATTTTTTGGTCGACAGGTCCTCTGCTTCAAGACGACTGGTATCATTTTGCCTTTTCATTTCTTTCTTTGTATCTGTGTTTTGGTGTTTTCCTTGTACTGGAGCAGATAATTGATCAAAAATTTGATGTGGGCATTGCCCATTCCACCCCCTCTTCTAATTCCTAAGTCAGCATTTTAATTGCACTTGTCCTAATGTCTGTATGTTGAACTGGGATGCCTGTTGTGTTGCAAAACTGACTTGGGTTTATGGGGTTTTGCCGAATCAATGTCCAAAACATTAGGTTGATTGAATAATTTCAAATATAATGGGTTATTGCCTTATGGGTTATATGTATTGACCGAAGTAAGTGGGGTTTAATCCTATGTTCTCTGGCTCATTTTCTAGGTGATTGGGAGGATAAATTTCAGTAGGAATTATGTTGCAAAAGATATCAATTTTGGCGTCGGAGCTCGGGCGGCAATGCTACTGGGGGTTAATGAACTTGCTGAAGCAGTGAAGGTCACCATGGGACCAAAGGTACGAAGTTTAAAGCTGTAGCACTAGTATAAGTTGGGCATAATGCACATCAATGAATTGTAACAGATTTCGTAATAAGCTGTAATTAAGTGAATGAGACATTCCATTGTAAAACTTGAGGAAACATTACTCTGGATGCTTGACAAAGCATCTCAGTACTTAATGTGAGGCATTCAATCGTAAATCTACCCATATGTCATTGTGATTCCAATTGTATTGCCTCAATCTTATGACCTATTACTATCTTTAGAGTAATTGAATCAGGGAAATTGAGTTGAAGGTTTTTTTTTTCTTTTTCTTTTTCTGGGTTTCCACCTTATCTAATCCTGCAGACTGATTTCTGTATATAACCTTTAGATCCGTTCTTCTGATAATGGATAATTAACTGCCTTCTAGAAAGCTCCCATTTGATGTAATTGTTGTCTGTTAACTGTTGATCATGTGCATGATGAGTTTCAGTTGTGATTTAGTAACTGTAGGACATTGCTTCTGGTATATAATTACCAATTAATCAAGGGGATGGGTACTAGAACCTTAACTAGTGCATCAGAACTATGCTTCACTGTGCTTTCTCAGCTCCTAGACTGATTCTTTCCGTAGAACTTATGATTTATGAATCTTACTGTCTCTCTCTCTTTTGGGGGGGGGGTTCTCTTTGGTTCAAAGGTCCTCTATGCATTTTGTGATGGAGAGCAGATGCTAACTGAAAAATCTTATTATCTTGTTCTTCTGTCGTCTACACAGGGTCGCAATGTCATAATAGAAAGGAACTTCAAAGATCCTAAAGTGACAAAGGATGGTGTTACAGTTGCCAAGAGCATTAAGTTCAGTGACAGGGCTAAGAATCTTGGTGCAGAGCTAGTAAAACAGGTTGCAAAGGCTACGAACACCGCTGCAGGAGATGGTATTGGTTTTCTTCATTGTTTTGGTCTGGACTTGGATGACGATTTTTGGTAATGTTAGCATAATTTGCATTGATTCTGAGGCATCTCATTTCAGTAGGAGCCAGTAGGGAAGTTTAACCGTTTACTTCATTCTGTGACTGGCAACATGTGTCCACATTAGAATTCACGCTTCTTGCTTTCCATGTAATTCATTCCAGTAATTATTCTTGAGCACACTGATTACCAGGATCCCATTGCTTTTTGGTTAGTGTCAAAGCAACACGAATAAATTTCTTGGTTGCACTCAGGATGTATGGAATTATGGTTTCTGATCTTTTGAGTTCTTCACAGAAAAGGAAAAAAAAATTGTCAAGGAGAATCTGGGTGTTATTTCCTTGTATAGGAACTTTTAGAATTTGATCAACTTGCATATTTGATTTTGACATTGTAACTTATGAAACATATTCAGTGGAGGTTGCATGTTACAATATTGATACAACACAATCTATACGAGTAGGGTGCATCAACAACATTATTTTCTGGTACAGACCTTTTTGTGATTACCATTGGCATACAGAGTATATGCATTCAGTACTTGAGTACTCTATAATGTAGTAATATTACACTTCTCTTAAGTTTGATATCGTCAATTTTTTTTTTTTTTTTTTGTGGGTGAAATTCTCGTGCACCTAATTTGATCTGATACATCGCTTGTGCCTCAGGTACAACTTGTGCAACCGTCTTGGCTCAGGCAATTCTAGTGGAAGGCTGCAAGTCCATAGCTGCTGGTGTAAATGCTATGGATTTGCGGACTGGGATCAATATGGCAGTTGATGCTGTGGTGTCCAACCTAAAGAGTAGAGCAGTAATGATAAGCACCCCAGAGGAGATCACGCAGGTAATGGTGTTAAGGAATTCTTATGTCGTTTTCTGGATAGGGCCATTTCCAGATTACCGCATACTGTGTTCTTCCCTTTGGGCCTCAAAGAAAGGAAGTTGCTTTGAATCTGAAGGGAATAGTAGTAAGCTTCTTGACAGTGCATGGTGGAATTATGGTGATACTTGATTACTTGGTGACCATTCACATGTTTTCATGTTATAACGTGCAAGTTGGCTGGAGACTTTCAAATGCTAATATTGTTAAACTTTGTGCCTTTACTAGATCGCGTAAGAAATCTATGTTGCATTACTTCATTGTCCTTGGACAAGCTATGATTGATTATCAACAGGTGGGTACTATATCTGCTAATGGAGAACGTGAAATTGGTGAACTTATTGCTCGGGCAATGGAGAAGGTTGGGAAGGAAGGTGTAATAACTGTTTCTGTAAGTGAACTTTCAAATCCATTGTCATGCTGTATCAGTCAAATGACAGAATAAATTTACCATACTATTTGATCATTATCAGGATGGGAACACACTAGATAATGAGCTGGAGGTGGTGGAAGGCATGAAGCTGGCTAGGGGTTATATCTCTCCTTATTTTGTTACCGACCAGAAAACGCAGAAGTGTGTAAGTTCCACCTGTTGCTAATTATAGACTCTTCTTAGATACGCAGTACATTTCTTGGTGCTCTTCTCTTTTTTCCTTCTGTTCCCTCTGCTGCTGTTATTCTTGTGAGCAGAGTCCTGTTGGCTATCCATTTCGATTCTACTGTTAACGCTAGTTTGTGTTTCTGACATTTGAAAACTTATCATGTTATGCTTCTTGCCCAGGAACTCGAAAGGCCTCTTGTTCTTATTCATGAAAGGAAAATCTCTGATGTGAATTCACCTGTTAGAGTATTGGAGATAGCTCTTCAGGTTCTAGAGTATTTCCTGACAATTTATTCCCTTTGTGGCCCAGAGATACCTAGAGTCTCTGGGTTACTTATGTTGGATCGTATTTTATAATTCTTCTGTTCTCCTGGATTGGTAACAGACGCACAGACCTCTATTAATAGTTGCTGAGGATATTGAGGGAGATGCATTGGCACTGCTACTTCTTAACAAGCATCGTGCTGGGCTCAAGGTGAGCATGCTTGTTTACCAGCTTTTCTTGGATTGGATTACGGTTATGTGTCTCACGATTAATTGCCTCACTATACCGTTACATTTGAAGTTACAAAGGCCTGCCTGCACTGCGTATCATGCTACTCAATGCTTTGCAAAAACAAATTCGTTTTTGGACCATCGTGTATTCGCACATTAATCCATGTCCTGCAAGTATATTATCTATTTTATGTCCTGCAATTGTATTAATCAGAGTTCTTCTGTCTCACAGCTAACGATTATTTTCACTCCCCTTGCATTTCAAAATTTTGTCTGTTTTGTGTAATTCTCCACTGCTTTTCAATGGGTATTCTATACATTTCAGTTACTGGCATTTGTAATGGTTGGTTGACATGCTTTTTGTGCAGGTGTGTGCCATTAAGGCTCCAGGTTTTGGAGAAAGCAGAAAAGCTAACCTAGATGATCTAGCCATTTTTACAGGAGCAGAGGTGAGGCATTCACAACTTGATCTCAGAGGTGACCTGTAGGTGTATGGTGTTACCATTTGGTCTTTCTGCAGGTTATCACAGAAGAGCGTGGATTGAGTCTTGACAAAGTTAAACCTGAAATGCTTGGTAGTGCTAAAAAGGTATGTGCTAGCAAGCTTTATTTTTTGGCTGCTTCTTTTTGTCCTATGCCTGAACTTCTTTTTTCCTGGACTGATGTTGAATAAAAAAAGGTCAGTGTCTCGAAGGATGAGACCGTTGTTCTGCATGGAGGTGGAGATAAGAAGCTCATTGAAGAACGATGTGAGGAGGTATGCTGGTGGTGGCTTGCCTCATTTGTTTAGACAATTCCTGTCATCCTACGTCTCTAGGGGTTATGAACCTTATATTTGAATCATTTTAAATGGTTAGTTCTCTCGTTAGAATGAGATGGGATAAAGCTGTGTAGACTGCGGAGTTAATAGTTCTTTATATCTCTGTCTTTGTCTGAATCTCAGCCCTTTCTGGCATCTATCTCTAGGTCTGAATCTCAGCCCTTCTTTTTTTTTTTTCAACTCATAATAATTCCGAGTTTTAAACTTATTCCCAAAGAATTTCTGTGAATTTTTTTTTGGGTGCAGTTTTTGTGAATCCATTTTAGTCTTTTTAATTGCAAGCTTAAGGATTCCTACATCTATTTCTCCCCATATCCTACTTTGTTGAGATCCATGTCGGGTGGTTTTTGTGTTATTGTGTCTTTATAATTTAATAGCCTAATGGAGAGTGGTTAGCAAACCACAACAATCAAATTTCTTCATGACAAAAAAAACAGGCATCAAAACTCCTTTATGCAATCTATAGCATTATGCTACACTTCTCAGATCTGCAACCTCTTTGAGAGACTAGTTTCCTTTCATTCCCATTTTCTCTTCTGAGTCTCTCCGTAAGGTGACGGTGATCATGTGATGCTAACAAAGCGAGTTTCACAGCTCAGAGCTGCCATGGAGAAAAGTTCTTCAACCTTTGATAAAGAAAAAGCACAGGAGCGGTTATCAAAGTTGTCTGGTGGTGTTGCAGTCTTCAAGGTCTGCCCTCGGTTTCTGAAATTTGGTGGTCGCCTTTTCCTTGCTGGCCTAGAATTTGATGTTTTAATGCTTTTATGTAATTTTTGTCAAACAGGTTGGAGGAGCTAGTGAAGCCGAGGTTGGTGAAAGGAAAGATAGGGTCACTGATGCTCTGAATGCGACAAGAGCAGCTGTGGAGGAGGGTATTGTGCCTGGTGAGCCTACATATCTTCTAAAACTCAGGAGTGGGTTTGTCTCTTGTGCCATGCTCAATGTAACATTTTGCACCCATTTTTTGCAGGTGGTGGTGTTGCTCTTCTCTATGCTACCAAAGTCCTGGAGAATCTCCAGACTAAAAATGATGACCAGAGAAGAGGAGTCCAAATTGTTCAGAATGCTCTAAAGGTTCCTTTCTGGCCAAACTATGAATTTCAGTTAGTTTCTGATAGTATATTTGTATTGAATGTTCTTGACGGAATCTATGATCATTTAGGCACCCACTTACACCATTGTCTCAAATGCTGGTGGTGATGCTCCGGTTGTAATTGGCAAGTTGTTGGAACAAAATGACCACAGTTTGGGCTATGATGCAGCCAAAGGTTTATCCTGTGAATCCCGTCTTGTTATTTCAAACTTCTTCTCTCTTTTTGGGTAAAAGTAAGCTCTTTAACATTAAACTAACTCATATTTAGACACGTACTTTGGGGCTTGGGCATACCCATAGTACTATACAAAAAGATTATATACAATCTAGACACCCAAACTTGACATAAATTCTTTCTATTGGCTAATTGGACTATTAATGTCCATCTAATAAGCTCCACAATCTCCTCAACTGTCCGGCTCCCACCTTTGAAGCTTCTGGCATTCCTATCTTGCCAAACACTAAAAAGATGCCGTAGCTATTAGAGGACAAATCCTAACTTCTTACCTGAAGGTGCTTAGTAATCCACTAGATTGTGGATATGGAGCACCATGTTTCGAGCTTTAGGCAATGTGTGTTTGGGTGTTCTTTGTCTTCTCAACTTCCTAAGTTGGGAAAACTTCAGACACGTGGTAATTGACATGAGTATTATTTTTCAAGGATTTTTTCACAAATCTAAGACTCTAATAGTTATAGATTACTGCCAAAGGGGTGATCCGGTGATATAACTTTCCACTTTGGGGTTCCGAATGGAACTGGAATTTGGTAAAGGGACCCCCCCCAAAGTTCATCAGACAGGGCGATGTCCAAGGAAAGAGATCTATCTTCTTAACTTATGTGTGCTGCCTCTTCTGTCTGGGTAGGTGAATATGTCGATATGGTGAAAGCAGGAATTATCGATCCTGTCAAAGTTGTAAGAACAGCGTTGGTAGATGCTGCCAGGTGAGGGCTCTCATCATCGGATAATGAAAATGGCCGTCTTTCATTATGATTGCATATAGTAACAGCAATCCTCTTTGGTTCTTTAGTGTTTCTTCACTTCTTACTACAACGGAAGCCGTCATCGTCGAGCATCCAGAACAGGAAAGCAGAGTACCCAGTCGCGTTCCAGACATGGATCAGATGGACTTGTGATAGTCCTAACTTTTATGCTATATTTTCCGTGTTTTTACATACCTCAAGACGAGAAATCTTACGAGGAAACTTCTTGGTGAACTCTTCTCAACAGGTTCCCCTTTTTGGGGGGGGGGGGGGGTCAGGGTCAAGGATTGCGCAAACATGTATAGACAATTCAACAGCAGTGTCTTCGGTTTGAATGCTAGATCTGCTCAATTCTATGGTCTTGTTCAATAAAATTAGCTGTTTAGATGAGCAACTGAAATAGATGTGTTTGGTGAATTTAGTTATTGAGTTAGTTAAGTAATGTGAATTAACATAAAAGGATATGGATAATTTTTAAATATAAAATTTTGAAAGAATTTTTTTTGGCCAAAAAATATAAAACGTTAATTCTAAATGCTAAAAATTAATACTGTTAGCTTTTTAGAAATGTCGATTAAAATGTTAAATGCTACTGAAAATGTTAGTCAAAGTATTATGTTATCGAACATTAAAAATTGACTGATTAGTGTACTGACTTGATCAAAATATTAAACGTTACTCAAAACGCTATTACTGAACACGACATATAGTTATATTTTTAATGCCCTAAATACTAAATACTAATATAGAAGTATTTCCAAGAGATTTATATAGATATTTAAATGGAATATTAAGGGGTTGAATAATTAAGGGGATAAATAATAGATCAGTAGTTACAGGATTAAGTTAATCTCAACAGTCCATTGATGATTATAATTACTCTCCATCCTCCATTAAAGATTGTCAATACTCTAAGGTGTCACTCGTACAATCCTCAGGTGAAAAAAGTATGTTCTCCCAAATTTTTACTAGTACGCAAGTATCTCCTAATTCTTTGCAGCTCTCTTTGTTCCTTCGCTTGCTTAATTTTCTTTAGTTTAAGTGAAGCATATGTAGGAAAAAGGCTTGCTAATAACTCTGGTAAGGTTGGACGAAGTTTGTTAGTGTTGCATGTGTTAAGAGTTCTGGTTGAAAATTGGCTTGTAATTTTATGGCCCTTAAAACACTTTACAAAGGTGGCTTTTATACATTTTCTTCGATATAATAACATTAGACAGTTAAGTGAATGCGTCCCGCCAAGTATATTTCAAATGTCAGTTGTAGTTGGATTTGAAAGGTAGTAATTGAAAGAGTTGTTGGAATGAACAAAAATATAATAAAACTGAGATGAACTGTTGTGCTAACGAAAAAATGGCACACAATTTTTGTTTTTTGTTTTGTTAGACAAGAAGAATACGAAACACTATCATGAAACGTGAAATTCTATTTGACAAACCCTCCACAAATATTGCATAAAATGGAATTTATAATATGTACCACAAAACACTACTTAAATTGAATGATGTTAAGAGAAAAGAAAGTTCTCAAATAATGTTTAGTTTGTAGGGGAATATGAAGTCCCTCCAAACTCCCTTGAATGGTAGATTATGTCAAGGAAGGAGGTGGTGGTGGAAGCTGTGTTTTTCCTTGGGATCTCCCGATGAGACTTGGTTTACAATTCATAGTGACTCCTTCTCTGCAAATGATTGAATTCAAGCATATTAGATTATATTTTTTTTGAAAAAAGTGTCAAAAGACTAAAATTTAGCTGTATTTTCATATTAAACATACTTGATTTGTCTGTTTTGAGGATCAAACTCAACTTCAGTTGTACAACATAACTCATCATGGACATCCACATCCTCATCAGAAGTGGTGACAAAAACGGTTTCATTTTCAGAGAGTGAGCTAGTATTCACCCACCTATGAGACTGGTGTAGGTACTCAAAACTGCTAAAATCATTCTTGATTATGTAGTTCTTAACTTGATTATTGTCGCTGCTACTACAAGTGCAAGAACAAGCCAATACGAAATTCCCCTGCATGATCTGTGAGTACTCAAACTGATCATCATTCTGCGTGGGTGCATGAGGAGGCACATTATGCTCGAGGGGTTTGATTTGGTCATTATAACTATGTTGGTTGGCTCGAGCCCTGCATAGTGCTAGTTGGTGGAGGACAAGGTCAAGCTCAGCCTTGCAACACTTGATCTGGTATTGTAGGTCTCGGATGATCTTATGGCACTCGCGATCACCTTTAGGGTTCTTGGCACTAGTATTCATGGCTAATTAAGTGGGTAATTAAGATTATGAATGATGATTATAATTTCGATTAACCCCAGACAATTCATATATGTTGGTTGAGGAATTAAGCTTTGGTGATAAGGAGGGAAATAAGGAGGGATGGGTCATGGTTTGGCACTGCTTATTTGTTGATCCTGTGAATATGGCTATCCCTACTATTGCTCTAATTATTTTCTTGTTATTGTTTTTTGGGTTTTGTTGGTGATGGTGTTAAGGGGGAGAATGGTGGTGAGATATTTGCTGCATTGCCACCGGGTTTGCAACAATTTTTCTGAGAAAAAAAAAATGAGTTTTCAAATGCTTTCCCTTTCCCTTATCCCCGCCCCCAAAACCCTTCCCCCTTTTCTCTCCTTTCTTTCGTTTTTTTATATGTGCCATTTTCCTAATGAATAATGAAAAGGGCCAACCTATATTCTAACGACGTACTAAGCAGACATGACAAAACTAACTCAAACCGAAGTTCATCCGATCCGAATCAAACCGGTCCAAACTGAACCAAAGTTCATTCGACTTAAATTGAACCGACTCAAAATGTTACTTAAGAAGTACTACGCAAAAGAAGAGGATTATAGTCCTATAATTATGGTATAATTTGAAGCAAACGGATTGAGGAGCAACGTAAGTGAGAAATCGTACAGAAATATATAAGAAGGGTTAAGTGACTACCATAAAAAGGCACTTATGCAACTGGAACATATCCTTTCTCCATTGATTTATAGGTTATTTGAGTGTGATATTATTTACGTGGTTAAAAGTCTTAAATTTTATTGTTAGAGTTAAAAAAAATGTGATCCTATAAATGAAAACATGAGCTTAAAAACCTACCTGAATTTGAACCATTCTAAGATTTTTGGGTGTTTCTAGAGTTGGGAAAGTCTAACTTAACACAATAACTGACCCAAAACCGATTTAAAGTTACTGAGAGAAACCCGAATCAGACACGAACCGAACTGATTTCGACCCCAAGTCGACATGACTAGACCATTTAGCTTGAAAACATGCTATGTTTAGCGTTGACAACGGATCGGATTTGGAGCGCATGAACCTCCACACGTATCCGTCCAGTCCACCCGATCCACCAGTCATCTGCTCATCTTCTCACCTGCATCCAATCCACCCATCACCAGCAGATGAAGTAGATGGTAAACGGTTCAAACATATGTAACATACTGTATGTCATTTTATTCGTTTATCGCTCAAATAAGTTTCAAAGGTCTGGACAATTTAAGAACATACAAAACAACAACCAACGAAAACCATATGCCCGAATCATAAACATCACAATTGCCACAAATGATAAAGATGCCAAACATAAATTGTGACATACACAAAGCTGGGGG
>JACYFF010031952.1:95810609-95848794 GCA_017589665.1 Selenicereus undatus | reverse complement strand
TATATATATATATATATATATATATATATCTGTGTCTGTGTGTGTATGTATGTATATATATGCACACACACACACACACACACACATATGGCGGGTGATGGGGCGTGTGATGGGTTGGGTGGACCATCACCTGAATTCAACCTAGATCCATCACCCGTTTATTTTACCTGTTTAGTCGGATTTTTACTTGATTTTTCGGGTCGGTTGAATCGGGTATTCATTGAATTCGGGTGAAATTGCTAGATATATTTTTCAATTTTGTGTAGGTCTAAACTATTTGCAAGATTGATACGAAATTGACTAGTTTATTAAGGGGGTTAACCCGAAGCACTACAACAATCCTGTCCATTTGAAACCAAAAAATTTGGTCTTAAAAATATAAAACACGATCTCTATTTAATTTTTGAGACCGAACAGAGACCGAAAGATGTCGTTTTCCAAAAGCTTGGTAGCAATTCAAATTTTGAGACCGAATTGAACGCTTCGGTCTCAACCAGATACCGAATTTTGAGACTAAATGTTCTCGGTCTCAATTGGAGTCTAGGCCTGTTTGGTCTCTATTAGAAACCAAAAATTCAGGTCTCCATTAGTGACCAAAGCTTTCGATCTCTAATTGAGACCAAAATGGGCCAGTGTCGATTTGAGACCAAGCATTTCGGTCTCCTGTAGAGACCACTATCCTTGGTCTCTATTGGGGACCGGTTCTGATTTCGATCTCAATTAGAGATTGGGCCCCCTTTTTGCTAGTTTGGAGGCCTCAAATTTTGTTTCAGTCTCAAATAGTGACTATGTTTTTAATTTCGGCCTCTAACCTGCCTGCATTTTTTGCGATAATTCTGTCCATGTGAACCTATCACCTACATTTTACACATCGTGCTTATTTACATATCCGTGCCACATTTGCCCCTAAATACAATAACTTGAAGTACGTGCTAGACATTTGGCATCACAAATCCCAAATTACATCAAAATTTTCGCAATTTCGCATTCCAAAAATGCATACAACCACGTGCAAGAGTTCCGTGTCCAACAATTTCCACAACACCACCCAAAATTACAATCCAATGCTGCCAAATGAAAGCGTTAACCAGCAATGGTTATCCAGCATACATGAAGTCCCAAGACCAATGTTCCACATTCAAGCGTTCAAGCAATTACAATTACACATCCAACCAAGGTTGAGAGAACCGACCCTGTGATCGACTTGGTCGATCGAGTGGGTCGATGGTTCAACCGGTCGGACTGTTTGGACTGGAGTTGAACCGGTTGACCTGGTTTACCATCAAACCGAGTTAGATCGACACAACCCAATAAACCTGAAATTTATATATATATATATATATATATATATATATATATATATATATATATATATATGTTTTATTATATATGTTATATATATTTATTTTTCAAATTATTAACTGAAATCTAATACAAAAAAGTTACAAGTACAAAATAATAAGGAAGAAGAGAAATAAGAAATTTATTTATGGTCCCACATTGATAGAGTAGAAGGTGGTTGCAAAACTCTCATTGCATAAATATAGGTTCTATTAAATAGTGAGAATTGAGAAGTCCCACATTACCAATTTGAGCAAATTCTCAAACTTGGTAGTCTTATAAAAAAGCATGGAAGGCAAGCTAAAGACAATACAAAGTCATGGGCTTGTAATTAAAGTTAGGCTTTATAAAAGAGCTCAAGGCTTTTGTGCTTTTTTACTACCTATAAAGCATTCACATTTCCAAAAAAAAATAAATTCAACACCCTAAAATGACATTGTTTCAAGGGGAAAAAAATAATATAGATATAATAATTTGGTGACACAACTAATTAGAGGGTCATGATTTTTTTCAAAAAAACAACACAAGAGTTCAATAATTTAGACATAATAATTTGATAACTCATGTCTCATGCTTGATATAGAAATTATAAGAGTTTGATGATAAATAAAAAATATACATTGATTACATTAAATGAAATAAAAATTACAATAAATGAACAACTACAAAATAATGTGGAAGAAAAGATCATTAAATTATATATTTGATGAAAAAAATACTTTTTAATTTTAACAACATAAATTACTAAAATCTAATTAAAAAAAGTTATAACTACAAAATAATGAAGAAGAAGAAAAATACGAAATTTAATTATGGTCCCACATTGATGGAGTAGAAGGTGGTTACAATACCCTCATTACATAAATATGGGTTCTGTTAGATGGTAAAAATTGGCAAGTCTTACATCGCCCTTTTGAGAGAATTTCCAAACTTAGTAGCCTTATAAAAAAAGCATGGAAGGCAAGCTAAGGATGCTAAAGGGTTGAGCTATGCCCGAAATCTTCATGGTCCGGAAAAAAAAAATTGTTGTTATAAAAAGCTGGGAAAAATCGGTCCAACCGCGGGTGGGCGGGTCTGACCGAGTTAGCCGGTCCAATCGGGTTTCATCGGTTTTTCCCGGTTTGATGGTTGAAGCAATTTTAAAGAATTTTCGGATCGGTTCTCCGATCGGTTCCCGGTTCAACCGGTTGAATCGACCGGTCCGGTCTAGTTCTCTCAACCATGCATCCAACTAAGCTAAAGGGTAAAACCATACATACCTAAACCTATGAGGGCGCTTGAGAGTTGTCGGCATGTGTGGAGTGGCAAAGGAGCACCGAGAAGCTGTCAGACAGAGCATTGAGCTTCATTAGTCCAATTCTTTGCACATCCAGCTGCTTCCTAGTAGCTTCCAACTCCTCCCTAGTACTCCTTAGCTCCTCCTTTGTCGAATGTAGCCGAGCTTGGGTCGTCTGCAGCTCATTTTGTGTCGTCTGCAATTGATCCTGGAGTTGGGTAACTAACGGGAACAAATATGTCGATGAAGTGCTGCAGCTACTGCACCTAGACTTGGTCGGTCTCTCAAACATGGCAGACCCCTCTCTACCAAGTCCGTATAGAATGCCATTCTCACTCCAACCACCACAAGCTTTAAAGAAGAGGTGATCATCTACTGCTGAGCCGACTTGCACATCGGTAACTGCTTTCAGTTCCTCATATTTTTCCTGCATCAGCAGAATGAATAGAAAAAGTCAAACCCGTAGCAGCTTGTGTACAGATTTTAGTCGTACAGAACTATTGCTATGGTGCTTCGCCTATCATATACACCTATATCTCTCTACATTAGCAACATTGCAACGTTGAAAACTACGTTTTCAAGTAATGTAGTTCATATTTTCATACCAATCTCTCGGCCTACATTGTAGCCGATATTGACCCCTGGCTGTGCCCAATCTTAGCCTTAGGCCCCTCTGTCTTGTTCTTCCTGTTTCGCTCAGATCCCTTCTTGAATTCCTCATCAATTTCCATCTTATTCTTCAATGATGTGCGAAGATCATCTGTCATCCAAGGAATGATTTTCTTAGGATGATCCTTTCCGGCCTTGTTCACTATATCTTTCACCCCTACATACACCTTTTTTTGCCATTCTTTTCTAACTAGTGCCTCATGCTTGGGATCCCATGTGAATCGTTCCTGCAAGTAAAATTCCAAAAAAAAATAAAATTGCATTGTGTTAGTATGTATATATAAATACGTGTACACCATGACGTAACGACTTCCAGCTTAATAGCATCTAGCTTTCATGTAATGACATAAGACCCTAAATTTTACACTTGTGTACACACAAACTTAAAGGTCTAAGCAATTCCTAACCTGCTAATAACAGCGTCATGGATGGAGATATGAGATTCACTTTTATATATATATATATATGTGTGTGTGTGTGTGTGTGTGTGTGTGTGTGTGTGTAAAAATTGATCATATCCCAGGCTTAAAGACATACATTACTTCCCTGCAATAAATAAAATATTCGATTGTAGACACAATAAAACAGACCACAGCATTTCGACCATAATTGCAAAAATTCTATAGTATATACCTATGTACCTAGCTATGTACACACCTATATAAGAGGGTGTGTACTATGTTAAAATACATACGTTTATATCTAAGAATTTTTAGAACACAGTACACACTCTTTTAGATAGGTGTGTACATAGCTAGATACATAGATATGTACCATAGAATTACTGCCATAATTGGGCCATGCCAACTTCTTTATCTTTGGCCATTATAATGTAATGCCCTCCAATCAAGTAGAAATACCAAATCTTTTCACTAATTATACTCATGGTCGCATACAGCCAGCCAAACATAGGCTCATAAGTCAATTGATGATGCAGTTAACAATTTCTTGGAACCATTCAATTACAACTACCACTGCAACCAAATAACCACTACAGAAAGACCAATTTTGTTCTTAACCCAACTCAATTCAACTGACAAAATTCGCAGAAGAGCAACAAAGAATTGAATATCATACCAATCTGGGCGAACCAACAAGAAAAGGAAAAAGGCATCGATTTTCCAGCACGCCAGAAGCAATCTTCGTGGCCTTACAATCAATGAAATAATCCTCCAAGCACTTAGCCCCGACCACCTTCTTGTTTGCATCAACATCACTCGATTTCATCCTCATAAACCTGATTCTCAGGACCATTCCAGTTTAGTTCCATCTGCTTGCATATGGGAGAGTGGGGTAGGCTAGGAAGTGGGGTTATGGTGTTGGGCAAGGCCAAATCTGAATTGGGTTGTGGTTTCCATGCCCAACCACCTGGCAAGTTGAGTTAGACCAGTATATGAGCTGATTTAGCTATAAACCACAGACTCCATTCCAGTTGAGGTCAAAAGTCAATAGATGTTGAGATAACTCACAACCATATGAGCTGATTTAGTTATTCGCATTTCTCACAGATAAGTTAAATCGACATTCAGTCACCAACATGCTTGATTGAGCCAAAGCTTTGACTTACACCCAAATGAGCCAAAACATTTCCGAGGCATGCTTGATTGAGATGAACATTCAGTCACCAACATGCTTGCATTCAAGGTGAAGGAAAATTACATAAGTTAAATCAAAGATGAAGTCACCCAATTGCAAAGAATGAGAAAACTTGCTTCACAACCGCAAATTCAGGGCCTTTTGTCGCCGGAAATCACCAGCTCGTCGGAAATCGCAAACCCTAATTTGCTACACACTCTGAAAGACCACAGCCATGAGGGTGTGAGTGATGCTAGAGAAGCGATGATGGTAAATCAAGACGGCAGAAGTCCCGTACTCGGTGCTAGGTTGCTATCAATCTTGTCGGTGTTGACGTTCTGCTGGCTGGAGGGCTCGAGAAGCAGAGAGATGTTGGAGAGGGCGCAATTTTGGAGAGAGTTCGAAATGGAGATCGAGAAGAAGAGAGATGAAGATTGGAGACCGAAGTGTTTTGGCTGGTTAAGAGCATAAATAAAACATTAACTTATGATTGGAGACCGAACTTAGAAACTGGGCTGTTTTTGGTCTCTAAGTGAAACCACCAGTGACCTTTGGTTTGTAATAGTAGTCTACATTTGAGTCTGAAAGGTGCGGTCTCCAAAGCCGGTCTCAATTAGAGTCTGGTCTTAATTTCAGTCTCTAAAATTTGTCTCAAATTAGTATGGGTCAGGCTCGTCTCTGACATTGGTCTCCAAAATTAATTGGAGACCGTTTTTAAGTTTCGGTGTTTATGTGACGGTTTCTAATTGGCCGCTTTCTTATAGTGAAGCGAGTCATAATTCAGCTCTATGTGTTCCTCTCTACACCTCTGTTTTTAAAAAAAGACAGGAATATTTACCAAAAAGAATATCCTGTTTTTAACCAAAAAAAGATAAAGCAAAAGGCAACCAAATAGAGAGACATACATATACTTAGATAAATCTTGAAAAGATGTTGAACAATTTCAAATCTTATGAGCACCATGCAAAATTTTCTCCATTATGAAACTATTAGACTATTTTGACTTACAATTTCAAATCATTGGATAAGATAGATAAAAAATACCGCCATGGAAATTTTTTGACCTACACAAATTACATATAGTAGTGTAATAACCAAATTATCCTTAAATCTCCTTGTAGTTTAAAAGGGAATAAGGATTGTGACTATTCATATTACGATTTATATAAGAAGTAGTGACAACAAAGTAACTTTTTCAAATTTTGTTAGCTTTTTCGGCAAAACATGTTTGCCTTTTTTTTTTTTTTTTTATAACTTGTTCATTTGGATTACTCCAATTTCTTTTAACTCAATATTTTTCACATCTCTTTTTTTGTCTTTATTAAAATTGTATAACTTTTCTTTATGTGCTTTAATAAACCTATTTGCATGTGTTTTTCAAAACTATATATTTTCTTAGTTAGATAAACCATTCAGATATTTTTTTGAAAAGCCATATTCAAATTAAAAAATCACTTTGCCAATTATTTTTGCATCACCATTTTCGAGCGCCTAATTATCTCTTGCCAATTTAATCTCCCACTATTGTCCCTTATTTACTTCTCTCACTTACAATCTTTTTTTTAATTAAATGAAAAATATCAAAATTATTAAAATTATTTTAAGTTGTTATAGATTGCATAAGTTAAGAAACTTATTATAATTTACGTAAATCTTTTATATATAAGCAACATTAATATCATAGTATTACAGTAATCTAAACTTGTCTATAACTGCCGTTTGGATTATTTATATACTTGTTTGTTATACTTTATAGAGAGTGTAGTTCAATAATTTCATTACATAGGGTATATTTTATTCAATAAGAAATTATATTTTCATTATTCTTTGTCTTTTCATTTTATTTTATTTTTTGTCATTGTTGTATCTTTTGAAGTGATAAGATGCCCTTTTTTAAAGATAAGAAAACGAAAGAGGAGGGTAAGGGAATCAAATACACCACTTAAGGTTTCTGTGATGGTTAAATATCCCAAAACATATTCATTTGTTACTGTGGAATCTTAAATATACATATCACATATATTACTCACCACTTATTTACCAAGAAAATAATCTTTATTTTTATTAATAATTCATCAACGTTCTTTACCGATTTTTCTACTCACTTATGATATCTAACATAGTTGCATGGATTGTGTACGATTTAGAAAGATCAACAACAACAACTTCCAGTGTGAGTCCCGTTTTCGCGGGGACAATTTAGAAAGATCGATTTGAACAAATAGCCCGAGCATAAATTTTCAGTACAGGCCACCTCGCGAACCATTTTGAGCTTACGAAATAGTTGTTTAACCAAGGGTGGGCGATGTTTTAGGTTACCAATGTCTCTGGATATGGTAACTTGAAAAATCAGTAAACACTATATATGAAAATCCCTAACATTTTGAATTGGTCACCCCAAGCCATAAACTACATAAATAATTGAACCCTGATGAACCCTAAGCCTTGATATTTGAACCTTAGAATCGAACCCTAAAATGACCTAACTCGTAAATCCTAATTGCCAAACCTTAATCATTCAACCCAAATCCTAAATTGCAAAAACTGAACCCTAAATGCAAAATGTTGATATTTGAACCTTATGGTTGGACCCAAAATCGACTCCTAAATATTGAACCCTAAATCTTAGGTTTTTATTTCATGTTCATTTGTAACATAGTAAAGATTATGGCCCCTACTCACCTAATTTTGCCAGTTTTCCTACATTTTCTCTCATTCCTGGGTTTTTTTTTTTTTTTTGGGTAGAAAAAGACATGGCCAGAGTTTCAAACTTACCATTTAAGACTCTGGATTTAGAGTTCAGTATTTAGGGTTGATTCAAAGTTTTGGTCTTGTTCAAGGTAATGTTCTTAATCCAATAAGTTCACGTCAGGAATCTCATAAACAACTCCCACTTGTGCAGTATCTTTGTATACACATAAACCTGATTAAACTGAGGGTTGAGGCAAGTTGAAGGTCATGTTATGAAGGATGGTAGGGAGGGTTTTCTTGACCCTAGTCCTACCCAACTCTCATACAGGTCGGCATACATTCAAACCTAACCCTGATCCTGACCCTAATCTTACGGGGTACCCTCGAGTCAAACTGACCTTCAAACTTTTCCTGCATAGAATATGATAGTTTTCGCTAAGTTTTATTTTCATCCCAAAGTTGAATACTAAACATTCCGCTAAACGAAAAGTCAGACCATAATAGAGTGTTTTAATGAAAAGTATCATAATTACAAACATTCTAATGCATAACTTAGTAACTATAACAATTAGTTCACTAAAATAACTACTCCAACCATCAAAGAAGGAGCGTGAGAGAGTTGAGAGTTAGTGAGACGTGGAGGAGAGTGAGGGGGCTAAGAGGAGGCGAGCAAGTACAAAGCAAAAGGTTTTTAGCAAAAGAAATCCCCTGTTTTTTGCTTTGATATTAATTTTTTTTTTTCAAATGAGGGTTAGTGGGTCGGGTCAGAGGGGCTCTAACTAGGTTCGAACCTTATTACAATAGAATGCCTTCAATTTAAGGATTGAGGCGGGTTGGAGGTATAAAAAGCCAACCAGAAAACTCGCTTGAGGGTAGACTTAGCAAATGGGTTATTCGGTTCGGGTATGGGTCGAGTTCAGTATGAGTCGGGTCATGTTTCAGGTCAAGTGATATTTTGGGTCGGGTGAACTTTAGTTTGGGTTGGCCTCGAATCAACCGATTTTTTGTCCAATAAGATTGTCATGCAAAAATACGCAGCTTTATTGGAAATTTCGAGTCGTGTATGGTTGGGATCAGGTCAATTCGAATTTCGAGTATACTTTTGGGTCAACCTATTTCGGATGTTGGGTTGGGTATGGATCCGGATCATTCAATTCGACTTTTGAGTCTCAGATCAGTTTTGCTAGGTACACGGAAGGTGTTGCTGAGAAAATATAAATTTTAAAGAACACCTACTGGTAATTTTCCCGAAATTCTTTTCATTGACGCATCTTTAATAGAACAACCCCCTGCTTTCCTCTTTTCTGGCATCTGCTATCATCTTTGATCTGGTACATTTCCCTCTCCTTCTCTCTGAAATTTATTTGTGCGTTGATGAATTTGTGCTCGAGATATTCGATTATTCGACGTAGCTTGCTCACCAATCTGAAGCAACATATCTGTGAAAGAAGAATTTAGGGTTTCTGCAAATGAGCTGTGATTAATTTGATGCGTTTGGTCGATCTCTCAGTAATCTCCACGAATTGGGGTTTTTTGCAAGTCACAACACTTTTGATTCGCATAATTTTTGCTATCTGCTTTTTTTTTTCTTGATTGATGCACAATTTGTATCAGTCGATGGGTGTCGGTGAATTTTTTGGTACAATCGAATAGTAATTATCATCTTCTCATGCAATCGAACTGATTTCAAAGTAAAGGGTAGTGATTCCTGTTCAATTGTAAATGCAGTTTAATGAAGAATCATTTGGAATGAAAAGAATCATGTTCTGTTACGCAGCACTTAATTTGGTTGGTTGAGCTTGAGCTAATCAAGAATGCTTATTGCAAAGCGGTTGGATCGTCATCTTCTTCATCTTTGTATTCTATTGTGGCATTTTTCAGTTTACGGTGAGAGAGGTAGAAGTATAGATATGGAGAAAGTCAAGAGCTTGATACTTTCGAAACCGGACCCCAAGCAGCTGTTGAGAGACTGGCAAAGGCGTCTACGCCAAGAATCCCGCAGTATCGATCGTCAAATCCGAGGCATGCCAACTCTCTTTTCTTTCCTTTTTAATCTCCTTGTTGTCCCCCGGCTTATATTCCGGGCTTCTTTTTATTTGGGGGGACAATGTTAATGCTTGTAAGAGGATTATATTTATGGGTAGTGATCCTCTCCAAAAAAAAAATAGATATTCAAAGGGAAGAGAAGACTGTACAGAAGGCGATTAGAGAGGCTGCAACGAGAAACGACATGGGTTCTGCTAAGGTATCTGCATCATTGCTATCATCGCTATTGTATCCAGTTTTGTTGATTGATATCGGTTTTGTCACAGTTGTCCTAGTTTTTGTAAAACTCATGTATGCATTATGCACCTTGGGGTGCGGCCCTTCCCCAGACCCTGCGTGAACGCAGGATGCTTGTGCACCGGGCTGTCCTTTTGTGTAGCTTGCTGAGATTGGGGTCCCTCAGCTTCCCCTTTATTCTCTGCTTAATAAGTGAAATGGCCTACATTCCTTACCTAGTGTTCCTTCCCTTCCTAGTGTCCCTTCCCTTACATTTTGACTTCAGGAACTTCATATGCCTGTATATTGCAGCAGCTGAGCAAGATAACTTGCAGGCTTTTTCAAGTTAAGCCTATGCAAATACTGGCTTTTTGGAGATTTGTTTGGTTGTCATCCAAGGCGTATATAGTTATGAACACCCTGAGCATCTGCTTATTTCCTTGACACAGGAAGGAGCAATGGAACACTTCTAGAATAGTTTTTGAATACTTATTAGTAGATTTTGTGCATTGGTTCACTTGCTATTGATTCTCGTTATTCAGTTACTGTGCTACCTTCTAAATTTAGTTGCAAATGCTTCTCCCGCAACCCCACCCGGGCCAAATTATGTAAGGTAAAGCTCTCTGCAGTGTAATTTTAGATGCATCTGTTTTAGCTCTGCAAGACAGAAATATGTGTATCTTCTATACAGATGATGAAATTTCAACATAGGACTCTAGGAGAAAAAGTAGATATATAAGGGGGTAGCAAACAGATAGATAGATAGATAAAGGTTCATAGCATATGATATAGCTGTATTTGTCTTCCTATCCTGAGCTATATGTTTGTGGAATTTCTTCCTCGGCTTGTGTAAGTGTCACGTATGGCACATATAGTTAACTAGTCTCATCTCCTTCAGAGTAGTACTGTGCTTTATCTGTATGAGTGAGCTCCTTTTTTTCTCGATAAGTGGGATTTGTGCATGTGGTTGGTGGATAACTTCATCTTGGTAACTATTGCATGTAACCTAGTTTATGGTTCACTGCATATTTAGCATAGTATTTTCACAAGTGACAAGTCACCAAATGTCAAGGGATGATGGCCTGATTGCTTTCTCATATTCAAGAGAGTTATATTCCATTGTTTTTTAACATCTTCACCTTGCAATAGTTGATTTTTGTTTTGAATTATGTACCAGGCTCTTGCTAAGGAAATTGTGCGATCAAGAAAAACTGTCAATCGCCTTTATGAGAATAAAGCTCAACTAAATTCAATATCAATGCATCTCGGAGAAAGTGTTGGTACGCTGCCACTTCTTGTTTATTAGACTTATGGACTTCTTCTATAATGGCAGACACATTACCTCCAGCTGCTTTATTACATTTTTTAGCTATAAACTTGAGTTCTCTCATCAGTTAGGATTTGATGTTTCATTTGTCTGATTTTGTGATCATGCGGCTCTTGATAACTTCTTGCTAGTGTTTGCCTCCCACTTCTCTTTTTTTTGGGGGGGGGGGGGGATAGAATTTGTTCACATGCATCTTTTTATTTGATTTGTTCCTTTTAGTTGGGTGACAACTTCAGCATTCTGCCTATGTAATTATAATATACACTTTTGTGTTTATCCTTGCACCAGCCTATGCCCGTGTTAAGAACAAGTAGTTGTGGAAATGGCTGTTGGCAGATCTATTTCTTTCTGTTTCTCTTTTCTTATCCTATATCTTCATTGTTTATTTCATATATTGTTCCATCTGTTTTGTTGCTTTTGGTTGGTGGAAATAGATTTGTACTTCTGGTGGAAACTGCTTATCTGAGCCGCTATATACTGTATAGTTTACATTGATGACCACCTGCTGTAACTTCTTTTAATTCATCGTGGCTGAAGTAATTCATTTTATGTCGTTTTGCAGCTATTGCTCGTACAGTGGGTCATTTACAAAAGAGTGCAGAGGTGATGAAAATTGTCAATAACCTCATGAAAGCTCCAGAAGTGGCCGTCACCATGCAAGAATTCAGCAAAGAGATGACCAAGGTATGTTCTTAATTTTCTGATTCGGATTCTGGATTGGAGGGATCATGGAAGTTAAACATCGCTATGAGTAGTGTCACCTATCCTGAGCTTCTTTTTTTTTTTTGGTATTCTGTCTGGTGACTTCCTCGCTGGGAAAGTGCCGTAATGCTCCTTTTTCATTGTAAACGAAAAAGAAGTCCCTAATTTACTTATAGGTGTTACATTGGGCGGGAGCCGGGAAGTTGCTTTTTTCTTTTGACTGTTCCATTTGAGTCGCATTTATACATCCAAATGAGGATGGAGACCTGGCTGACTGAGGTTTGATAAAGAAAAGTGTTATGCTTCTTGATCACACGACCATCTGACCTGAAGAGGTTGCCAATTGTCATTGTTTTTTCTGATAGCAAGGAATATATTTTGCTGAAGGCTGATTCATTACTAAATTAGTCATCATTAAAATATCGAAGGGGATTTGCACCCAGAAAGTTCTCAATTTTTAAAACCTCACAAACCACGGCTGGAGACCAGAACTAGCAGTGTATTGCTAACTTGGTTTCTGATATTGCTTTGCATCATCCGGGCAATTGCCTTGGTGCGATATATATAATAGGATCATAATTTTGATCCACTGAGACTCTGAGACACTGTGCCATGCCTGTAGGCTGGGGTCATTGAAGAATTTGTCAATGAGACTGTTGACAATGCACTGGATTCTGAAGACATAGAAGAAGAGACAGAAGAAGAGGTTGACAAGGTCCTTACCGAACTTGCCACTGAGACTGCCGCCCAGCTTCCACTTGCAGCCAGAAGAGAAAAGATGAAGTTACCTGCACAAAGCACGAGTGTACAGGTGAGCCTGCTGCTGTCTTCATTTAGATTTGGACTGTTTGCCTCCACAGCAGGTGAAAGATATATTTATGTGCTTTTTGCAGCAAGAGGAACCAATTGCTGAGGGTGTAGATGATGAGGAAGAACTGGAAGAAATTAGAGCACGCCTGGCTAAAGTCAGATCATAGTTTTGGGTCAGAGCCATAATATTCATGATTCACCTTTCGGAAAGGGTTGGTTAGAAGCATCTGCATTGTATAAGATTGTTGTCCTTGTAACAATTGATTGGGATCTTGCCTGATCTGGTCCCCGACCTTTTCTGTTTGCTAACTGAGTGATGTATGACGTAACGTACAAGGCTTTTCCAGGTCACCTTCCTTACGTTTGTTGATGTTATCGACTTTGTGTATATAGGGCAGAACTGAAGCATCCGTCCATATAAATGGATTTGGCTGTTGTAATCTGATCTCCGCCATGTGTTGCTGGTTTTCAGAAACTTTTACCTCCTACTTTGTGTAGATTGGACTCAAAAAGTTGTGAGGTAACCGATCACCATGTCTCTAGGTTTTTGAACAAATTTTTTCAAGGTAAGCGTATATGAGCAACATGTCTTATGAACTTTTCTTTTTTTTTTTTTAAAAAAGGATGAATTTACTAAATAATAGTGCGCTATCCGACTTCTAAAATGCAAATCTGACTAGAAGTACAAATTTTACAATCAATGTGAAATTTTGTTTATGTGAAATTTTACTTGGTATACACTAAACGTTCAACTTCTTATGTCAATCGTTGTTTTCTGATAGCCCAATCTGGTAAAGGGATTTACAAATTCATCTTAATCTTTTTCAAATGTGAACCTACCGCTCGAGAGAGGACTTCGAGAATGGAGTACCAATGCACGGCATGAAAGACATTATTTGGACCATCCAACATTGTTGGGAAGCCATTTTTGCAGAGTTCAGCCCCAAAACAAAAACACTAACAAGAAAACAAAACAAAGCCAACATAACATAAAAAACTCCCACGCAATTTTAGAGAAAAATTTGATAACAAGGTTTGCCTCTATGTTTGGGATAAAATTAATAATTTTTTTTATAGAAATCAGCCATGTCACAAAAAGAGATGCTTTTAATAGTTTGGGATTAAATTTGTAGACCAAAGTCATTGAGGGGATTTGGCCTCCATAAAATAGAGGCAGTTACTCTAGCGTTCCAGTTCAAAATGGCTACTTTATAAACCCCATGCCAAGATCTCTAAAGCCACTCACTTTGGGTTTCACGAAATTTGACCAACGGTGTTATTCTATTTTTCGTAACGGTATTAGATGGCTCTCAGACAGAAAGTTAGGGAACTTTTGGTCCAATATTTGGTGCGATGATGTTAGTTTGATAGATCTAACAAAAGGCAATCCTAATGTTAATCTCGATTATCAAAGTTGGGTTAGTGACTTTATCACACTTTTTCCCCCCCCACAAAGCTAAAGGAAACTTCCAATGTTAGGCGTCTCTTCTCACAAGAGTACGCCCAACTACATCCACAGTCAGTATAGTACCAAGGATAGGGGAAAAGCAAGTATCGGATGAGAAACAGTTTGTGACAGTGTGACCAAATTTGGAAAGCCAATCAGCAACCATATTTGCCTCTCTAAATATGTGGTGAATTTGGACATGTGTCATTTGCAGAATCCAAGTGCGTACATCTTCAAGGATTGTAGAAATTTTTCAAGGTACTCCTATTTGACCTTGTACTGCCTGAATCACTGTGCGGTTGTCACCTTCAATATAGAGTTTGTGGAAGCCAACCTGGATAGCAGCTTTGATTCCATCCCGCAGGGCTTTTGCTTCAGCAACGATGATTGATGTCTGCCCATAATTTGCTGCTCCGACTTTGATAACTTTCCCAGTCCAATCTCGTAGGATAAAAACTCATGCTACTGCTGATTTGACGAGCTACCCATCAAAATTGAGTTTGATGAAACCTGGAGGTGGAGGATGCCAACGAACCAGTTGGGGGGTTTTAGCGGGGGAGAAAGAGCTTCCTTGTTGAAACAGATCATCCACCATGCAAGTGCGGATTCTTCATTCGGCATAAACCTTTTTGGCCTTGGTTATACATCTGACTGGATTAAATACTTTGTTTTCAAATACAACTGCATTTCTCTCTTTCCAAATGCTCCATGCAAGGAAAGAGAATTTTTGTAGCAATTTTGCGTTCCGAGAACTTCTTACCTTATCAAGGGCTTCAGTTATGTCCTGGCAATCGATAGGTGAGAACTGTATCGGAAACCAGTTATGGTTATCAGCCAGTTCCCAGACCTTTCGTGTTGTCTGACAATCACATAGTAAGTGTTCAATGGATTCTATTTCGCTTAAGCAGTTTGGGCAGACTGGGTCAAGATTAATACCCCGTCGAAGCAAAATACCTCGAACAGGGATGGCCTTGTGACATAGATGCCAAATAAAGATTTTAGTTTTTGGCATAGTATCTATTTGTCATATCCACTTAAGTGGCCATTTCGATATATCATTTATATCTTTATCATGTGCTATCCAAGTAGCTGAATTTACCCGAGCTATCTAATCCCCAGCAAATTTGCTATGGACTGGAATGGCGATCCCTTGAATTTTGGAGACGATAGGGTGATTGCCCAAAAATGCATTAAGCTTGGCATAGTTCCAAGATTTGTCATGTTGAATGAAATCGGACACCTTAGCTTGTGGGTGGGTTACCGTGTTTATATCTATTTCTAGTATGTCGACGAGATTACTGTTTTCTACCCAATTATCATGCCAGAAAGAGATGCTCTTACCATCCCCTACTTTCCAAATGATACCTCGCTTGATTAGTTCTCTACAACTAAGTAGGTTCTTCCAGATTGCTGAATCTGTAGGTTTTCTTGCGTACGTGAGAAATTCAATTGTATGTAAGTATTTATCAGTCATGATTCAAGTCCAAAGGCTAGAGGAGTTTGTAAGGATCTTCCAGGCTAGTTTGCACTGGAACACTTTATTAACTGCTTCTGTTTCCGTAATCCTAGTCCCCCTCTGTTCTTTGGTAAACATAGTTTATGCCATGCAATCAGGGGAAGCCCTTTGTCTGCATTCGTATGTTTCCAAAAAAAATCCCAACTAAGTTTATCCATCTGTTGACAAGTTGTCTTTGGTAGCTAGAAGCATTGCATCGTATGTGCCGGCAGTGCTTCTAGATGCAACTGGATTAGTATTGCTCTGCCCACTTTGGATAGACAGTGTGCTTGCCAACCTTGGAGTTTTGAAGTGGCTTTAGCATTGATATCTTTAAAGGTTACTTTGCCAGGCCGGCCTTGGAAGAGAGGGCATCCAAGGTATTTGCCTAAAGAGGCTCGGTGCGGTATATTAAAAATACTCGTAACTAGTTGCTTCTGTTGTGTGAAGGCATTACAAGAAAAGGTAAGGACTGACTTGTGGTAGTTAATTAATTGCCCTAAGGTGGAGCAAAAATCATCCAAAATTTTTTTCACTGCCTTACAGCTGGCAGCGTTAGTTCGACAGAACAGGAGGCAATCATCTGCAAAAAAACAATCCAGGAATTTTACAAGATCTAGGGCAAATTTTAATGTCAATACCTGATTTGCGTTCAGCTGCTGCTTTTGTTAGCCATAAGCTTAGCACCTCCATACATATTATGAAGTTGTATAGAGAGAGCAATTCTCCTTGACGAATGCCTCTGGTTGGCGTAAAAAAGCCCGTAGGTTCCTCATTGACAATCATAGAATACGATACTGAAGAGATACATTCTTTGATCCAGTTGGTCCAAGTGGGATGGAAACCTAATTCCTGGAAACATTTCAGGATGAAGTCCCATTCCATTCTATCATAGGCTTTTTCCATATCTAGTTTAATGGCTACCAAAGCATCCTTGGTTTTTAAATATTTAAATTTATGCAAAATCTCATGAGAAATGAGAATATTGTCATGGATGGATCTTCCTGGAATAAAGGCACTTTGCAAAGGCGAAATTAATTTGTCAAGCAATGGTCGTAATTGGTTAACAAGAATCTTAGCAATGATCTTGTAGAAGGTAGAACATAGACTAATGGGTCTGAATTGGTGTGTTTGAGTTGGATTATCAATTTTCGGGATAAGTGCTATAAAAGTGTGGCTCAGTTCTTTCAGGATTTTTCCATTTTTGAAAAATTCACCGATGCTATTGAATAGATCTTTCTTAATAATGTGCCAATAGTTTTTAAATAAGCCTACACCGAACCCATCAGGGCCAGGTGTTTTATTAGGCTCAATGCTAAGCATTGCATTTTTAACTTCCTCCAGGTTAGGGAGCCTGATTAGTTCATTGTTCTCGTGGTCTGAAATTATAGGAGATAATTCGAGGTCTACTATGTATCTTTGGCTATGATAGCTTGATTCAAACCTTTTGGTAAAGTCAGCAATGAATTTGTCTGCTATTGCTTTATGTTCGTCTATCCATACCCCACATTCATCACGTAACTTGATCGTAGGTTTCTTTTTCCTTGAGTAATTAACTATTCTTTGGAAGAAGATTGTATTTCTATCTCCATTGATCAGCCATCCTTTTCTTTTCATTGTGCCCCAATATTTTTTGTTAAACAACAACATTTTTCTCTTTGCTTAAGTAAGCGAATTAGCCATGAATTTAGTCGAAGACTATCCGGATTTTTGATTAGTTGCTCCTCTACATACTCAATCTTTTGCGTGTTCTTTTTTAGTTTTTCATGAAAGTTGCCAAAGTGCGTTTTCGCCCAGGTTTTGACTTCACTCTTAGTGGGTTTGAGTTTTTTCGCAAGGTTGAACATATTCGTTCCTCGAACATTTGAGCGCCATGCTTGTGTTATAGTCGTATCCACTTGGTGGTATTTGCACCAGAAGTTCTGAAAACGAAAGAGAAAAGCTTTGTGCTTGGGAACTACAATGTCTGAAGAAACAATGATAAGTCTATGATCAGAGCATGTGAAGCTACCATGTTCCTCTATGGCGTTCGAATACAGGGTAGACCAATCTCTTCTAGCTATGGTTCGGTCCAATCTTTCATAAATTAGTTGAGTGTGTATTTTCTTTTTCCAGGTGAAGGTGCTGCCTTTGACGGGGATGGAGTTCGTATCAATCTCTGTGAGAAAGTGATTGAGTCTTTGAAATTTACTCATGGGGAGTAATTGTCCCCCCATTTTTTCTTTTGGGCTACCTAGTTCATTCAAATCACCCATTAAACACCAGGGTATATCAAATATTGTGTTTAGGTGGGTAAGATGTTCCCAAAAATGGTCTTTGTCTTTGTTTTGGGCCGGGCCATATACACTTGAGACAATACTATTTTGGCCTTTTTCGGGATCATGTACCAACATATGGATTGCCCTTCGTTCCTTGAGAAGGATTGATGCATGAATGTTGCCATTGTTTCACAGTACCGCAAGTCCCCCCAAATGGTTATGCGGCAAAACATAATCATAGTGGGTAAAACCCATTTGAGGGAGTATTTTGAGGATGTTCTTTTCGTTCGCCATTGTTTCCAGCAGGAAAACTATATCTGCCTTATAAATTCTTGTTAAAAAATGGACTTCCCTAACAACTTGTGGCTTTTTTGCCCCTTGAGTGTTCCAGCTAATAATTTTCATGAAAAGCTAATCTTGTGCGGAAATGGTTCTCGCACCATTCTTATGTACTTGGGTCTTAGATGAACGCACAGGGATTGGCTCACGCCCTGTAGACTATAAACTGCCTCATACTTCCTCGGGTGTTGGTTTCTAAGCGTTTCTCGAGTCAATATGGTAGTCGACGTATGTTGTAGAGGGCATGAGCACTGAAGACAACCAGCAGGAATGATACAACCTGTATTAGGCGGCCAGCAAAAGGCCAAGGCGGGGAAACGATTGCCGTTAGTAGCTAGTTTCGCATACAAATTGTCTAATAGGCGTGAAGATATGTGGTGCAAGTGGGCATAACTATGAAAGCCTTGTTCGTTTTGATTAGCTAAATAATGTCTACGTTTGTCATACTACCCAACTTTTCTCATTGCACTATAGATGATCGATGTTTCTAGTATAAAAGATGTACACAAGAAAAGGCGCGTCTGAATTTTTCTTGGCCCGAAGGCATTCCAAACATAAGCCTTGGAGGGGTAACACCCTTCACTCACTTGCAGTAATTTCAAGTCTTCAAGAGCATTGCATTCAATGTTGGGAACCCAGGCAGAACTCTTGATTAGCACACAGAACCTTTCCCGGTAAGGAAATACAGCACTGTAATGACTATTTCGTGCATTGTTGGGACAGAATTCTAATAAACATATACAATATTTGTTTTCAAAAATCTCAACATAAATAGATATTCTGGGCCCATAGGCATTTGGTTTAATGGCCTTGGAAGGGTGTAACCCTTCACTCGCAAGAATGGGTTTGTTGTCTGGATTCTGTAACCATGAGGATAATAATGTTCCAGCATTCCTTGCATTATAGTGCTTGCACATTCCCTGTCCACATAATAAGCGTGCATCAGTCATAAGAACCATGGGGTTAGCAGAAAAAATGCATAAGTAGTTAAACCCCCAAGAAATTAATCGAACAAGATGCAAGGCAAGTTTGCAGAACAGTGGTGCTTTCAGCTGTGAAGTCTCAATCATGGTGGTTGTCTTCGTTGACTTCTTAATTGGGTGAGGGACAAGGACACAAGTACAAGCACTTAGGCTACTCACCATTGCTAGGAGCAACACTAATGCTGCTGTACATCAACAAGTCCAACATCCACCCATTTGAGAACAATATAAGGTAGGTGCACAGGGGCAGGGGGAGAACACAAATTCCAAACCATAAAGCTGGCCGCATGTCCATTTGATGTAAATAAGGCAAAAAAACCAAGTACAGTAATCAGAGACTCCCCTCCATAAACCTAAGTCGAAGGCAACCCAAAAGCTAAGTACTATCCATACGCTGGACATGATAACATGCAGTACAAGAGTCAACAAAGCAGCATAAGTACGGAAAGAGAAAAACATGAAGTACAAACTAAAAAGGCATGCAAAGCATCTCCAGCGACTGCCAAAAACCATAAGCAACAAGCTGTAGATTCCAATCATAGTAAAAACCAGCCCCACAGATTACAGGTAATGGATCTAGGAGTGGGATGTGCACTTCTCTCCTTCTTCAACCCTCTTCCTCTTGGATGAGTCTGTGGACATTTTCACATCCTTAATATTTTCGAGGTTGAAGAACATATCTACATTTTCTTCCTCATCCATACCTTCATCGTCCTTATCAACCATGGCCATCAGATTGTCATCAATAGGAGAGCCCTCATCCTGGTTCTTCATGGATGCAAGGTTAGCTGACTCAGATCCTTTTGTGGTGCTAGGGCCTGGGGCAGTCTGAGTGGGAGGGCTGGGAGGGTCATTGGTGGGGATTGGGAGGTCCCAAGGCTTGAGGCTAGACTCTTTCTTGTGGTGGGGTCCCAAATTAGGTCGGACTATTTTTTTTGGGAAACAAACCATTGCTCCTATAGGTTTGATAAGTTCAGTAAGAGATGTTTGGTCCCAGAATTCCCATGGTAGCCTCGGCACCCTAAGCCATTTGGTCAATTCTATCAATGCTAGTAGTATAGGAATAAAAGAAGGGGGTCCACTTTTTAACAACAAAGTTAAGGCCATTAACATGCCATGGTCTTTGATCAAACACCAACATTCTATCCTCAGCAGTAGCAAATCTTAGCATGAGCCAGTCATTACCAGCATCAATGTAATCGACTCGCCCTTTCACAAAATACCAGTCTTTTTTTGTTTTATGAATAATGGCAGGAATAGGGATAGGATCCCCTCATATCTTCCCAATTAGACAACAAGCCAGTAATTCCTCCAAGTGGCTGGGTTGAAAGTCAGGATGCCCTTGTTGGTCTTTTGGTTGCTAGGGGAGGTCAGGGCTACGGGAATGATCCTTGCAGGGTTGCTTCCGGGAAGTTGAGGACAAAGTTCTTGTAACGCCCCGAAAATTTCAGTTACAAATTTTGATTACTATGTGAATACGTGTTTTATGTTTATGTATTTTAAGTGTTTTACTTTGATATATATATATATGTGATTTAAGTTCATATGATTATGTTTGGGAAACAAATTATTTGGGTTCGTGTACTGCTAAGATTTTGGTTTTCCAAAAAAAGAAAAAAAAAGAAAAAAAAGTCAAAGTCAATGTTGATCAAGTCAAAGTCGGTTGGCTATTTTTAAAAAGGGGTGGGGGTTTGATTTTTTCTTCAACACTTTTTTCAACACACACACACACACGGCAGAGAAGAAAAGGAGAAGAAGAAGAGGAGGAAGAAGAAGAAGAAGGAGAAGAGGAATTCGATTTTAGTTTCGATTTGCAGATTAAGGTGAGTAATTCTTGTCTTTCTCAACCTAAAATTGATTAGGGCAAGATTAATTTGTGAATTTAGGATTCGAATTTGGGAATCAATTGAAGTTATGAATTTGATGTTTTAAAGAATTTGATGTTTTAAAGCTTAGTAGATTAAAACCCTAAATTCAATTGTTAGAAACCCACTCTCAAAAGTTGTATGTTTATTTGTGATTTTTGGATTAATTGGGTGTTGTCAATTGATGATGATGCTATGAATTCGTCCAAATACATGCTAAACTATGGATTTTGGATTGGTTACTTGTATTTGATTGAACAAAATGGTAGAAAAATAGGATGGGATTTTCGAAGTTTTGTAGAACTCAAGAACTGTTCGAATTTCTGGGAATTATGGGATTTTTGTAATATTCTGAAATTTTTATTGTAGGTTACCCAAGATATTAGGAAACTTATGGTAAATTTTCATGAATTTTAGATGTGTATTTTATAATTTATGAATTTTTGAGTGAAACTGCCCTGTTATTGAGTGCAGAAATTCAGATTCTGTTTGAATTATTGTGAGATATTGGGCTGGGTAAAACTTATGAAAATTTTAATGTAAACTTCTGAGGATGACTGTAAACTTTCTGTAAATTTTCATGAATTTTGGATGTGTATTTTATAAGTTATGAATTTTCGATTGGGACTGCCCTGTTTTGGATGCATGGTTTTCGGTTACTGTTTTAATTATTTTGAAGGATTTGTTTGGAAAAAAATTATCAAATTATTACTGTATCTTCCTCAGGATATGGGGTTATTTCTTGTAAACTTTTGTGAATTTTGGTGGTGTATGCTAAAATTTATGAATTTTTGAGTTTAATTCGCAGATTTTTCATTATCTGGCTGACTGTTTGAATTTCTGGGAATGATTGGCCTGGACAAAAATCATGAAATTAATATATTAGAAACTATATGTTATTTTTCAATTTCCTACGAAGTTTGGTGAAGATTAGATGTGTATGTTGTGAGTTATGAATTTGTGGGTTAAAGTATCCTATTTAGTGTAATTATGGATTATTTGTGTGTTTAATCCGTACTTTAGATATGAAAATGCCATTGTTGAGCTTATTAAGAAGTCTGATTGTGTGATGAAGTATGGGAAACTTGTGAAAGTAATTTGAATGAAATTATGCTTTGTTTCGATTACGTTTTTGTTCAATTGTGGAATTGAATTTCTTTGAAAGTAAAAATGTGATTATATGATTTCATTAAGTTATGTTTTTGGGGAAAGAGGTTCGTGTCTTGTCTAAGGCTATTACAGAGCGTTCTAGAGCTATGTCCATAGAAGTAGTTGCCTTTGTGATTGGAGCTGTGTGGGTCGTTGGATGGTACCTTGAGTGGGCAATGCCCGGTCCGCCAATTGACTCCTCAGTTTGTGTTATTTGGGAGTTGTGTGGGTCCCTGGTTCTCCAGGATGTGAATGTGACTCCTCAGTTTGTGATTTGAGGACTTCTACGTACTTTAGAGCGTTGGGTCCCTGGTTGGTACCTTGAGTGGGCATCGCCCGGTCCACCAGGATGTGTTTGTGACCCTTGTGTTTGTGATAGTTCTTTATGTGAGTCATGAGTTGATTTGCCCTAAACTAAAAGTTTTGTATTCAGTTAAGAATGTGTGATGTGTTGTGAAATTAGTTTTGGCTTGGATTTTTGGACTTTGGATATGATATGGAATTGGGTTTCGTTTGGATTTGGTTTTTTGATTTGAAGGTTCATTCCAAACATCTATGAGCTTGTAATTGATTTTGAAACACATATGTGATTCATAAGTATGTTGTAAGACACATGTTATGTGTTTATGGCTAGTATGTGAACTTTTGTGATTAAGTTTCTTTGATGCGTGTGCCAATTGTGGTTATGGGCGGATCGTTAGGTTGTTTAACAGGTTTTACTTTCTTTTGAACTCCAGTGAGAACTAGGAGCGCAAAAGACATGATTGGTATGGGACAATCATGGTTAGTTTAGTGACTAAACTAACAGCAAAGCTTGTTCGGGGACTCAAGTGGAAACGTGGGTCCTTGAAACGTGCCTGGTATGGGACAGGTACGGCTAAATTAATTTAATTGCCTACCTCATAACAGAAATGTGTGTGTGTTTGTGATATTCATGAACATATTAGATATAAACGATATACGTGCCTTTTTTATTCTTGAAACATACGCATGTCCTCTTATCGTCCCCTATATGATATATGAGATGTTATGTTTAGATGTCATAAGATACGTGTACTGTGTGCTTATGTGTTAATCGGTTAATGTGCAAAGTGTAACAACGGGGAAGGTAAGGGTTATTCACTGGGCTCGAGGAGCTCATGACCTCACCATTTTTCAGGTTTTGAAAGCGAAGAGGGATCACAGGAGCATTAAAAAGAACTTATTTGGATCTAGATGACTCGTTCTATGTATATGTTATGGATTATGTTTAGTAAATACAGTTATGTATTTTGATTTGGATATATGCAAGAATATTGTGGATACGGTTTAAGTATGTATGTAATGTGTGTTTTAGATTGACCTTCCTGAACTTCAATTAGATTTCTATAAGAGCTTTCGCTGCTATCGCTTATGATCCGGTTTATTAAGGTCAATAAGTTCATAGAGCCTTGTGGCTGCTCCTAATCGGGCATCCATGGCGGTGACGCGCCCACCCCCCTTTCGAGCGGGGCGTTATAGTTCTGGCTTAGGTGGGGGGATTTCAGGACTACCATTACCCCCTACACCGAGTTTAAGGGCATTGACATAGTGAGTGAGTCGAAGTGGATTGGGTTGACTACTGTGGTGATATGGAATTCCATCCAACACAGGTAACTGTGTCTACGTTGGGTAGGATTAGTATTAGTGGAAACGTTGTCATGGTGGTGAGGACTACTATTGGGTTTGGAAGACAGGGAGGGGGAGAAGTCAAGGAAGGGTTGCTCATAGGCAATCGTAGGCTAGAAGGCATAATGAAATGGTAGGCTTGGAGAAGCTGGTTGCTCCAACTGTGGGTATTTATACTATCAATCCATGGTCTATCTACAGGCACACTTCTACGCTTCATAAATGTAACGTCAAATAAAGAAGAACAAGGTCTAATATGAAACCATTCAAGCCACAACCAGTCATGCACTTCACTCAGTAGAAAGAAGGTAATAAAAGGAAGGATATCACCTGATAAATTCGGAACAATGATGGTAATGACCATTAAGAAGGGCTGAAAACCAGAAACCGGGGGACCACTGGTGGAAATGCCCACCGTTTTGCTATCGCACCGCCATGGACAAGTGGCTCCATACTCGAGTGCCAGAGTAGAAGTAGCTTGGCGGCTAGATGGTGGAGAATCATCATCATTCGGCTCTGAGCTAAGGGATTCGGTCGGATCTGTCGAATTAATGCCCCTTTGAGAGCAAAATAGCCAAAGCAGCACCAATTTGATTCTCTCGCCACAACACCGTTGTAGATGTAAGCATCAAATCTACCATAAATGATGATCTGGACGAGATGTCAGTATGAACCCAACGCAATCGAGTTGTGGCGAGGTTCAATTCAAGGTGGGTGGGGCTTGAGGAAGGTAGAAGTCGTGCAGATTCAATGTCATTGAAGAGGGAGGCGATCTGGAGGGGCGGCGATGGGACGGTTTTGGTGCAGATAAGGCTAGTAGCGGAGAGTTGCTCATTGAATGCGAGGAGATGAGGGTCTGGAGGCTTCTTCATATCACTAGCTACTCTCTCGAGATGGTCTACTTTCTCTCTAAGGTTTCTCTATCTCTCACTAGAGTTAACAGTCACTCTTAGTGACTTTATCACACCTAATAGAGAATGGGATCATAGTAAACCAAGTACGGTTCTTCTGTAGTCCATTGTGGATATAATTATAAGTATCCCGATACTGATTCAGGCCAGACCTCACATTTTTTTCGGATCTTATTGACAATGGACAATTCTCCACTGAATCTGCCACGTGGATGTGCAATGGCATTACTAAAACTGACATATGGTAGGACAATTGGATTTGGAAAATGAATGTTCCACCTAAATCCAAGAGATCCCTTTGGCAACTATCCCATAAATTAAAAAAAAAAAAATCCTATAAAGGACCTCTTTTTCAAAATGGGTGTGCAAATAGATGCCTATCATGGCAGAATAAACTTGAATCCATTGATCACATTTTCTATCAATGTCATTTCACAACAAGTTTTAGGATCTGGCTCATAGTCACAATTAGATCAAATTCCTTTTTCATGCCCCGTCGATATAATATAAAGGGATTTACTTCTTTTCTACAAGTCTAAACTACCAATCAAGGAGCTCCAATACTTCATATTCTTTTAATGGGGCATGTGGGAAGAGTAAACATGGTCACCTTCAACACCGATATCTTTAACCTCAAGCAAACTACTATACGAGCTAAAATCAAGGCAATGGTTTAGTAGAGGAAGCTATGATTCTATCCCAACTCCACTAAATGGGATCTTCTAAGTAAGTGGGAGTGACCAAATTTGAGATTCATCAAACTTAACTTTGATGGATCAAAAAAAGATATTTCCATTACAATGGTTTTTGTTCTAAGACATGTATAGGAGGATTTGTCAAAATGGGTTCATGTAACTCGGGTACGGCATCGGTACTAGTGGCAAAACCCATGGTGTTGAGGAATGATTTTCAGGAAGCATCAAAATTGGCATTTCAAAATGCTCAAATTAAGGGGGATGGCAACATCATCATTCAAAAGCACTCAATGGCATCATTCAGATTCCTCGGCAAATAGAGTACATTATCCAAGATAAATTGTTTATTGGTGCCAAGTTCAACATAATTTCCTATCGTCACATTTTCCAAAAAGCAAACCAAGTGGTGGGTTGGATGTCGCAGTTAGACCATTGCATCAATCACTTACTGAATTGGGAATTTAGTTCTTGTCAGTTTTTCGCTTCTATTCTGTATGATGATAAATTAGGAAGAACTACACCAGGGTCTGTTCTTTTATTTGGTAAATAGGGATTTGCAAATAAGTGAAATTGATAAAGATTGGTAGAAGGCGATAGAAGTTGATATTTTTTTGGAATGATTGGTAGGAGTTGGTTAATGCTGGAAAAGATTGGACGAAATTAGTAGAAGTTGCTAGAAGTTGGAGTATGTTGGTAAAAAATGTAAATAAGTGTGAATTTCTTTATGAGAAATTGATAAGAGTGTGTAAAAGTTGGCAGAAGTTGGTCGAAGTTTGTTAAAGTTGGAAAAAAATTAGAATTTTTTTTTTGTTAAAGTTAGTAGAAATTGATAGAAATTAGTTAAAGTTAGTAAAAGAGAATTTGCCAACGAAACGAAAAGGCCCTAAGTCTACCTCCTATATATTTACCCCCCCCCCCAAAGGTGAAAAGAAAAACAGAACAAAAGGCCAGGAACAACAAAAAAATATCATTACTGGCCTCTACACACCAGTAAAGAAGACAACTTCAATGGAAGAAGAGGTGATTTGTACATAGAGAAGAAGAGAGAAATAGCATAATGTGTTTCTTAAAAACTTATCCCGCTTTTATTTTTAAGTAGCCAATAATTAACATTTCTCAACTCTAGATACATGATTAATAGTGTGTCTATCATTTTGTTGTAGAGGCTACTTAGATATGACCATGTATATAATTGACTTTGAAAAAAGGGACACCTTGCTAACGATGTAATTTCACTAGTGTTATGTGTCCCAAATGATTCATATGCAACCTCGAATCTCACGCTGCACTAGCAAACTCAATCAAAATCCTTCCTTAGTTTGTTAATAAGCCTTACATGATACTTGATTTAGACTTGTAGAATGCTAAGTAAGCACTCACATACTCAAGGGAACTTAGTAAGGAAGTGGATACAAGGAAGTCTGGGAAAATGTCTTGTGTTATATTGTACTTGATTTGCTTGGTGATTAGTGCCCAAATGAGCCCTCTTGGGGATATATACACACTTCCACCCCCTCAATGGATGGTGGAGATATATTTGATCCAATGGTTACTATCATACATCCAAAATATTTTATACAAATATCTAAGACACTACACTAGTGTAAAACCTTATGGAACTCTATGGAGCACTCTAGAACCCACTCTAAAGAAATCTATAGGAATCCCAAGCATTTTAGAGCGACATATGACATCCTCTCTCATCTATTTCGGTGACATCCTCATTGTCTTGTTTTCAAATGCTTGGGTTTGTTCCTCGAATTGCCACAAGTGTTGGATAGACTTTCAACTAGCCTCACTCTCGGCTAGTCTCTTCGACTTGATAAGGAGTTCTTGTCTTGGTGGTTGGTTGAGTGCCGCACTACTTGATCGGCAAGGACGTCTTCTACTTTCTTGTCGGACTTTCATCCCATCGGTGCCCATTTATAGATACCTGGACTTGGATCCACTTGGCGTCCATGATAACAATTAAGTGGTCTTACATGCAAGACAAGATGGTACTTGAACTTTGGAGGTAATTCCACCTTATATGCTTGTACCCCACCTTCTTAAGGATGGGACCTCATATCTTTCGGATGAGACCTCGATGTCAACCATCTAACCTTGCCTCATTGTACATCTTGACAAGTATGACGTCTCCAACTTGGAATTCCCTAGAGCATCTCTTTTTGTCTGCTATTTCTTCATCTTTGTAGAGGCCTTCTCCAAGTAAGCTAGAGCCACGCCTACTTGATCATTACAATCTTTCATGAACTTATGGGGGAATGGGTTTAGTCCCTTATATCCTATGGCAAGTGAGCTTGGTGTCAAAGGTTGTTGACCTGTGACGATCATCGAATAAACTTTGGCCTGTGGACTCGCTTCTTTGCAAGCTGTACGAAAATTTGGCAACATCAAGCAGCTTCGCCCAATGCACTCACGTAGTGCCTCAAGTAAACTCCAACAGAGCATAGACCCCCTCAGCTTTTCCATCACTTTGAGGATGGAAACTAGTGGAGAAGTTGATCTCGAAACCTATGAGCTTAAATAACTTTGTCCATGAACGTCGCATAAAGTGAGTCTCCCAATGGCTTACAATGGATCTTAGTAGGCCCTAATGCTTCATCACATGCTTGAAGAATAAATGGAGGCTTGTTTGGCATAACATTCCTTGGGTACGATGCTGAAGGTAGCTTACTTAGATGTAGCGATCCACTGCCACAAGGACCTAATTGCACTTTTCACTTGTGGGTAAGCCCACAATGAAGTCTATGAAGACACTCTCCCATATCCTTTTAGGAATGGGGAGAGGATCTAAGAGTCTAGATGGTGCTCCTTGCTCAACCTTCAGGTGAAGCCAACAATAGGAATCACCTAGAAGAGCTAATGTGTAATGCATGCCCGGAATGACCCACCCACTTGCTATCTTGACATTCCTTTATGACTTCCCGCCTAGGGTTGTCATATGAAGGAACATATATGCTCTTCCCCTTAGTGAGAATCAAGCCATCTTCTACCCAAAATCTCCTTCTTTTGCCCTTCTTAACAGGATTGATAATAGTTTGGGCAAGTGAATCATGATGGAGCCTTTCCTTGATGCAATCCTGTAGGTTCTTTGAGGTCGGCTAATCTTGGCGAGTTTCTCCTTGCTACTCAAGCCGCCAGCCACTAAGTTGACACAACCCGGCTTGTACTCAATTACATAATCAAACTCTGCTGGGAAGTCTTGCTACTGAGCTTGATTGGGAGTAAGCTTCTTTTGAGTTTGAAAGAAGCTTGTGGTGACATTATCGATCTTGATGGTGAATTTGCTCCCAAGCAAGTAATGTATGCATGAACAACGATAATACATTACCACAGTCATTTCCTTCTCTTGCACCGTCTATCACTTCTCTATGTCATTAAGCTTCCAACTCTCAAAGGCGATGGGATAACTTCCTTCCATCAAAACACTAGTAATAGCTAAGTCAGAAGCATCAGTGTGGAGCTTGAAAGACTTGTTAAGGTCTAGGAGAGCTAGAAAGGGCTCTTTGGTGATGGCCTTCTTTAAGGCATCAAAAGCTTGTTGGCACTCTTGGCTCCATGTTCATCCTCTTTCATTCTTTAACAAATCGGTGAGATGAGTGTCAATAGTGGAATAGCCCTTGATGAATCACCAGTAGTAGTTCACCAAGCCAAGGAAGGATATCAACTTGGTCATTTTGATTGGGGGCTCTAATTCAAGGATGACCTTGACCTTTGCCGGATCCGTGCAAAGCTTGCCCTTACCAATGATGTGACCCATGAAAGACACATCTTCTTATGTGAAAGAACACTTCTCTGTCATGACATAAAGCTCGTTGTCCTTCAAAAGTTAAAAACACTTCCTGCAAGTGTCCCATATACTCCTCCAACGACTACTTGTAGATGAGAACGTCATCAAGATAAACAACAGCAATGCAATCAAGGAAAGGAAAAAGTACTTTGTTCATAACAGTACAAAACGTGACCAATGCATTTGTGACGCTAAAGGTCATGACAAGGAACTCAGATGATCTATAATGCATCACACATGCTGTCTTCAGCTAATCTCATGCGGCTATGCAGACTTGATAGTACGAGCTCCTCAAGTCAAGTTTGGTGAAGTACCATGTGTCCCTTGGTTGATTAAAGAGATCATTGACATGAGGAACATGATACTTGTCCTTGATGGTGATCTTGTTTAGTGCCCGATAGTCCATGCATAGTCAAAGGGAACGTCATGCTTTCTTTGAAACAACACCAGCATACCATAGGGTGACTTGTACGGACAAATGTTGGCATCAAGAAGGTCCTTCAATTGTCTCCTTAGCTCTTGACCTCTAGAGGTGCGATACAGTAAATTGCAAAGGCATGAGACTTAGCCCCCGGCTCCAACCCAATAGCATGATCTACTTCTCTTCTCGAGGGAAGTTTCTTGGGTGACTCAGTGGTCATGATGTCCTTGAACTTATCTAGAACCTCTCAAATGACCTTGAGCACTTGTACCTCCTTGGCCTCCTTATCCTGCTTGAGGGTGGCAAGGAAGGTTGGTTCCTTCTTCTTCATACGCTTGGAGAACTGAAGAGCGGTGAAAATTTTACCTTCATCAATCTCCCTCTTCATTGGGACAAAGCAAGGTTACCCCATTTTGTGTTGGTGCAAAGCATGAAGAATGCCTTCGTTGTGTTGAGGAGGTCAATCCCCAAATAGAACTTCTTATCATCTAAGGGGATAATGGTAATGCGACCTTACCTATCCATCAGCTGATTTGAATTTAGGTGCTTTAGGCAACACCCTCAGCTGGGATACTCCTTGCATTGACTCACTTCACGAAGTCTTTTTCCTTAGTCTAAGGAAAGCCAACTTCATTAGCAAGTTCCTTTGCCATATAGATGGTGTCGATTCCCGTATCTAGCATTGCTTGTAGTGACTTATCATTGATAATAGTTTCCACGTACATGCACGCACAAGGTTGCCTTTTTGCTTTAGCTTGGATCATATTAAGTAGTTTCATGGAAGTTATCTATTTTTTTTCTCTTCTTGCCTCTTATATTTAATCACAAGAGCAACAAGCTTGGCCCCGCTTTGGGCACTCGAAGGCCTAAGGCATGAGATCATCTTTGAAGTCTCATCCTTCTTGCTCTTTCCTTGTCCTTGGATATGGATTGATTGTCTCATTTAGGAGACTTGTTCCAGTCTCCCCACCTTTTCCGCAACTACTCGTCTTCATGCTTTGTGTATTTGACAACTCTTTCTTGAACTCGATCAAGGATTCGGTGGTGGCAATAGCGGGGGTGATTTCTTGCATACCATGCCTCTTGAGGTCTGTCTTTGCCCACTTACATCGACGCTTAAGACTTATCTTAATCACTGCTTTCGAATCAAAAATCTTGGCCGTCTTAAATATTTTTTAGGTGAAGTGGCTTGTGGACCACAAAAGCTATTCTTATCGCAACGTAAGTATGCTCTTGTGATTGTTGATGAATGTGGGCTCTTAGGAACATGCCCAGTTGATTTTCCTATGGAAGAAAACCACAAACTTGCTTTGGCCAAAGGGAAGTTATTGGATGATCCAAGTCGATACAGCCGATTAGTTGGGCACCTCATTTATTTAATCATCACCAGATCAGAAGATTTGAGCTATGTCGTTCACATTTTATCTCAATTCGTGCAAGACCCCAAACAGGAGCATATGGATGTAGCTAGATACGTGCTTTGTAATATTAAAGTGACAGCTGGCCAAGGTATTCTCCTAAGGGTGAATAGCCTTCTACAAGTTGAAGCATACTATGATGCCGATTGGGGTACTTGTCCTATCACGCGATGGTCTCTAATTGGGTATCTTGTCGCCATTGGTGGGTCTCCAATCTCTTGGCGCACCAAGAAGCAAACTATAGTTTCTAGATCCTCAGCTGAAGCAGAATATCGTTTGATGGCTACCACTACCAGTGAACTAGTTTGGTTGAAGTTATTTTTAGCATCTCTTGGAGTTTTCCATTACACAGCCATGCACATGTTTTGTGAAATTCAGGCTGTAATTCACATTACCAAGAATCCAGTTTTTCATGAAAAAACCAAACATATCGAAATTGATTATCATTTTGTCCAGGAGAAACTGGAATCTGGTGATCTGACTGTTTCTTACTTATCCACAAAGTAACAACCCGCTGATATTTTACCAAAGCACTTGGGAAGAAACAATTTATTTATCTTAGAAGCAAGTTGGCCATTACACCAAGGATTAGGATTAGGGTTGTACCTCTTGTGTATTTAAACAACATACATGGCAATGAGAAGGCAGAGCAGCCAGACTCCCTTCATAAACACACGTGGAAGGCACGCGTGCGTGACTTTTATTCAATTTCCTTACGTGTTAATATATTAATGCATTGTGACTAGATACCAAAGTAGGCAATTATTGCATTGGTGAAGGCATGGGCTATGATGATAAAGGTTGTAAGTTCAAACAACCACATGAACACCTTCATGTTTTTTTTTGTTGCTTTTTCATTTTATAGACTTGTGTTTTTTTTTTTTTGGGTTGGACTGGTTTCCTTTCCAATTTTAATTCTGAACACATCTTAAATTATATCTAATATTTTATTTGAGGCTTACATGGAGATTGTGAATTCTATGAAGAGAAGAAAGAAAAAAGGGTGGTGAACTATATGTTACTTTTTAGTGAAAAATACTTTAACTTTTAGTATACAATAGGTTATTTTTCAATGTACTATGGATTAATCTTTAATGAGCAATACTTTAATTTTTAGCATACAATAGGTTATTAGTGTACGATACGTTATTTTTTAGTGAATGGTAGGTTTTTTTGTTCCGTTTTAGTTTTATACACTTATATTTTGTTTTAATTCTTTTTTGTTGATGGACATGTTTTCTCTTCCAATTTTAACTCTAAACACATCTAAAATTATATATAATATTTTGTTTGAGGCTCACATAGAGATTGTGAATGTCATGAGGAAAAGAAAGAAAATAGGTGCTAAACCATACGTTAATTTTTTAATCAAAAATACTTTAATTTTTACTGCACAAATTAGTGTACAATACGTTAATTTTTAATGAACAATACTTTAATTTTTAGTGTACAATATGTTATTTTTTGGGGTACGATAGGCTATTTTTTCAGTGAATATTAGATTAATCTTTGGTGAATAATACTTTATTATTTAATAAAAATATATTAGGTTTTAAAGAATAATAGATTACATTGGTGAACATTAGGTTAATATTTAGTGAATGATACTTTAGTTTTTAGTGAACAATAGATTAATTTTTAATGTGCAGTAGGTTTATCATTTAGTGAATGCTAGGTTAACTTTTAGTGTAATAGAACAATATTTAGCAAACAATTTGCTTAGTTAGCATTTTTTAAGGAAAAAAATTGATTCACAAAAACTTTGTCTCGCATAATATATTTATAAAAAATAGACAAATTTGCCAAAAAATGGAAATATAAAAAAATTTTAAAAATATAAACTGTAAATAAGTTGTCGATGACAAAACCAATAAAATTATTTTGGCGAAAAATAGGTTAATTTTTAGTGAATAATAGAACACTCTCTAGGGAAAATAAGTTAGTTTTTGATAAATAATAGATCACTCTTAAGTAAATAGTTTTTGAAAGACAATTCTTGATTGTAAATAATATATTTCTTTAAAAAATAAAGCAAATGTTAATTAGGGAAACACAAGGAAAAATGATGGGAAAGATTAAAAAAAAAAATCAACAAAGTGGCGTTGCCATGCTTCAAGCCATGGAGGTCAATGATTAGAAGCAAATCATTTCTCAATCAGTCGACATGACCCAACTGGTGCAACTAGGGATCAACCACAAGATCATCAAGCATTCTTTTGACTCTTTCTAAATCAACATCGACACCTTCATTGTGAATTCTTCGAAAATAATAATCAACACAATCCATTTTGTTTCTTGGATCTAAAATAGTAGCAATAGCTAAAGCCCCATTCACTTGACCCCAGTACTTGTCAAATTTTTTCATCATGCTTGCTGCCATGTCTCTTACCACATCAATATCGTTTGCAAACCATGACCTCAAAGCAAGCCTAGTTTCACATATTCTCCAAAAAAACAAGTGTGATATTGGGTAGTCTCTACCAGAGAAGGTCTTAGTCGCCTTGTAGAAAATATCCAATTTCTCACAGATATTTTGTGCCATTTTCCAATCTACTTCACTAGGTAGCACAAACTTGAACTTTTTATTCAAACGTTTCAATCTTATAAATACCTCTTTGTAAGTAATACTCATTTGAAGCATTAAAACGGCATAATTCCATCTGGTTTTGCAATCAAGAATTAACATTTTTTGATGTAGACACTTCCACAACTCGACATGCGTCCTCAAAATTTTCAATTCTTTCTGGGGTCAACATCCAAGATGAAACACATTCACGGTTTTTTTTGATTGCTGAATCAATCACTCCTAATCCATCTTGAACAATCAAGTTCAATATATGAGCACCACACCTCATATGTAACAAAGTCCCACCTAGTATAAGTGATCTAGGTTCAAACTCATCTACCAAAACACGCATCATTTCATCATTAGTTGTACAATTGTCAACAACTACTGACGGAATTTTGTTTGCTAGACCATATTGGGATACACAATCCATCAAAGTTTTAGCAAGGACACCCTTAGTATGCGGACATGGCACATATGTAAACCTATACAAATAAAATTATAAAAAGAATTATAAACATGTACACCATACATATACAAATACAAAAATAAATAGCTCAAATGATTGTGAATCTCAACACTATAGGGAAGCAAAATGTGACAGAGACTAAGACAAGGATTTTAAGATTAAAGTTGCAGTGCCCAAAGAGCCCCCACCCAGAAGTTGCAGTGCCAAAGACCCCTAATTAATATATATGCATAGATAGTCCAAATTGAAATCAAAATTGTTTCAAATTGAAATCAAATTACATACCTTAGAGTTCTTGATAAACCTCTATTTTACACACTTTTTGGCATGATTTTTACCTCTCATCTTGGCATTTTCTAGTAAAATCCCTAGAGTTTAGAGGTTGATTAGTCATTCTTCACTTAAAATCTACTTAAAAGTGTATTTTTATGTTTTCAGGGGTTACACTGGAAGAAATGAGGAAAACAAGCCAATGCCGCGCCAAACAGGAGCTAAAAGGGAGGATTTCAGGCCAAAAGAGGGTGACACGGTGTCACCATGCCATGCAGGCTGGCCGTGCCACATAAGAAAACTAGAGCTCGCGAGACAGCAAATTGGCACGGTCACACCGTGCCACGTGGCACGACTGTGCCAAAAACTGATGTCCACAGCACCATGTCGTAGCGTGGCACGGTCACACCGTGCCACTTTAGTCACCTTCGCTAAGTCGTGTTTTCGCGTTGTAATTAGGGAGTTTTTAGTTTTCAGTTTTCACTACTTTTTCTCTCTCGAAAATAGGCGATTAGGGTTCGTACACTTCAGAATTATTGCTATTCAATTCAATACATTAGATTGGTATTATCTTATGCTTTGGGGAGATTGTCGTCGTTAATCCCACTGAGTATATTCTTCTACCTTTTTCTTTGCGTTTCAATTCAAAGTTGATAGTTTTGAGCATGTTTGTTTCCTTGATTGTAGTTGTGATTTTGAGAATGAATAAGGGCTAAATTTATTGTCTTGGATTGGGTGTAGCCCCTATTGTGTGATTTGGAATTGTATTCTTGATTTATGTGAATGAATTGTCCACGTTATAATTGAACTCTCACTTAGCATGCCAGGTGTTCGATGAATTGCCTGAGATGGTTAAATTCATGTTCTTAATTAGGGTATAGCGACTAACGAAAGTTAGGTCCTTTACTTAGAGTGGCTTTGTGAGCAATTGAATTACCTGACACGAAAGTAGTTGGGGATGCAATTGGGAATTAAAATTACATGATTTTGTGGTCTTGAGATTCTAGTTTCACGAAAGTAGATAACTAGGATAGCTTGATCAGTCTAATGACCTTTGAAAGAAGGCATGCTTTTAATTGGTAATCATTCCATTTCAATTATCGTGCGGACAAATTTACATAACCTAGTTTGCTTTCCAAGGAACATCACAGTGTGGTGAACCCCAATTCAGGATTTTCTTCATAATTGTTTTAAACTTGATAGAATCAATAAAACTCACTCCACTAGACTTAAGCCTAGATTAAGCGTTAAAGGTTGATTCGGTGATTGAAACCAAGTTCCCTGCGGATACGACCCGTACTTGCCTTTGCTGGCTACAACCGACACCGTGCACTTGCGGTACATTTTTAACTGAACAGTTCTATTATGCAGAACCCATGCCTCGTCAATGAAATGTGAAGTGACAACCACGTAGTCCCTTTTTTGATTAGATGCAATGCACATGTCTGTGGTGATTGCAATTCGACTTGAGTTATGAGATAGCAAACCCTTTAGATAATCTTTTTGATTTCAAATTGCTTCATGATATCAACTTTCAATGTATTTCTAGAAATCATCTTGAATTTTGAATTCAGTCCATGGACGAATTGTCTAAACCCAATATGGTGGGCCATGCTTAAGGGGTATTCATGCATTACAATCATGTTTATCAATTCTTTCCTTGAAAAATCTTGATCGAACTTCTCCTCCACATTTTGCCCAATTTTACTATTAGCGTTTACTTTTCTTTACCGTCCATCTCCAAGTCCCAAATGTCTTCCAGGACATACTTTCTGTACATGTTTTAGAAGATGCGATGTTCTAGAGCCTTGTACCGCCGTTAACAATGCCTTACAATGGTAGCATCTTGCCTTTAGGACACCATTAACTAACGTCTTTTCAAAATAGTCCCATGCCTTTGAAATCCTCTTTTTGACTCTTTGGGTGGAAACACTTGATTCATATTCAATGGGATGTATATCAATTTCATCATCCACATCCAAATTAACATATAGTTTATCCAAATTTTGAACTTCATCCTCAGCAGTTGGGTTTTTGGAGTCAGGATAGCTAGACCTTTCCTCTTCTTCAATTGTCATAACCAACTGAGATATGTGAAGAAACTAGCATTAAAACCAGGTATTGTTTACTAAGGTACATCATAGATACACTCAGGATTTACATGGTTTTACAATAACTAAACTCATTGTTGATTAAACAGATTTCAACCAACTGAGATATATGCTGAGTTGGTTACAATTTCAAGCAAACCCATTGCAGATTATAACAAGTGCAATTATCAATACCCTTACTCGTAACAACTAAGGAACAGTTGTCATGGAGAGTCATATTTGTTGTCAAGCAAAATCCTAAAATGGTAATTGATCATTCAAACAACCCTTAAACATATTTCAACCAATACAATTAAGAAGAAAGACATAAAATTGATACATACCCACCATAATTATTTGAATTTCAAGCAAACCCAAAATGTCAAACTGACCCAGAACACCTAAAATCAGAAAATCAACCACAAAGAAGATAGGAGAGAGAAACAAGCATTCTACTTGTTCTGATACAATTTTCTTGGTTTATAAATTGACCCAGAACACCTAAAAAAATAATAATAATAACAGGAATGCAGAATGCTTACCAATTTCCTTGGTTTATCCTTGTTCTGAGACGAATATGAACACATATACTCTTGAATCAAGCAGAGAAAAACCCTATAACTATGAGGGATCTGAAAAATGGCGTGAATGCTCCAGATTCTTACTTCAAAAAATGGCACGAACCCACTTTAAGGGATCTGAAATCAATCATGTTTCTTCATCCTCCCACAAAATCGCTCACCTCATCTTTGAGAAAACCCTTACCCGTAAGAGAGAGAGTGAAGATGAAATGAGTTGCTACCTTTTTTCCTAATGGGGTTTTGGCTATTGGGGTGGAAGAACATGTTCATGGAATCACGGGTGGCCGGTTCAAGATGAAGCCCAAACTTTTGCCCGAAAGAAAAATTAATCAAAAACTTAACTAAAAAAATTGTTTGGGTTTTGTCGGTTATAACTTACAAAACTAATGGGTCTAATAGACCCAATGGATCGGATATGAATCTTAAAAGTGGACCCATATCTAGATCCTTTTAAGATCCGGACCCTATTTAAGATCCTTTGGATCTAAAAATTATGGGTCTAGACCCATCTAAAAGGGGCGGATCCAAAGGATCTGGATCGGATCCAATATCCATTGTCACCCTTAGGTGTGTTAGAATATAAACCTATTCATGGGTCTTCAACTACTATCTTAAACTTTTAGTTGAAATGGCTCTTGAACAATTAGTTTAATTGGTCAAATTTTTAGAAACAGTTAGAAGTTTGGATTCCAATCTGATGTGCATCAACCTTTTAGCTTCTTTTTAAATAAGAAAATTATATCATTAAGGAAAATTAGCTTAAAATAATCCAAACTATAGTACTTGAGGTATATACCGAACTTTCTAATCATTTACACAGTACATACCCATTTTTTAAGAGTTGAAGTTCTGATATAAAAAACATTGATTGTCATGATTTCTGTTTAAGAACTATCTCAACCAAAAGTTGAAACTAATGGTTGAAAGCCTAAAAATAGGTTTATACTCTAACACGGCCCCTCACGTGAACGCATTTTGGGCTTGAAACATAGATATTGCAAAGGCTCCCCTTCCCTTGTGCAATAAATCAACATGGGGGTTATTGAGGTTCGAATTTGAGACCTCTTGTTTAGAAAGACTCTGATGACATGTTCAAAAACCATCTCAATCAAAAGTTTAAGCTAATAGTTGAAGG
>JACYFF010031952.1:95751256-95771212 GCA_017589665.1 Selenicereus undatus | reverse complement strand
TAGCAGCTGTTTCCCTGCTGGCCTTCTGAACAAAGAGTTGAAGGCATATTATTTCTTTGAATTTGAGCCTCATTTCCTTAAAGTCTGGCCTTCAACCTAAAAACGCCAAGGCAAGAGGCATTTCTCTGGAAAAGGAAGTTGCTGAGCGGTGAACTGACGAGGCAGGCTTCAACCACTGCAGTGATCCTGGTGGAGCGGAGAAACAAACTCCCAGAATTATATGCAGCAAAATTGGTGCATCACGTTGATTGTTCTCAATTAACTTGATCACGGTCAGGTAATTGCCTAAATTATTATTTCTTTTACTGTTTTCTAACTTTGCTTTAGCTTATTTTTTAACATTTTTGTCTCTGCATTTACAAAAGGACGTCTGGAAGGATAATTTTTTACAAATAAAGAAAAATAATCTCCTACTTTCCTTTGGGGGGGTTCCATTTCTATACTTTTTATGAGTTCCTCTAAGTCTTGAGGCGTAATAGGCATAATGAATTGGTTTCCTTCAAAAAGAAAATCTCAAAGTCTTCATCTTTTTCTATCCTAAATGCAATCAGTTTGTGGGTTGATTTTATCTAGCTGCATCGACTCTTATAGTGCCAGTGTATCCAATCCAATTGATTTTCATACCGAGGTTGAATTGTTAGGTAACTTTCAGTCTTCTATTCAAACAGTTGCTTTGGTTACACAAAACTAATGAGGCGTCACCTGTCTTTAATGCTATCAGATCTCTTTCTTCTCGATTTCCACAGATATATTTTTAAGATCTTTTATATAACCCATGCTTGTCCTCATCGCTGTTTGGTCATTCTCAAGTTTGCTTTATGGTTGTGCTGATAGACACTCGTGCTGGCATTGTAGAAATGTTGACTGATGTGTTCATCAATGTCCTCCTGGCTGGACTAATGTACCAGTTGATGAAACCCCCTGCTTCAAATATGCGCGGGTCAGCAAATGGTTCTCCTGTTACTTCACCTAGAATCAGACTCAGAGAGGGGAGGTACTTGGCTTAGAAAATGAGAGGAGTTGCAAAAGAAAATGCAAAATACATCATCATCATCATTCGTGGTTTTTGCACCTCAAAAGAGACCTTCATACCTGTCTCAGATGTAAGAACTGGATATAAATCTGAGATATTACATGCCAGAAGTTTTTGCATGAAGTCCTGGATAACTAATTGCATAATTTCTCTTCTATTAAGTCTCTATTTGAAAGTACAGATCAGCATATTTACCATGAAGCAGTGTTTCTTCTATATCCTCGGAATAGAGTAATTAATACTTAAGCTCCGTTTACCTTAACAGAAAGAGGATTTCAGGAATTTGTCTATTGATCATCAACTGACTTGGTTCTTCGTTGCAATTGCATATAGCTTGGGCATGTTGCAGCCGGATTTTTCTTGTGTTTCTGTGCTTCCCTTGAAGGCTAACAATAAACTGTTTGAATGTTTCTTACATATCTCATCTGAAAGAGTTCTCTCCCTGTTCGCCCCCCTTCTGCATCTAGTTTTCTTCTCTTAATATCAAGTGTTGATGAGATTTACCTCGCCATACATGTAGGAAATGAGTTCAAATTCTGCTCAACAGGAGTTGGGCATATGTATTATCACATTTGATGGCCCTGGATATGCAGAAAGTGATCCAATGCCCAAGCGGTCTCCAAAGAATGATGCCTTTGATATTCAAAATCGATTCGGGTTTCAGTCAAATCAAGCTCAACCAAGTTCGAAAGTTTACCAAACTGAGTTCAGCAAAGCTTAGATTGGCTCCGCTTGGTTTGGCATAATTAGGTCATATTTTTTTCTTAAGTGCTTGTGTAGAGAATATAATACTATTAGCAGGTCAACAACAAGTTATTTCAACCCTTATTTTTTAAATTCAATACAAAAATTTAGAATTCAATTGTGATTAAATAGTTCATTCATCGGGAAAAAATTCCTTTAATTGTAGTATTTAATTGGAAACTCTGCTGCCCAAAAAAAAAAAAAATCAAACTGACTTCAAGTAATACTCCAAGCAACACATGCATATCTTGATCGAGTTGAGCCCAAGCCTGGTTTATTACACCCTAAATCTGTCTAATGCAAAGTCTAACAGATTTTTTCATAAATTTGTTTATTTTTTCATCAAAACCCAAGAAGGGCAAGAAGTTGGTAGCTTATAACTTAGACACCTACCATTTATCTCCACTTGTCGATGGCCCAGAGTCTCAGACCCACCTCCCGCCCTCCAAAGAGTAAAAGGAAAACACCAAAAAAAGAAAAAGGACAAAGGATAAATAGTGGCAATTATTTTATTTCCATAAATGTGTGAAATTGTGCATTTGCTACTGCAAGCCCTGTAAGAGCACTAGCAGCCGAGAGATTCGCATGGTACTAGTGGGGCCTTCGAGTGACATGCGAGGAAAGCAGCTGGCAACCGAGGAAACGGGGGAGGGGGGCAACGCGCGGGAGAGCTCCTGTGCGTTCTCCCCCGCGTTGCCTTTTTTTTGTCTGTTTGTGGGATGAAACGACGCGTTTTGTTGAGCGTGGCCAAAGGAAGCGCCGCGTTTTGATGCGGGGGTGGCTAAAAAAAAAAAAGAAAGGCACGTGACATGTTGGTACTGGGCTGTTTGCTCGGTTATTTGGGCGAGAACTAGCCGTTGGACATTGGGGATGGTGTCCAACGGCTGTTTTGGCCTGAAATTATTTTTTTTTAATGATTTTTTTGCTCTATAAATACAAGTGGGTTAAATGTTGAAAATGTTATCTCAATTTCACACTCTCTCGCATTTATAATTTTTCATTGTTGAATTAATTTTGAGTTGTGTGAGTTATGAGTGTTGAAAGAAGTTGAAGTTTAAAGAGGAAAAACATTGTGTAAGTAATTGTTTTTATGTAATTATATTTAGTTGTTTGAAGTAAATATTTTGACTTATAAATTTGAACTAATAAATTTTAGTTTGTGGCTTTTTGTAGAATTTGTTTGGAGCTACTCTCACAAAGTTGAAGATTCAAGATTGAAGTGAAGTGAAGAAAATTGTAAGAAAAATTTAGTGTGTGAATTTAATATTTTTTTTGAAATTAAGTGTGTAATTGAAAGTATTCATATGTTTCACAAAAGTAAAATTAGATATGTATGGATGTTTAATATTCTAGAAATTAGAGGAAGATGTTTAGAATTAAAATTTAAATATAAACTAGAGATTACATATGTGTGTGACAAATTAAATTTGACAACATCCTTAGTGTAGAATATGTGCAATTTGACATTTAGTTGAAATCAAGTATTTTTTGTACAAAATAGAAATTAAGATGATATTAAATTTGTAATGGAAGTTTAATGTTTTAAAAAGTATAAGAAGATGTATAGAAATTAAATTTTAAATGTGAATTAGAGTTTAAATGTTCATTAGCATAATAATGTATTTCTTGAACTTCCTTAGTCTTAGAATATGTCCACTTTGATGTTTTAGAAATTAAGCATTTGTGTGAAGATTTAATTCATTTGATGAGTAAATTGGAAGTGTGAATTTGAGAATTTAGTTAATATGTCTAAACATGTATGATATAATTGCAAATTTAAATTCAAATTAGCATGATTAACTTGTAGGAGTGCGCACAAAAATGGATCCTCATTAAAATTTAAATATTAATTGGACATCTACATTTGTGTATGACAAAATGAATTTGACAACTTCCTTAGTGTACAATATGTGCAATTTGATATTTAGTTGAAATTTAGTGTGTGAATTTTTTTTTAAATTAAGTGTGTAATTGAAAGTATTCATATGTTTCACAAAAGTAAAATTAGATATGTATGGATGTTTAATGTTCTAGAAATTACAGGAAGATGTTTAGAATTAAAATTTAAATATAAACTAGAGATTACATATGTGTGTGACAGATTAAATTTGACAACTTCCTTAGTGTAGAAAATGTGCAATTTGACATTTACTTGAAATTAAGTATTTTTTGTACAAAATAGAAATTAGAAGATGATATTAAATTTTTAATGGGTAGAATGTGAAATGTGAGTATGTTAGAAATTTATGAAATTGTAACTTAAAATATTCGAAATTAAATGGCAGTAGTAAATATTTTTTGTTAATTTGTAGAAGTTGTTAGAAATTAAGTGTGTGATATTTTTTTTAAAAAAAAATGGTATGGTAGGAAATATGTAAGAGTATTTGTTGTGAGTAATTTGTAATTGATAAGATTGATGTAATTGTAAAATATATTAGGATATGAAGTATTTAAATATTTGTTACTTAGAATTTAATCGCTTGATGACAAAAAATAATTTTGTTTGTTCTTTTTAAAAATATGTTAGAAATCAAGTGTGTGCTTTTATTTTTTTAAAGTATGTAATTGTAAAATATGTTAGAATATGAAGTACTTCAATATTTACTTAGAAATTTAATTTGTTCTTGTTTACAATATGTTAGAAATTGAATGTTAGAAATTAATTTTAGAAATCACAATTGAAATGTTTAGAAATTAGAATTTAATTATTTGTTACTTACAATTTGAAGTGCTTGATTACAAAAATTAATATTGTTTGTTCTTTTTTAAAATATGTTAGAAATTATGTGTGATTAGAAATGTGTAAAAGTAAGCATGTTTAGGAATTAGAATTGAAATGTTTACAAAGTAGAATTGAAATATTTTATGTTGTTTCGTAAAATATGTGAGAAATTAAGTGTGTGAATGTTTTTTTTTTTTGGAAATTGGTAGGTGTTCACTTTAAAATGGATCTTAATCACCCACATTCTTTCATGAACTTACTTACAGGAGATAATTCACAATGGGATCCTACGAACAACATGAACATTGTCCCGAACCCTCCTAATTGGCAATACCATCCACAATACCCTCAACAGTACCCACATATGCAATATTCTCAATCACCACCAAAACTTTCCCCTTCAAGGCCAGAATGTCCCTCCAATTCCAAATTTCAACTACGGTTCAATGTCCCCTCCTCATCAGCTATCCCCACCTAATAATACGACCTCATCAACACCCCGTCCTCCACCCAACCCCACCCACAATGAGAGTGTCGGTGTGACTTCCAAGTGGACATTGAAAGAAGATCATTACTTGGTCACATCATGGATCAATGTCAGCACCAACCCCCTTATTGGGGCCGACCAAAAGAAAACGGGGTTATGGACAAAGATCGCAATCGCCTACAACCAGCATGCTCCCGATGGAGCTACAAAGTGATCAGCGAAAGTTTGCAACGCTCGTTGGAACCGAGCAGCTCCACTTGTGTCCAAGTGGATCGCTTGTGTGGGTCAGGCTTATCAAACGAACCCAAGTGGGGCGAATGAGGACGATATTATGCAGAAAGCTCAAGATCTATACTTTGATATGGTGGGCAAACCGTTCGACTTAATGCATTGGTGGGTGCTACTGAATGACCAACCGAAATGGATGAAGTATGAGGACAAGATACTGAGAATGGACATTACCAAGATGTGTCCGGAGAATCAAGCGCGATATGGTCCACTTTAAGAAGAAATTAGGAGCCGATACTGCCAAACATCGTCTTCGTCTAATGCTAGCCATTCTTTAGATTGACACCCATGTCTTAAGAATAATATGTTGTTTATCTTGTGCTTTTGTTGTTCTTTCTTTTCGAAAGTGTTTGTTGTAATTGAACCACTTTCTGTTGTGGAATGAAATGTTTAATTTTATTTTAATGAGTTCAATTTCAATTTCACATCATAATGTTGGATTTTTAATATGTTGGATTGTAGCGAAAATGTTTAATTTCATTTTAATGAGTTCAATTTTAATATTTCAATTTTAACTACGATGCTCTTTTAATTTGCTTTATTAATATGTTGATTTTCCTAACATTTGGAAACTTCTATCATAGGTACTGCAAAATGAGTGACCCATCTTCTTCATCTTCCACATAATCAATAGATGGTCTCAGCTTCATACTAGAGCCATCATCTTCTAGTGATGACTCACCAATACTTGAAACCATACTCAACAATCAATCACACATGGAGTCATTACAGTTAGCTCTGAAACTTAGATAAGAGGGACGAGCTTCATCATCCCGATGACCAAGAAAGAAGAAAATATTTATTCGGAGGGATCGAGAAGACGCACACGATCGCCTCCACAGAGACTACTTTGCAGATAACTCCATCTACAACGAAACCCACTTTCGGCGTAGATTTCGGATACGGAAACATCTGTTCCTCCGCATTGTTGACGCCCTCGGTAGTCGATTTGAGTACTTCTAGTTGAGGTACGATGGTATTGGTAGGCATGGGTTATCGCCGCTCACCAAGTGCACCGCAGCGATGCGTATGCTCGCCTATGGGGTATCGGCAGATTGTATCAATGAGTACTTGAAGATTGGAGGAAGCACAGGTATGGAGTGTATGAAAAACTTTGTTGCTGGTGTCATTCAAGTGTTTGGGGACGAGTATTTGAGAAAACCAATACAAGCTGATGTTGATCGACTGTTGCAAGTTGCCGAGGCACGTGATTTTCCCGGCATGTTAGAGAGTATAGATTGTATACATTGAGAATTGAAGAACTGTCCATCGGCTTGGAAAGGAATGTTCGCAAAAGGGATTTACAGAGTCCCCACCTTGATTCTTGAAGTCGTTGCTTCATATGACATTTGGATATGGCACACCTTCTTTGGGTGCCCGGGTAGCCTCAACAACTTAAATATTTTTCATCGATCAGATGTTTTCCAAGAGGTGTATGAGGGTCGGGCTCCAAAATGTGAGTACGTCGTTAACGGTCGCGAGTACAATATTAGATACTTTTTGTCCGACGGTATTTATCCAAAATGGGCAACATTCGTGAAAACTATCTCTCTTCCCCAAGCACCTAAGGCAAGATTGTTCGCCGAACGTCAGAAATCTGTTAGGAAGCATGTAGAAAGAACATTTGGGATTCTACAAGCCTGGTTCGGTATCTGTTATCGTTTTAATTACCGCAAGTGCACGGCGCAGCTGTAGCTAGCAACCGGCAAGTACGGATCGAATCCACAGGGAACTTGGCTTCAACTGCCAAAATTAATTAGACTACTCAAGCTAGGCTGTCACAATCAAGGTTTTGGAGACTAAACTAAGAAAAACGATAGCAACTAAAAAACGTAATAAACAGCAGAATAGAAAGCACCTAGGTTGGAATTAACAACACGATTATGCTAGTGAATCAGTTACTAACCCAATCAAATACTCCCAAGCATGCATCACAAATGAATAGATTGTCAATTAAGCCCATCTCCTCCCTCTCTCAAGGGTCGAAGACTAATCCAGGAACTATAGTCGCCTATTCTCATGGGACTAAAGGTCGAAGGATTACAAGATTTACAATCTTAAATTCCAATTAGAATCTCAACTATTTTCATGTTAGAACCCTAACTGTCTACTAAGACGCACTAGGTAAAGGTTTCATCTCTCAACGCTCCCCTAAACCCCAATTAAAAGGATGAATGTTCTTTCGAGCATTTCATCGAACAGTTGGCGTGCATAGTAGAATTCATATTTGCAAAATAAAGGGGGAGAAAGGATTGGGCCAATACAAAATTCAACTATACATACTTGGCGTCAATCCTAACCTAAGTTGAAAGATTTAGCCTATAACCATGTTTAACACAACAATCAAAGCATTCAATCCAATAACCATGACAACCAAAACCTAAAACAATTAAGAACAAGAGGAAGGCGAGTTGGGATAGAACCTGGAATTAATCGTATAAACTGAAGGCAGAATCAAACTTCAATCCAAAATTACAATCCAAAAGCGTGAAGATTAAACTCTAAAACTAAACCTAAAATCGCCTAAGCAAACGTCTGGGAAGAGAAAAACTGAATGAAACTGAATAATGTTCAAAGCAGCCCCGAAGGAAGATTTAAGTCGCGACACGGAACAGGGGCGGCACGGTCGTGCCCAGAGGCACGGGGTGACTATGCCAAAAGTCTGCCCGAACCACCCCAGGACCGGCACAAGTGGCACGGGTGTGCCACTTGGCACCCCGGCCAAGTGTGCCGGTTCTGGTGGGTCGGCCGTGCTCCGTGGTTCCGGTTTCGTGGGGCTTCCGTGCAACGCTTTTTTTTGCGGCTTTTCTCCCTTCTTTAGCACCTCTTTCTGCCAGATATTAACTATATTTCAGTTCCTTCAACAAAGTTCCTGAAATTACAAAAAAGACGTCATATGAGTGAAATATATGCGCAAGAGGTCGATTTGACTCTTCTCTGACGTGATAAAGCATGCAAATATAGGAGATATCGAGTCAAATACGGGCATAAATATGGTACAAATAGAGGTTCATCAGTATCATTCACGGTCCTGCTCGAAACATGGACAAAGGTGAGTTGGGCATGATAATGAAGGCATATGCTAGAGTCCATAACATGATCGTTGAGGACGAACGAAATTCGTGTGACCTTACTTTCGACTACGATGATGTCGAAGACAACACCCCGTAACCAAATGTCCAACCGGGCCATCATCCGTGCTATGCTACCTACTTCCGTAGAATAGCAGAAACTCATGACCCAGCACTACATGCACGTCTCTAATCAAACCTTATCGAGGAAATATGGAATCGACATAAGACGCGACAAAGCTCACAACCATAGGTGTTAAGGGTTATTCGTCATTCACTTGTGTTGTATTTTTTCTTCGTCATCTAAATTAGTGTTTTAAATATCGAACACTCGGGTTGTAATTTTCTTCAATGTCAATCGTCGTAGTTGCGTTTGTATTAATTGAATTCTACATTATATTCCGTATGCTTTCAATCGTTCAACCAGTACAACTTAACTAATCAATTTTTAGATATTTCAAAATCAATTAATACATTTTCCGGAAATATAAATTACACATTTTTTCATTCAGGAAATAAAAATTATTTTTAACTCATACAAAACCCAACATGCAAAAACAAATTTGACAACATAAAACAAATAAAATATGTTTAGTAGTGGGTTCCATCAATAAATATTAAATTATTTATACTGAAATAAGTTTCATTGATTGAAAAAATAAAGAAATGCAAACTCCAGAGTGAAACTTTCGCTGATATGACATGCAAGAGCTCCACAAACTGGAATTCCCACTACGAATGCTCTAAGAAGCGGCAAAGCGGCATTGCCTTACTCTCTGGACATTTGCCGCTACTCTGCTCGTCTTTTGGGCTCATTTTTCTGTTTACTTCGCCTTCTTCTGCAAAAGGGTATGCCTACTTTTCCCTAATTAATCAGATATTCGGAGATCTTATTGTAGAACTGCTGCTGTTTTTCATGGGTACATCTAATTTCCCATCAATTATGCAATGTTCACAAAGGGATTTCTTAAATTTATCATCTTTGTTTGATATTGTTACTTTTTTAGTGGTGAGAAGGAGACTGTACTGTAGCAGAGCAGCTTTGAGGGTTTCGCTTGATGGCTTGATTGTGAAGCTTGATGCTTATTCATGTGCTATTAACTAGTTGGGTTTTTAGTTTTGACCTTTTGGAAGTACTGTTAACAGTCATCTTATCAATAAGAAAGGCGAAAGAAATCTTATTTCTGAATTTTTTTTTTAGCTTATTTTTGGACAGTAAATTCTGAAGTGAGAATGAACAATTGTTCCCATTTTCAGCTCAGGGAATGCTGTTAATTGTCTTTGATCTTGTTTAGATTTAAGGGGTAGTTATGATTATGATGCCTGGTTCTTGATGCCTTGATACATGAAAAATCTTATGAAGATGAATGCTTCAATTTTGCTTTTTTGTTTTGGCTTATCATAATGCTGAACTTTGTGGATCTGCCTGTCAAGACTTTTTCTGCAACTCCTTGCAATTGGGCATTTGTTTTCATAGAAAGTTAGCTTGATGTATGTTGTTAATTCTTAATGGAACCCCCTAGTTTTTGGTTGAGCTTGTTGCCTTTTTAATGAGGGTACAAGATGTGATAATTCTTCTTCTTTCAGAAATGATTGGACCAATAGTGTTAGCATTGGCTGTGATTCTAGTGGGTTGCGTTTATAAGGCGATCAAACCACCCCCTCCAAAAATATGTGGTACCCCTGGTGGCCCGTCTGTGACTTCATCGAGAATCAAGCTCAAAGACGGCAGGCATTTGGCATATAGGGAGGCCGGTGTTAGTAAAGAAGAGGCCAAGTACAAGATTGTTGTCATTCATGGGTTTGATAGCTCCAAGGACCTTAACTTGCCAATCTCTCAGGTATGAAACAATGATAGTTCATCACCCCTGCTGCGTGAGCAGAGGATAAAAAGGAGCATCTGTGCCTTTTTCTGTACTAGAATTATACTATGTATTGATTTTCAGGAACTTATAGAGGAGCTAAAGATATACCTGCTCTTCTTTGATAGAGCTGGTTACGGAGAGAGTGATCCGTATCCAAAGCGCTCAGTGAAAAGTGAAGCATATGACATTCAAGAACTTGCTGATGCATTGCAGCTTGGACCTAAGTTTTATGTGATTGGAATATCCATGGGAGGTTGCCCTGCTTATAGTTGTTTAAAATACATTCCACACAGGCATAACATTCACCGTTGACTTTGAATGACACACATTAAAAACCTTCTGTATGTTGTTGTCATCATATTCTCATATTCTAATCATAGCAACAGATTGGCAGGGCTCGCCTTGGTTTGTCCATTTGTCCACTATTGGTGGCCTTGTGTGCCTTCTGATTTATCCAAGAAGGCTTTGAAGAAGTTGCTTGTGCAGGATCAATGGGCATTTCGTGTTGCACATTATGCTCGTTGGTTGTTCTATTGGTGGATGACTCAGAAGTGGTTCCCTTCACTGAGTGTCGTGTCTGGCAACCTTGCAAGCCTTAGCCGAAGAGATTTGGAGATCGCAAAGAAATTGTCAGAGGTTCCACCGGTTGGTCAGGTACTAGACTTGTTTATTTCCAGAAACTTTTTTTTTGAAAAAACAACCAGAGGAGGTACCAGTTCTCAAATCTTCCTCTTGGTTTCAGGAGAAGATACGCCAACAAAGTGTTCATGAATCTCTTCATCGAGACCTCATGGTTGGTTTTGGGGAATGGGAATTTCATCCCTTGGATTTGAGTAATCCTTTCCCTCACAACGAGGGTTCTGTTCACCTTTGGCAAGGCTATGAGGACAGATTAGTTCCTTTTGAGATGAATCGGTTTATCTCAGAAAAGCTTCCCTGGATTAAGTACCATGAAGTTCCTGATTCTGGACATCTTATGTTCTTTGACCAAAGCATATGTGACTCCATCTTCAGAGCACTTTTGCGTGGGTAATTTCAGAATTATACAACATGTTTCTGTAATGATAAAGTCTAGGTTCGCTTGTAGTACTTCTATGATGAATGTATGTCCATGATATAGCACTGTCCTTGGTTGATCTAATGAAGGTAGAGAATGTATAGACCATGGTATCTTATGATATTTCAGTACAGCATGCGTTGGCTTTCCATTTCGTTCTGCTGCCTGTCTCTTCCCTTTCTAGGTCGTAACTCATCAGAAGTTTTACGTAGAGAAGCAAATCATAATGAGTTAAATAGTCGAAATGATCTTCAAAGCAGAAAACCCTTTTGCGAAGGGGTTCTTGCAAATGTGAAATGCTTTCTTCCATCTATGTTGGCTTAGTTGCAACCTGATATTTCATTAATTGTTGGTTTAATGATATCAAAATACAGACTATAAAGATAAATGTATTTTTTGCAAAAGAGGAAAGTAAACAAAGTTAAGTTTGATGCTTAGAATTGAGAGGGATGTGGGGTATACTCGAAGAAATTTTGAAAATCCTTGATATTTAATTGAATAATAGTTGTGAAGACATACCTATACTAGTTGTCATGCTCACCTAATAACAGTATAGAATTGTAAAATGGATGATGCTAGCAGTCTGTTCCCTTGCTGGCCTTGTGAACAAAGCGTTGGTAGGCATTTGGACTTATGTGGAGATGTAACTGCTGAGAAAGTCAGTTACAAATGTTGGTTTTGTGTGACTACCTGGGTGGTGGACTGAAATAATTATTTCTTAGAATTTGTGCTTCATTTCCTTAAAGTCTGGCTTTCAACCTCAAAATACCAAGAAATGAGGCATTTCTGTGGACAAGCAAGTTGCTGGAACGAGGCAGGCTTCAACCAGTGAAGTGATCTTTGCTGGAGTGCAGAAAGGAATTCTGAGAATCATATGCAGCAAATTTGCTGTATCAGGTTGATTCCTCTCAATTGACTTCATCAAGGTCAGGTAATTGCTTGCATTATTATTTCTTTTACGGTCTTCTGACCTTACTTTAGCTTATCTGTTTAACATTTTTGTCTATGCATTTGCAGAAGGGCGTCTAAAAGGATCAATTTGTACAAATAAAGAAAAATACGTCCCTCTTGACGCTTAATAGGCATAATAAATTGATTACCTCAAAAAGAAAATCTTCATCTTTTTTCTGTCATAAATGCAATCAGTTTCTGGGTTGATTTTGTCTAGCTGCATGGGCTCTTATACTAGAATTTCAATCCAATTGATTTTCATATCCAGGTTAAATTGTTCGGTAACTTTCAGTTTTGTATTCAAACAGTTGCTTTGGTTACACAAACTAATGAGGCATCACCTGTCTTTAATGCTATCAGATCTCTTTCTTTTCGATTTGAACATATATATTTTTAAGATGTTTTGCTTGTCCTCATCGCTGTTTGGTCATTCTCAAGTTTGCTTTGTGGTTGGGCTGATAGACACTACTCTTGGAATTGTAGAAATGTTGATTGCTGTGTTCACAAGTGTCCTCCTGGCTGGGCTAATCTACCAGTTCATGAGGCCCCCTGCTTCAAAGTTATGCGGGTCAGCAAATGGTCCTCCTGTTACTTCACCTAGAATCAGACTCAGAGATGGGAGGTACTTGGCTTATAAAATGAGAGGAGCTGCAAAAGAAAATGCAAAATACAAGATCATCATCACTCATGGCTTTTGCGCCTCAAAGGAGACATTCATACCTGTCTCAGATGTAAGAACTGTACATAAATCCATGCTATCGAATGCAAGAAGTTTTTGCATGAAATTCTGGATAACTAATTAAATGATTTCTCTTCTATTAAGTCTCTATTCGAAAGTACAGATCAGCTTTCCCATGAAGCAGTTGTTTCTTCTGTGTCCTCGAAATGGAATAATTAATGCTTAAGCTCTGTTTACCCTAACCAAAATAGGATTTCAGGAATTTGTCCATTGATCATCAACTGACTTGATTCTTCATTGCAATTGCATATAACTTGGGCATGGTGTGGTTGGATTTTTTTGTGTGTTTCTGTGCTTCTCTTGAAGGCTGACAATAAACTGTTTGAATGTTTCTAACATATTGCATCTGAAAGAGTTCTCTTCCTGTCCCCCCCCCCCCCCCCCGCCTCTAGTTTTCTTCTCTTAACATCAAGTGCTGGGATTTACCTCGCCATCCATTAAGGAGGTGAGCTCAAATTCTGCTGTAGGCATGGGAGTGTTTTGCCCTCCATTTCTTTTTACTTTCGCACATGAAGTGTCCCTATGAGACATGGGGCCCTGGTTCAGTTGACTTAAACCATATATTATAGGAGAATTGGGGGTCGCTACTGACAAGCAAACTTTAAAAAGGATGCTAATGTTACTGATGGGTGTCCTGCAGGACTGGTTGCAGGAGATGGGCATATGTGTTATCATATTTGATAGACCGGGATATGCAGAAAGTGACCCAAACCCCAAGCGGTCTCCAAAGAATGATGCCTTTGATATTCAAGAACTGGCTGACCAACTCGAGCTTGGACCCAAGTTTTATGTCATTGGGCTTTCCATGGGTGCTTATCCTGTTTGGGGTTGCCTGCGATACTTGCCACACCGGTATATTCAACTTAATCGACTACTCTACTCCTAGTTTTCTGTCTCAGACCAGCATCAGTCTGACATGGCCATACCCATTTTGAAATTTTACTGGACTCAATCCTTGGCGTCCATGCCCTTGGCAGACTGTTGAGTATCCAACACAGGTACTTAAATTGAAATGAAGAATCCAATATATTCTTAACTAATAGTGTACTTGGGATGAATGTCACAGGCTTGCTGGTGCGGCCCTTATAGTTCCTGTGGTCAATTACTGGTGGCCTTCACTTCCTTCTGATCTGTGCAGCAAAGTATATGGGGGACTACCATTGCTGGACCAATGGACACTCCGGATAGTCCATTATGCCCCAAAACTAGCATGGGTTTTGCAGCGATGGTTCTCTTTCCCTACTGTGGATGTAATTCTGAAGAATAACCCCGAAGCTTTTAACAAGAGTGACATGGTGATTATCAAAGAATTATCACAAGTGCCAGCCCCTGACGAGGCAATGTTTCTTATCTGTGTTTAAGTTCACCGTTTAGCTGGTTGTGGGCCATAGTGTTGTAATAGATCTGGAAAATAGGTTACTCGGTCAAGTCCATGTTTGGTTACTTTCATATATGAGCTGGGTTCTGGGCATCTCATATCGGGTCAATGCCCTGTTGGGTTCTGGGCATACCAGTTTGGCATGGATTGATACAATTTTTGTTTGGACCAAATTTGACAGATTGTTTACTTCACGTAATTAGATAAAGGTCAGCATTGCCATTTTCCAGGTCTAGCATTGGTCGATCCATGTTAGCCTGAACAACTTGTGAATATTCTTGTTTCTCTGTACTATGCAGGACAAGATACTGCAACAAGGTGCATATGAGTCCCTGCACCGAGACTTGGTTGTCTCATTCGGATCATGGGAATTTGACCCGTTGGATCTAAGGAACCCGGACAACAGTGCATCCATTCACCTTTGGATCGGGCGTGAAGATGGCATAGTAGCAGTGGAGATGCTGAGACATGTTGCAAAACAACAGCCATGGATCAAGTCCCATGAAGTTCCAAATGGTGGGCACCTTTTCATTCATGATGAAAAGCTTTGTCAAATTATCTTTAGATCACTTCTGTTTGGAGAAAATGCTTGTTTTGAGTAGACTCAATCGTCCCTTGCTGAATGCCTGCTTTCTGGAGTTCAGTTGTACATAGTAAGCATGGATATGCTGATTCAAGAAAAGATTATAAAGATTAGTTATAGCAAGTTGGATATTTTTATTTATACACTACTAGTAGTAATGGAAATTACTACATGCATATGTCATAAATTAATTTTGTTACCATAAATTAACCATTTATTTTTTTTGAAAAATATATAAATTATTATTTACTACTTATTCGCATAAATATGTAATAAAACAAAATAAAAGAGTAAAATTAATTAAATATGTTTAGTTGTGTGTTTTATTGGTATTATTTTATATGGTGAGCTAAAATTGTGAGTTTTGCATTGTAGAGGATAAAGCTTGTGAGCCCAAAAATTGGCTCATGGGATGATGTGGAGGATGTAAGCCCCCGTTGATGAGCCAAAATTTTGACTCACTATTGCACATGCTCTAAGTGCCCATATCTCATGGAATACCTTAGATGAGGGAAGATGAGAGGGGGAGGGGGGTGGGGGGGGGGGCGGGGCAAGGGTAAGGGACATTTTCACATGTCTTTGGTGAGATTGAACCTACATTTCCTTGTTGGAAGGTGGGTCATCTTGACTAGACCTAAATTATTATATAGTTCTCGTTTTATAGACCTGCCTATCATGTAAAGTAATAGTTTTACTTTTCTAAAACTCACCACCCATTTTGGTTGTCCCTTTTCCAAAAAAAAAAACAAAGTTTGATCAGTCAAAATCGTACCACACCATCGGGTCTATAGTCCCGGATTTGCAGTATAGACCCTGCCCACTAGACCACTCCTTTGGTAACTGGTGGTTTTATTATTCACTTATAGGTGGGCTTACTGATTCCAGCTATATTTGATCATTGATATATTGAACCATTGTCGCATCACTCTTGATGCTTTTGTGCTGCTGTCTGGAAGAGAATCAAATAGAGCTGATAAACAGGTCGGGTCGGGTCGGGTCGACCCATTTAATAAACAAGTCAATTTTGTGTTGGCCTTAAAAATAACTTAGATTTGCCTAAAATTGAAAGATAACATGTTTTCGCACTAAAGGGTCATATCATGTCGACATCAGGTTGAAATCAGTTGGGTTCAAGCTGGGTTTGGGTTTCTCTTAGTAGCTTCGGGTTAGGTTCGTGTTCTGTTATTGTGTCGGACCAGATTTTTCCACTTCTAGAATTAGATAGTACATCATTTAAGGTAAAAGTACGTGTATCTTTACAAGAAATAACTTTTTAATATCGTAAAGATACATGACATTTTTTTTTTCTATGAATTTTTTACCAATATGTTGTGACTTGATTTATTCCATTTCTTTTTACTTTATGAAAGTATCTATTTTCTATAGAACATAAGTCATAATAAAATTGACACTAATTTTATGAAGATTATGTAAAGAGCTCCTATCATTTGAGAAAGATAGACCATAGTATTGTGCTACGGAAACTAGGAATATTCTCAAGTTGTGATATTATTGACTAGGGCTGTCAAATAGGTCAGGTCAGGTTGGGTTCGTATTCGGGTCGAAATTAAACGGGTTGAAAACCCCCGACCTGAACCTGACCTGTTTAATAAACGAGTTGAAAAATCCAACCTGAAACCGTTTAACATTTAAACGGGTCAACTTGATTTTGACATGTTTAACCCGTTTAAGTTAAACGGGTCAGAATCAGGTACCAATTACCTGTTTAAACTGTTTAACCTACTTAAGTTTCAAACTTTAAATGAACATGTGTGTGAGCCTAAGACTGCAGCTGGACATTTTGTAAACAATACATGATTACATGAATTCTTGGTGTACCAACTACTGAACGAACCGGCTTCTGAGGAGATCAGTAAGTCCTAGAGATCAGTAGCGAGGAGATAGGGCAAGGGGAGTGGAGAGGACATGGGGAGATCGGATCAGTAGAGAGGATAAGAGAGGGGCGACTGAAGGCTGAAGCAACTCAAACAAGTTATAGCTCTGTGAGGAGGAGTGGTATTGCAAATGAAGAACCGAAGAAGGCAAAAAGCTTTTTATATATAGGGTTTTCACTTGATAGGGTGGGCTCTATGGGCTTAGGAACAAAAAATGTGAAAAATATAAAATTTGAACTCCCCACCCCCTAGCCAAAAATCTGAAAATTAAAATTTTAATGGCCTCCAAAAATGTTCAAAAAAACTACACATAATTATATACCGATAGACGAGTTAAACGAGTTACTGTAAATGGGTAAACGGGTTGACCTGTTTAACCTATTTATTTAAACGGGTTAAATATGTATTTTTTCGTGTCGAAAATTTCAACCTGAACCTAACCCGTTTAATTAAACGGGTTAATCGTGTCAACCCATTTAATTAAATGGGTTGAAAATCTTTACCCCAAACCCGACTAATTTCGTGTTCGGTTCGGATCGGTAATCGTGTCGGATCAGCTTTTGACAACCCTATTATTGACCCACCAAATGTCAAGGACGCTTTTCTTCACGCGCAAGATCGTCTCTATAGAAAATACATTATCAGAGAGGTGAATTTTGACAAGAATGCCGATGCAGTGATATTTGATGTGAATTTTGCTTTAAATTAGATATTTAAGATATATTTCATTTTACGTGATTATCTATCACTTGATTGAAGGCGGTAAAAAAGACTAGACCTGGAAAAACTAATCTAAGACCCGAAACCCGAACTGGCCGACCCGAACCCGATCCGACAAAATAGGCTTGCCCGAAAGTGGATCCGAAACCCGAATTGATCCGAACCGAACCATAACCGGCCTGAAATTTTCTACAAAGTTGCTTATTTTTGCATGACAAGCGTGTTGGACCAAAAATCAGTTGATCCGAAGTTGACCCAAACTGAACTGACCCGAAATATCACTTAACTCCAAATATGACTCGGTCCGTACCTGAACCAAATGACCCATTTACCATACCTAAAAATGACACCTTGGCATGAGTAAATTAATATTTCTACTTTCTTTAATACTCACTTAAGCGATGATATAAGAAATGCTAAAATTTATTTATTGAATTTTGTGTTTCTTTTATGTCAACAAAATGCAAATTCTTTCATATCTAATAAAGATAGAAAAAAAAGGTTAGGAATTAAGAAAAATACTCCTTAGACAAATTGAAATTTTTATTGAAGATGTAAAGATTATGTATGCCAAAATGACATGAAAAACATAATTAAGGGCATCTTCTTTTCAACTTATAGTAAATACTTCTCATCAACATTCATCATATTTCTATACAATTAAGCACAGTTAAGCGTAATTCAGCATCATTCAGTACAATTCAGTACAATTAAGTGTAATTCAATACAATTTAGCACTTGTAAAAGTATTTAATTGATTAGATTGTGATTAAATTCAAATAAGCTATGCTTTATCAATAATTGTACTTATTTTATTAATAATATAAATAGGTTTATTATCATTATTGTAAAATTTGTGTAAAATTGAAAAAAATTACATTATGTAATTAATAAAATGTTTCACCCTTTTTAAGTATATTATAAAAAAATATCAATATTGTTATATTCATTAAATGCATATTATTTGATGAATTCTTATACGATATAAATACATATATTTTCATAAATTACATAAAATTGCATACTCATCTTAAGAATGTAACTAAAATTGAAAGAAAAAGTTCTAAAAAAATTGCTAATCATAAATTAATAATTTTACCACCATCTTTTATATCCAATATATTCTTATATTTGAATTTTACCCTGGCTCTTGATTTAAGAAAAAATCCCATCCCGTTCTCCTGGTAACGACCCATAATAAATGAAAATTATTTTATTGTAGTGAATTCAACTGCCATCATTTACTACACCATCTCTCGTAATCTCGACTTCTAGTTTACTAACAACTACTCAAAAATGTGTGTTCTAGATATTTTTAATATAATTATTTTCAAATTGAATTAATTTTGCAATCCATTGTTGAGGATACAAAAAATTATTGTATTAATAACAACAATCACAAACTAAACATATATTCGTAAATTATTTGCATATTATAGATATTATTTTAAAAAAATCATTTAAAATTTGATTTATGAACACCATAGCATATAAAATACAACTCAGTGAAAAATGAAAATATTAAACCACAACATAAATAAATACATATTTACAAGAGCTCATTTTGGATGCATACAACAGTTACACAACTATATAAATATGATTCTATACTTAATCACAATTAGTCCCTAATTATGTAAATTTATTTAGCACCATTTAACATGTTTAAGCATGATTTAATATGCTTTAGGAATAAGCAACAATAAATACTTATCATAAGTTTAAAAGAACATACTCCAACTTAGAAATTTGAAAGGGGCTGTACGCCTATAAGCAAGGGTTGGATAATCTCAAAGTCAAATTTGAAATCCCCAGTGAGGATCCAAAGACTGAATGTTTTGGTGGATGTCCATTTGTTGTACTCATGAACGTTTAGAGTAAGGCTCATGGCAACATCACCCAAGATCAGACTTTCTGGAAGTTCTGCTGAATTTGAAAATTGGATATGATGATGCTTAAAATTAAGATTTTCTTATGGCAGCTGTATCATAATGCACTCATTTCGAGGGGCACTCTCCTCTGTAAGGGACTCCAGCTTGACCAGCACAACTTGCCTCGCAGATACTGAGGATGTGGATCATCTTTTTGCTAGATGTTCTATGGTGAAGAAAAGTTGGGATCTTGCAGCTAGTCATAAGTGGCTTCCCACATGTCCTTTCCCAGAAGCAACTACTTGTGTGCGAGAATGCCTACATGCTTTGTATACCATAAATAATTCTCTTATTCGTACATTGGCTTTCCTATGAAGTATCTGGAAGAATCATAATGTTATAGTATTTAATCATGTGGTACCCAAACCTATGGGTACCTTATTAAAGGAAAAATACAATTGGGCTGAAAGAAAATTAAATTATGTAGTTCTCACTGTTCTCATCATCCTTCCCTACATCATTCCTCCGCTTCACCATCGCACACGAGGGGGG
>JACYFF010031952.1:95729883-95746882 GCA_017589665.1 Selenicereus undatus | reverse complement strand
ATTTTTTCACATTAACCTCTCACTTTTTTATATTTTTTTTTCCCCCGGGGGGGGGGGGGGGGGATTTGTGGCCTTGAATTTGTGTAATTCACCCATCTTATAATGTCATAGACATATTTGAGGTAGGTCTCTCAAAATAAGGTCCTAATTCTAAATTGAGATATTAACAAATGCATTTTTCTTTTTAAAAATTAGTAACAATATGTTGACTCAGAAGTAGAGTTTAGCTTAAAGTTTATAATTTCTTGTAACTTGTTACAACTTATAGGTTTTCATTATTTCTCACCATTTACAATTACAACTCTTCATATTTTACAGTTGAAAGGAATAAGACCTTAGTCGATCTCCCTAGTGGAACACTACGTTACTACGTACTACTCTTGAAGGAGATTCCCTCCATTCCATTAATATAGACAATGGGACAAGTCATATATATATTATTCTCCCATGAATACTATCCTTTGTTCAAAGCATTTTTTTTTCTCCTATGACAGATCACGTGAGGGTAATTAATTAAACATGTGTAGGCCCTAGGTTTCATTCTCCATCTTTCACTGTATTGTAATTGTATTACATTGTATTGTATTGTTGTTTATAACCCATTTAAATTCCCCTAAAAAAAAGATTGTCTAACATTAAACAACCATCTTTATCTTTTCATCTTTCTTTGTGCTATATTGTGGCCTTGGATATGTGGTAGGCTATCCATTTTACAACGATTGATGGACTTGAGATGCTTATGTGAATATTACTGAAACGTGGAAACAAGACCCCAAAGGTCGACTGTTGCCAGGTCTAACAGGTAATGACTTGAAGTTGGCCCCGGGGCCACGGATGACCTTGACCTTGACTCTGACTTGGAGTCAACTATATTACTATCCCACTTTTGAATTGTGTCAGAGACCTTAGAAGGGGAGACTTGGCGACATTTCAGTTAGTCCAGATTGGCTAGAGTGCTTGACGGGGCATATTGGCAGAGACCTTAGAAGGGGAGACTTGGCGACATTTCAGTTCTTACTCCAGATTGGCTAGAGTGCTTGACGTGGCATATTGGCTAGAGTGCTTGACGGGGCACATCTTCTTCAAAGTAATTAAAATTAGTCTTCCTGTTTCAATCCTACTCTATTATTTGCAATAATTAAGTGCACCATGACTAAAGTTTATTATCTCTATGCTTTTATTTTAACATTGTCTGTGCTTAGTTGCTCATGTTTCACCTCTGCGAAACAACAGTTGAGCAATTTCACCGATGAATATGCTCTGCTATCCTTGAAAGAGAGCATCACTGAAGACCCTGATGGCATCTTGACCCACAACTGGACAGCCAACACATCAGTGTGTAATTGGTTTGGTGTTCATTGTGGTGTTCGCCATCGAAGGGTCACAGCCTTGGATCTTCATGGCATGGGTCTGGTTGGAACGATTCCTCCAGAAATCGGTAATCTGTCATTCCTTAGTTTCCTCAACATCAGGGAGAATAAATTCCATGGGAGTCTGCCTTTTGAGCTGGGTAATGTTCGCCGTCTAAAAGTAATGGACATGCGAGTAAATAATTTAGCTGGGGAGATCCCCCCAAGTCTGGGGATGCTACAAGAACTTCAACATTTGGACCTTGGAACCAACAGTCTAACAGGTAATGATTTGAAGTTTATGATTTATGAAATTTTGAAAAAGCTGTATGACTGTCAAACTAAATTTCTATGTAATGATTGGTAACTTTGAGATTTTGATTTAAATGATCTAGGGAAGATTCCTTTCGCCATCTTCAACATTTCATCTCTTCGATTTATTAGACTCAGCAGCAACCAGTTGATTGGAAGTCTTCTGAATGAACTCTGCAACAACCTTGCATCCGTTAAGGTCATAAGATTGTCCTACAATTATATAACTGGTAAAATTCCCATCAATATAGGGAATTGTAGGAACCTTCAACTACTATCATTGGCAAACAACAATTTGACAGGCAGTATCCCTCAAAATATTGGAGGGCTTCCTTTGCTTGAAGAACTGTATTTATACAGTAACCAATTAACAGGTATGAATATTTGTACCAAAACAATTTAATTTTCTAAGCAAGACACAGAGCATAGGCATGATTAATTATTATGAGCTGGCTTACAAGCTGAGGTATTTATTTTGTTGATACCTAGTACTACTAGTACACGTCCCCTATGAACCATGCATACTAATTCCACAATTCTAAATAACAAATCATTAATCCCATCTCCTCAAAAATAAACGTATCACCTGGATGTTAAAGTTGGATCAATTTGTGTCTCTGCTCAAATAGGTTTGCACCAAGTTTTTGGATCAGTTTGCAATGTTGACAGAAGTCTGATTTGTCACGTACCATCCTTTAGCATTCATTTTATGTAGCAATGACTGAAGCTTTAGACTCATTGACTGTCCTAGAGTAGTATTATCCTTGTGCAACATGCTCAAAATTAATTGGTAAAGGGTGGAGTGACTTCATAGTATGTAACATGCTCAAAATTAATTGGTAAAGGGTGGAGTGACTTCATAGTTTATATGCATGTTCAAGACCCTTTATATTGTCAATTTGAAACAATCTCTTGGAGTATGAAAGTGGAGTTTATCCTGCATTGATAAAATTAAAAGGTCATAATAACGTCGAATTTTGAGCATGTGTATATGCTTGTGATATGCCTGTGAGTTACTTCACCCATTGCTAACTAATTTTGAGCTTATATTTCAACAATTACCATTGAGCATTCGCTATTATATAAGGGCCTTTATTTGGATTTACCACACATCAAAATCTAGTTCTTTTCATTTGCATTCTATAATATCACATTGACTATCGGCTATTGTCAGGTCATAATAACGTCTAATTGGTTGGGTTATTTTGAATTTGGCCTAAAACTGATTTACTACATATATTCATTCCTTAGGGCTTGCGTGAAAAAGAAAGTACAAATCCATGCGGTAGTCCAACACAAGTAGGCCTTTTTTGTGGGAGCTCGAGGGGGTGTTCAAGTCTAGTATTTTAACCAAGAACTATTACAAAAAAGAACTATAAGAAGGGTATTTTAATTTTTGTTGGATTAAGACTAAAACCTTTTTATACCTCTCGGTAAATTTGTTACCTCTATGTGCGAAGCCTCTTCTTTTTATACCTGTTATATTGAATTTCTTTTAATGGTAAGTCATGTTCAACATTACATTTCTTCAAATCGTTACACTAGAAGACAATAGCTCGATTGGAAGTCTTGTGGGTAATATCTATAACGGCATTCATCCATTAAGGAGATAGATTTATCCAACAATTATTTAACAATGATATCCCCGTCAATTTAGGGAATTGTGAAAACTTCAGATATTAGGATTAGGATATAACAATATGACAGGCAACATTCTTGAAAGTATAGAGGAGTTACCTGTGCTGGAAGAACTATATCTATATGGTAACCAGTTAATAGGTATGACTATTTGCACTTGAAAGATTTAATTTTCTAAACAAGATAGATAGTAAAGCCAAAACTATTTTGATTCCACTTACAAACTGAGCTATTTATTTTTCTTGATGCACCTGGTGGTTGTCGCTCTTTTATTATGAATCATGCATACTAATTTCACATCTTAAAATAATTAATAATTATTAATCTTATGTCCTCAGAATAAACAACCCAACGTTCACTATATGTAGGAACGATTTAAGCAACTATCATGCACCATGTTTGTGTTTATATGTGACAGGCAACATTCCTTCAAGTCTATTCAATGTATCTTCGTTATCGATGATGATCCTCTGGAGCAATGGCCTAACGGGTGGGCTTCCAAGTGACATATGCGATAATCTTCCACAAATTGAAGTGATAGAGGTCTCTTACAATCAGCTAAGTGGGTCAATCTCATCCAGCCTAAGCAGCTGTCGAAAGCTTCAAATATTGTCGTTATCATATAATGTTTTCAGCGGTCAAATTCCAGAGGGAATTGGAATGTTGCCTCTAATTCAACATCTATATCTAGGCGATAATAATTTGACAGGTATATTGCAAGGAAATTAAGAGCGAAATCAGGCACAGCTAGGCAGTTGCGACTGATTTATTTGTTAACATTGTGCAGGCACAATACCTCCTTCAATCTCCAACTTGACTTCCCTGGAGAAAATTGGTCTGGAAAGAACTGATGGTTTATCAGGTAACAAACAAATATGCATTGAGTTTTGAAAAAGTTGAAATAAAATCAAAATATGATCTGATTCGGAATAACCTTACATAACGTAATAAATACAACCCAAGTGTTCTATTCATCATTTCTAGACAAATTCAAACTTATTCTGACCTGAACAAACTGTTTGCAATATCTTGTTCTTGCTGGCTATCTAGTAGGTTACTACACAATAAAAGGGGGATAGAGGGGAATACAGAGGATTTGTCTAGTCAGACATTTTTCTTAGACCAACAATAATGCTATCTAGATATATATAGTTATATTTCATTTCTCCTTCTTAAATATCAATATTGTTGTAGTATTTAGTTACCTAATACTCAATTCACTGAGACAGGAAAATTGCCAAGAGATGTGAGTAGCTTGTCGTTGTTGACGACTTTCAATGTTGGAGCAAACGACTTGGATGGAAATATATGGGAATCATTCTGTAATTTATCAAGGTTGGAGCATCTGACTTTGAGTAACAATTACCTCCATGGTTCTATCCCTCAATGTCTTGGATATCTCCAAAATCTAAAGGTTTTGGACCTTATGAATAATTCTCTGATGGGTACAGTTCCGCAGTCGATATTTAATATCTCCATGTTGGAAAAATTGTATCTTGAATTCAACAATCTTTCTGGTGAGCTTCCAGACAATATTGGTGACTTGCTACCCAATATTCAACTCATATTCCTCAATGAGAATAAACTCATTGGAAGCATTCCAACTTCTATCTCAAATGCTACCAAACTATCTACTCTATCCTTGGCTTACAATCAACTTACAGGGTCTGTACCAGCAACCTTAGGGAAACTGCATGAGTTGGAAAAGCTCCACCTACAAAATAATCATCTGACCGTTAAACCAACAACAACAGGCGTCAGTTTTTTAAATTCTTTGACAAATTGCAGGAGGCTGAGGATACTGTGGTTAGAAGGAAATCCTCTGAAACTAGAACTTCCGAGTTCGGTGGGAAATTTTTCTACCTATTTTGAAGCGCTTTATATGGATTCTTGCAAAATCCAAGGTAGGATTCCTGATGCGATAGGAAATGTTACGAATGTAAGGTATTTGTCCTTCGAGGACAACAATTTAAAGGGTCCCGTTCCTGATGCACTAGGTAGGTTGCCTAAAATCCAAGAGTTGTATCTCAGTGGCAACAAATTACAAGGACCGATTCCAATTGTTTTATGCCAGGCAAGGAGCATCGGTAACTTGGATTTATCAGCAAATAGGCTGATTGGATTCATTCCTAGCTGTTTGGGAAATGTGACTTCTCTAAGAGATGTCAGATTACAGAACAATCAGTTGTCATCAAGCATACCAATGGAGTTATGTGATATCAGAGATCTTGTTTATTTAGATATGTCATCAAACAACCTACATGGATCTCTTCCTGTTGGCATTGGAAACTTTAAACTTGCAACATTTATCGATTTATCAGATAACAAGTTGTCGGGAAGTATACCAAGCACGATCAGTGGCCTTCAAGAACTTAGTAACTTTTATCTGTCTGGAAACATGTTACAGGGCTTTATCCCTCCTATGTTTAGTCAATTGAGAAGTCTTCAATCACTTGACTTATCTCGAAATGAATTATCTGGTGGTATCCCTAAAGACCTGGAGGGGCTCTCTTATTTGGAGTACTTCAATGTATCTTTCAACAAATTGGAGGGAGAAATTCCAAGTGGAGGACCATTTGTGAAATTTTCAGCTGCATCTTTCATGGGGAATCCTAGGCTCTGTGGTCCGCCTAGACTACAAGTTCCACCATGTCCAAAGTTGTCTGACAGAAAACAAAAGCAAAGTTTCACTCTGAAAATCATCTTGCCTGTGTTGGCATCTGGCTTACTTCTATTGATATTAACATTCTTCATGATGAGACAACATAAAAAGAAGAGTGGCATTCCCATTCAGGATGATTCTCACATGATAAAAAATACAAGGAGAATTTCATACTTTGAGCTTTTGGCCGCAACCAACCAATTTGGTGAAAGTAACTTCATAGGGGCTGGAGCTTTTGGTTCAGTTTACAGAGTTGTGCTTTCAGATGGCATTGAAGTGGCTGTAAAGGTTTTTAACACGGAGGTACGAGAAGCTTTTCAAAGCTTTGATGCAGAGTGTGAAATTCTCGGGAATATCAGGCACAGAAACTTAGTCCAAACTATTACCAGTTGCTCCAACCTTGATTTTAAAGCTTTAGTGTTCAAATACATGACAAACGGTAGCCTCAATAAGTGGTTGCATGCAAGTGATCACCACTTGAGTTTTACTCAGCGATTGAGCATCATGATTGATGTTGCTTCAGCCATCGAGTATCTTCATCATGGCTATTCAACTCCAGTCATACATCGTGATCTGAAGCCGAGCAATGTCCTATTAGATAATGACATGGTCGCCCATGTTAGTGATTTTGGCCTGGCAAGGCTACTGGATAAAGGTCAATCGACAATACTGAGCAACAATTTGGCTAGTATTGGATACATGACCCCAGGTATTTAATAAATTAACCGAGAGCATCTCTTTTCCTACATCTCCAGTTTCTGTGGTTTCTTCTTTGTTTGTTCAATATTTCAAAAAATTAACGTCTCTTTTCCTATATGAGTCTTAGATAACCAAGAGCTTATCGCTTTTCTTTGTTCTCATTCATATTTGCCTTGGCAGAATATGGATCAAGAGGCTTAGTCTCAACAACAGCTGACGTTTACAGCTACGGAATATTGTTGATGGAAGTATTCAGTGGGAAAAAGCCAACTGACTCGATGTTTGAGGCAGACATGAGCTTAAAGCACTGGATACATGATGAATGTTGTGGCGGCAGGTCACTGATCAATGTGATTGATCCTAAATTGCTGAATGAAGATGGAGTTGATTGGTCCACATTCAAGGAGCAATGCTTTAGTTGGGTGATGGAATTGGCTTTAAGCTGCACGGAAGAAGTGCCTCCCAATAGGAATAACATGATTGAAGTGGTAGCTAGGCTCAAAAACATCAGAAAACAATTCCTGGCAAGCATTAAGGTAACGATTGGTGAAATTGTGACAAAACACACTTGATGAATGCTTTGTATGTATGTCGCTCCATTAAGTAAGCATGTATCACTCTATAAAGGAATCTAAGCAAGTATTGAAAAAGAGGACATAATTTTGCAATTGCTTTGTCATGTAGAGAGTTGGGGTTCGCAGGAGGTGAAGAGGTGGCATACAGAAAGGACTAGACAGACCAAGCTAGACATGCCCCTCTTACAACATCCACAGTCAGTGGATTGTATTCCCTTTGCAAAGCGTTCATTCCAATTTTATTGTTGCAACCGGCGTATCCCATGAAATGGCATGCATGGAGGACCGTGGCTGAGGTCCTCCAAGGATTTCAATTCTTCCTTTAGTTTATTATTTCTTGTGCTTCAAAATGATTTTTTTCCTTTTATTGGTTCAAAAAAAATGTGTGTTATAAAGTGGGTTTATAATAAATATTTTATGTGATAATCCAAGTTAAGGTTCCATGGGTTAGAAAACTAAAGGAATGCAAGTTCCAAAAACTGAAACTTTTACTAGTGTGGCATAGTAGAATTCCAAAATATAGAATATGGGTTACATATACTCTTATAAGCCGCAGTCTTAGTTAGTATCTCCATTCTCGGTTTCAAAATTGAATAATTATAAAATTATTAGAGACTTTATATCAAGACTTTACTCCTCTTTGCCCACTTAGTTGGTCTTTGATAGAAATATATGTGACCCATTGATGTCTCTGCCTCCATACATTATTTTAAGAGATTGGTTGAACTAGTTAATCTTACAAGCCTCTAACACAACTTATTTTGAATTGGTTCATTTCCTTAGAACCAACCTCTCACCACTTTTTGGTTGTTTGGTTTGGGGTGGGGGTGGCTATGGCCTTGAATATGAGGCAATTCCAAATTTATAATGTTACATATTTGAGGTGCCTCTTTGCAAATAAGTTCCTAATCCTAAACTAGACATCAACATTTTTTGGAGCTAGGCATCAACATTGATTGTTTGTTTATTTATTTTTTAAAAAACATATATCTAAGGTATTTGAGCTTCAAGGACAACAATTTAAAGGGTCCTATTCCTGATGCACTAGGGAGGTTGCCCAAGTTCCAGCAGTTGTATCTTGGTGGCAACAAATTACAATGACTGATTCCAATTGAGAGCCAATGCGTAATACTAATGAGTATCGGATCCGTTGTCCACCCTTATAAAGAAGTAATGCTTTTAATATCAATGGAGTTAACATATGGATTTTACTAAAATTCTGCATTTTTCTACATATATATTTCCAAAATTAACATGAGTTCTCCAAATATCACAACCTTTATGATAATGTGTGTGTGTGTGTGTGTGTGTGTACGTACACACACACACACACACACACACATATATATACACACACATATATATAAACCCTTAGAAAACAAAATTAAAAAGAGAAGTTACTTCATAGAGCAGGTAGAGTTTCGGTTCGCCAAGTATCATTCGACCCAAAATTTGCACCTGAATAGTAAAAACTTCCATCTAATACCACATATTCATCGTTGTCTCCCTAACCTAAATTACTATTATTATACTCCGCATAACCCATCCCAAACCCGAACGAGTCATAACTCGACAACTCGTCATAAAAATCCCAAAACTCACCGATCTCGGACAACTTGGACGAGACTCGGAGCAACTCGGAATCCTCACAGTCGGTTGTCGGCGCCTCGACATCATCATATCCTAACAACTGACCTAACTGCAACTGCGAGGCCGCCAGAATCGGAGGTAATGTCGACGAAGTTCTCTGGCTTCAGCGATCCAGGTGATGAACGTCTATTTTTGTACCATATTTTAGCCCGTATTTGACTCGATCTCTCCTATAGTTGCATGCTTTATCACGTCAGAGAAAGGTCAAATCGACCTCTTACGCATATAGTTCGCTCATATGACGTCTTTCTGCAATTTCAGGAACTGTGTTGAAGGAATTGAAAGACAGTTAATATTTGGTAGAAAAGAGCGTTAAAGAGGCGAGAAAAGCCGCGGAAAAGCGTCGCATGGAAGTCCCAAGGGATCGAACGCACGCGCGGCACAACCAGAGGACGAAGAACCGGCCAAGCGAAGCCGGTGCCACATGGCACGGTCTGACCGTGCCATGTGGCACGACCGTGCCACGTGGCGTGGCCGGTCCTGCTTGGTCGGTCCTTTGGGTGTTTGTCAGACTTTTGGCATGGTCATCCCGTGCCTCTGGGCACGACCGTGCCACCCCCATTTCCGCATCGCGGCTTAATTTTCCTTTGGGGGCTGTTTTTACATTCATTCAGTTTCATTCAGATTTCTTTTCCCTAGAGGTTTTCTTAGGCGTTTTTAGGTTTTGTTTGAGAGTTTGATTTTAGTACTTCTGATTACGCTATTGAATTGGGAGCTGATTATATCTTTAATTCATTCAATCAATTTCAGGTTTTTTTTAATTCTCTCTCCTCTTGTTTTTAGTTGTTCTTGATTACTTGAATGTTTGCAATGGTTATGGAATTGAGTTGTTGGATTGTTGTTCTCAAGATGATTGTAGGCTAAATCCTTCAATTTAGGTTGGGATTGACGCTGAATATGTATAGTTGAATTTTGTATTGGCCCAATCCTTTCTCCCCCTTTGTTTTGCAAATATGAATTCTACTATGCACGTTAACTGTTCGATGAAATGCTCGAAAGAACATTCGTCCTTTTAATTGGGGTTTAGGGGAGCGTTGATAGACGAAACCTTTACTTAGTGCTACTTAGTAGACGATTAGGGTTTTGACATGAAAATAGTTAAGATTCTAATTGGGAATCGAGATTGTGAATCTTGTAATCCTTCGACTTTTAGTCCCATGAAAATAGGCGACTATAGTTCTAGGATTAGTCTTCGACCCTTGAGAGAGGGAGGAGATGAGCTTATATGACAATCTATTCATTCGTAATGCATGCTTGGGGGACATTTGATTGGGTTAGTAATCGATTCGCTAGCATAATCGTGCTACTAATCCCAACCTAGGTGTTTTCTATTCTGCTGTTTATTACACTTCTTAATTGCTATCATTTCACCTAGTTTAGTCCCCAACCATGAATTTGATTGCCTAGCTTGAGTTATCTAATTAATTCTGGTAGTTGAAGCCAAGTTCCCTGTGGATTCGACCCGTAATTGCCGGTTGCTAGCTACAGCTACGCCGTGCACTTGCGGTAAATTAAAACCCTAACACCAGGTTGTGTTCCCGATCCGGATATCTCCTCCTCGAAGCTCCGAATCACCGAGTCAAGGTCCTGACTCGGCGAGTTATGGTCGTCGGGAACGGTGTCGGAGTTGTCAAGTAGACTCAAGAGGTCCTCCTTGATTAGGGCTAACAAAAAAACACGTACCCACCTAAAACCCGCAAAACCCGCCCCAATAAGTATGGATATGGGTGGTGAAAATGGAAAAAAAATGGATATGGTGCGGGTACTCCTAAAATGGGTATGGGTATGGGTAAGGGTATAGGTGTAGGTCCTACCTGCCGCATACCCACCCCATACCTGTTTTATCAATAACCGTCCTATACTCGCCCCATATAACATTTGTACCCGTTTGTTTAAAATTCTAATTTGTTGCTTATACATGGATATTTGCTAGTTCCTTTGAGTTGCATGGTCTTTAAGACTTCGATGAGACATTTTGTTAGAAACTGTAGTTGTCAAGTGCTAATTTATTACTTTGATTGGCAAACTTTTAGTTATATTCGATATGATATGATATGTTGTTAAAACCTTGATGTTAATGTGATATATTGTCTATTTGATGTTGAATATGGGTACAAGATGGGTTTAATTCTTTTTTGTCTATATGTACCCGAATAAAATCCGTATACTCGCTACACCCAGTAGGTATGGGTATAGGTATAGCTTTACAATACCCGATGGATATAGGTATGGGTATGGATATTGATTTTGAAAATGGGTATGGGTGAGGGTACGGTTAAACCCGCCCCATAATCGCCCCATTGCCATTGATATCCTTGATCCTCTTGGGGTTGAACCCAAACTCAGCCGAGTAATCTCGGGTGCGTTTTCGGTAACTCAGTTCCGCCATGATTGAATACAAGATAAAGAAATGCAGAGAGAGAAAAGGTGTTTTAGAAATAGAAAGTTCTCTGAGGATAGGAGAGAGAAAGAGAGATGCAAAATTCTGCCACAATTGAAATTTTTTTCAACTATGATAATTGATAAATCTAGACCATTAATCTAATATGAATAAATCTGAATCTGTGAAAAATTCTTATTGTTTTTGTAGCAAATCTTAACAACTTCCTCTACTCATTTTCGTCTCAATTTCGTCAACTGGTGTAAATCTTAATGACTTCAACAATTCTTATCAGAAAAGACGTACAACCAATGGGCATGTATATTTTTGTAGCGAAGTCCAATAAATTCGCCATTTGTTCTTCACGTCTTCTTCTTCGTGCTACTCCTCTACTAAGACTTTCTCGAGCACAATCAGAACAAGGCAATGGCGATGGAAGATTTTTTGGGGCATGTCAAGGAGGAAAGAGAATGCAGTGAGGGGAAAGATAGTAACTGCATGGGAGTTTAATAGGCTATAGAAGGTAATATTGTTTTTCATCAACGGCTCACATTTCTATGGAGAAAATCAAGGGTTGATATCTATTTCAATTATAATAGTTTAAAAACATTTTCAATTATGAAAGAATCATCTATAACTAGTTGTTTAAAACCATTTTCCCTAGCCTTGTTCAACCCATAAAAGCATGTCCTGGTTTCAATTCCTACAAATCCCCAAGCTGTTAAACCACATAATTGGTTGAATAAATTACACTTTATATTAAGATTTTGTCCACTAAAAATACTGCGTAGTTCACTAAAATATCGTACTATATACACAATTTTGCTCATTAAAAATATCATACAACTCTTTAAAGTACTTTTAGTAAGTTAAACAAACACATACCAATACGTCATGTATATTCGAGTTTCACTTACTAAAAATACTGTAAAGCCCACTAAAATATGCCACTATATATCTGGATTCGCTCACTAAGAATCAATGGCGTAGCCACCATGGGGTTAGTGGGGTCAGCCGATACCCCTTTCAAAAAAAAAAAAAATTTATATGCGTTTGTGAATTAAAAAAAATTAGAAGTTAACTATACGTATCAAATGTGTTGAAAAGGTACATGAAACTTCCCTTGCTTCAGTAGTCTAGGCACTAGATTTGTGATTTGCCTTGTCTCTGATGTCGCGGGCTTGAGTCCTCTATCTTTCCCTTTTTCTGTTTTATTTTTTTCATTTTTTTTAAAGCCTCCCCGTACTCTTTCTCTGTTTGTTCGAGTCCTCAACTCTCTCTTCCTCTGTTTGTTCGCTCTATCCACAGCCACACACTCAACCACCACCATTCTACCAAAGCGCCACGTCACCACCCACTGCTTGCCGCTCACCGGTGACCGCCCCTATGCCGCCCGAAACGCCTCCCGACGGCCAGCGCACGACCCACCAACGACCTCAACTCTCTCTCCAAATTTGTGGGTTCTCCTTTTACTAATACTAGTTTAAATGTTTAATTGACTTGAATTTGTTACTTAATTCTTCAATTTGTAGATTAATAAGTTTGTATTGTTTGATTTTTGAGTTTATTTGTCAATTTTAATTCCAAATTTGTTTAACTTATATGTTTAATTTCAATTCTAGGTTAAATCTCAATTTGTAGATTAGTTTGTTGTATTCTTTAATTTGTGAGTTTATTTACCAATTTCAATTCCAACTTTGTTTAATTTATAGGTTTCATTTCAATTATAGGTTAACTCTTAATTTGTAGATTGCTTTGTTTTTATAGTTTAATTTGTGGGTTTATTTGCCACTTTCAATATAAAATTTGTTTTTGAAAGATACTGTTATTACTTACTTTGATGATGATTTGTTTGAAAACTTATCTATTGATGATATTTTGCAGTGCTTTCAAAATATGAGGTCTCATCGAGGACAATTAGATTAGATGTAAAGTAATCATTGTTTAATTTCAGTTTATGACTATTGTTGAATTTTATATTGTGTGTTGTTAATCCCGACACCCATCTCCGAATTTCCTGGCTTCGCCACTGGTAAGAATATACTCAAACCAATACGTGACAGAGCAGATGACGTAGTTCACATCCACCCATTTACACCATATAATTTTCGCAAACTCCGAGCCTTACTTGACGCATGCCTTTCTCCACATCCCCCACATGATCTTTGATAACAAAGCCCCCATTGTCTACGAAATGTTAACTTTGTTAGTCACGGTTCTAACAAAAAAAAAATTTGTTGTCTACTAAATGTTGACTTATTTTTCACAAAATGCTAACCTATTGTTCACAAAAATAGAACTTTGATGCTAACAATGCTAATGTTCCCCAAAAATTATTAGTTTTTTAAAAAAAAATATATTCTGCTATCAATAGTTCCATTAAAAAAATCTTATATTGTTCATTAAAAAATGTTAACCTATTGTTCACAAAATATTAACATGTAGTTCACAAAATACAAATTCTATTATTTACATAATAGAATTTTATTCTGGCAATGTTCACAAAATGCTCATATATAGGTCACAAAAACACAAACCTATTATTTACAAATGTTAATCTAGTGTTCACAAACATAGACCTATTGTTCACAAAATTTCTTATTTTTTTAGAAACATATTCTATAAGTTAAAGTTTGATGTTCAATTCAATAATAACACCAATTAAAAGATATTTTGTCGTTCAGAACGAGTTACATTAACAAAGTGAAAAAAGTAAATACTTAGGCTCTATTCTTTTCATTGGTAAATCGAAATTTACATACCTCAACCAATTTCAATTCACCTCAACCCACTTCACCAATTTCAATAAAAAATGCCAATTTCAACACACTTCAACCCATTTCAAGTAATTTCAATCCACGTCCCACTATTTTAATCAATTTCTACCCATCATATAAAAAAATTTAACCAGTTTCAACCAACTTCAACCCACTTTAACCTACCTCAACCCATTTCAAGCCACTTCAACAAAAAGATTCATACTTCAACCTACTGTAATCCACTTCTAGCAATCTCAACCAACTTCACCCATTTACCTACCCATAATTCCCAACGATAAAACAGGCCCTTAATAAGTAAAAAGAACTTTGAATGTTGCTTGAGAAGGGAACAAGAATCTGACACTCTCCCCATAAATAAGGATGGGCATGGAGCACATATGGGGCGAGTGGAGCTCATGGACGGAGCTATTGAGATGCAAAGGGTGTCAATTGACACCCCAACTTTTTGGAAAAAAAATTAAATGTAGGATATTCTGGTCAAAAACAAAATTTTGTATATATTAATTAGTTTCTATGAATTTCACAAAGACATGGCTAGCAGAGTGGTTAGCTACCTATTACTATGTATGGGAGATTGTGTGTTCAGCTCCTTTTTTGTGCTTTCTATGTATTTTTTTTCGAATTTTTGCCACTTTACTTTAAGCTTTTAAATTTCTCTCAACGCCCCTATTTCTCGTTCTCGGTTTGCCCATACTTGACACACTCACGCACGCAGAACCCCCACGCCCCACCCCAGAACTCTCCCTCTCTCTCTGCCCAGTTGTCTCACCGCCTTTCGATGCCACTAGTGGCCCACGGGACGGCTGTCGCAGCTTGCCACTTGCCTGTGGAGTTTGCTTACCTCCAGTCTCCTTCTCTAGTCCCCTAATTCCAAATGTGAGGTAAATTCGAAAATCCTCAATTTTTGTTTTTAATTTTGTTATTTTGCAAATAATTATGTTTACTTTACTGATTTTAGTTAGATTCATCTTAAATAGTTGATCAACTTAGTGATTTACTCATGATTCATGAATTGAAAAATGAGAATTTTTACGTAATTGTCTTCTTCATTGAAGATTTTAACTTGGTTTGTTATTACTTGCTTGTTTATGTTTAATTTACTAATTTTATTGAATTTATGTTAAATAAGTGGTTAATTTAGAGATTTACTCATCACTTAAAAAATCAGGGTTTTGCCTTTCTTGATTGAGGATTTAGGAATTAGAATTCGGACAATTTGTTGGTTATTGCTTGTTTATTTGTGTTTAATTTATTGACTTTAGTCAAATTTGTGTTTGTTTATAATAAATAATTGATGAATTTAATGATTTACTAAAAACCATCAACCCAAGTAAGAATTCGATTGTGTTTTTCAGTTTGAAATGTAGAAGTTTTTCAACAACATAGCTAAACGATTTGTTCTGCATCAAAAACTCATCATTTATCTAAGAAAGTAGCAAAGAAAGTACTGAACCACCGTCTGTCAAACGACAATATCATGTTTTACTTTTAACATATGTAACGCCCCCAAATGCTAATGTCTGAATATTCTAACATAACCACTTATTAATATAGATTAGCAACGGAAGACTTCTAATTTGATTGGAGGCATTACCACCGTTCCATGATGGAACACGACTGCTTGATTTACTGAACTTTATAGGGGCTCAAATTGTAAGGCCCTCAACCCTAAAGTCAGGAGTGTTATTGTATCCTTAAAATCCTGGAACAAAACGGGTAGAATTTCCCCTAAAACTTGGCCATTTCCCTAGGCTTATAGCCTTACAATAAATCCCCAGGCTACACGCCGGAGTTCACAGCTCTACGGGCCACCCGCCCGGAGCACTATAACCAATGCAGTTCAATGTTAACCAAATAAACCACGAAGAATACAACCCTGGCAACTAAGATGGTGGCCCATACGACCATACAGAGTGACTCTAAATGATATGCAAACCAAGCATACAAGAACTTAATTTACAAACATTACATTATAATACACTTTGCAACTCACGTACAAGCACATCACTTTACTTTACATCTAGGCAGCAAGGACTCCCTTTCGGCTTACATCAGCAACCTGGAGGCATAGTGATAGATGGAATGAGCGATAATCGCACAGTGGGTAACCCCCTCCCATAACAGATACAAATGTAACTTACGATCGATTGACCATGCTTCTCGTGGCTCTACTGCATATTGACTAACAGAGTATACGATATGAATAAACTCAATGCCCTTCACAACCCATGGATACGATACGATAGAGGCAATAGACTTAAAAATGTCGATCGATAACTAATAGCTATCGACTAGACATGAAACTATTTTTCTACCTAACATGTTTCGACGTATGAGCCGTAACTCAGACGTACATCCCTATGTCGTAAAACAGACTTGGAAACTGAATGCTTGGGCGCCCGTATTTCAAAATATTTTGTTTTGCAAACAGGAGAGATAGAATGTATAAGTAAAATTGATTTGTTGATTCTTATCTGAAAGTGAACCCCTTGGTCGATGTACATCTTGAAACGATCGTACTTTAGGTGCTCGCACTCCCCAGGCCGATCGAGAAGCCTGAGTTGACGCCGCGCGCGGGTGTATTGGTCGGCATAAACCTTGATAATTGATGGGCATAAGCCCTGGCGCCGCGCGCGGGTGTATTGGTCGGCATAAGCCTTGATGATAATTGGCGGGGCCACTTGTTTATGTGACAAAACATTGAGAACTTGGTTCATTAAATGATTCTTGTTTTGATTGTTTTCATTGCTGAAAACACTGTGAGTTTGTGAAGAACATAGAGTTTTTGAAGAACATAGGCAATGTACGTACCGAGATGGCATCACTTCTTCTTCAATTTAAGGTGAACTTATTTGCTACGTAACATGTCTATCATATAATCCATGAATTCACCTTATGGATCAAGATCTATGGGTAATCGCTAATATATTCATGCATATAATCGATACTATAAT
>JACYFF010031952.1:95671770-95689720 GCA_017589665.1 Selenicereus undatus | reverse complement strand
TCCTTTTTATGGGTTTCAATTTCCAATACTCTATGCCCTTCTAAAAATCTTTTGCCCACCTGGATTAAAAATTTTTAAGGTGAGTATCACTTGACGCATTGTTTTCTAATAATAATTAATAATAGTTTTAATGATCGTTATTTTTAATATTAATAACTATTACTAATATTAATTAATTAATTAATAATAATAATAATTATTATTATTGTTATTGTTATTATTAATCATTATTATCTTTTTAAAATAAAATAGATTTGATTCTATTTCATAATTCACAGCTTAATAATAAGGATTGGAACTTGATTCTATTCCTTTTCTCTCCAAACACATGAGTTTAGGATTCAAATTCCACCCTTCATCCCTTAGGAATCATTCTTTGAATCCATTCCATTCTATTTTTCCTCACCAAAAAGGGCCTTAATTCTTTTATGTGTCAAAGTTTCAACTTTGCATCTTATTTAATAAATTTTGATCTTTATTTTCGCTTTCTCAAGAGTTGTGATATGAAACCATCTGTTATGACAATGGATGATTCGTTTTATAATAAGAAAAAAGTAATATATTAATAGATACCAATCAAATGATTGGGTTCACAACTAGCATCTACAAAAGACTATGTGCAAAAACCATCCCCACTATCAACCACATCAAAAGAGGAAGAGTAAATCTTCTCTCATTCCTAAAAAAAGAGTCTTCGATGAAACTGTCTTTCAAGTGCTAAGGAAAATTTTCAACACCATCGAATACTCTTTGATTTCTTTCTGTCCAAATACTCCAAAATAATCAATTGAGGTAAAACCATAGCCTTCTTCTTCTCCCTCACTGTCCTACCCAAGAAACCCTCCCAAGCCAGGGGATTGTTCCTAATGAATTTGGAAGTAACCCAAGAAATGTCAATGGATGATAGGTTTTATTTTTATGAAAGAGGCAAATTATCGAAATTAGTGAAGTGACCACTGCAAATTGCAACAGAATTGAATCTTTCTTATTCATTTGTTCTGTATTAACACAAAGAATTTAGTGGAGTCCTAAGCAATCATGAATTAAGCCACTGCCACTAATCAATTCACCATTATTAAAACCACCAACAATCTTTATCTAGGATTGCATAATATAACTTGTTTCTCAATGACTTTGAATTATTGTTATTAAAGTTGTAGAACCTGCTCCAATAAAGGGAGCATTTTGTGCCTTAGCCTTTCCTAATGATTATTTTACTCTAAAGGTCAAGTCTGTGTTTCACGCTATATAGTCAAGAAATCCCACACACATGTAGCAATTGCTTTTAAGGGTGTGTTTGGTTGGGGGGGGGGGGGAATCATTTTCCATGAAGAATATTTTCCCAAGAAAAATAATTTTTCACTTACATTTTCAGCTGTTTGGTAGAATGGAAAATCATTTTCTTTCCACTTCATTTTTTGCTATTTGATATAATGAACCCCCCGTCCTCACTTCATTTCTTTTTACCATCAACCCGCTTCCCTGCTCACTACTCTGGCCCGACTAAACCAACGAATTCTGTTTCTCTCTCCTCTTCAAAATCAAACCCAAAACATCAATAAGAAATATACCCAATAACAAACCCAGCAAAAGAGAGAGTCAACATTAATGAATCTCAATTTTTTCACTATTTTCAATGATTACCCAGTTGACTTTGAGTGATATTAAATTCAGATTAAAGAAAATGACGAACGGGGAGACGATGGGTGTCTCAGATTGCGAAATTTTTCAAAAGGGCAACTGTAACAAGATCAGAGAACTCAAGAAATAATTACAGAGATTAACGATGAAAATCATCGATAAACATGATGAACATGAAGAAGAGGGGAAGAATGAGAGACAAAATGAGAATGAAAATAGAGTGATTCTAGGCACAATTAAAAGAAGATAGAACGAGAGCCAAAATTGGGTAATGAAAATTGGGTTTGAAAAATCATTTTCCCTACTTTTTCAAGGAAAAACAATTTAATTCAAATGGGATAAAATGATTTTCCCCTAAAAATAATTTTTCCCTCGTTTTGCCAAATGGCGTAAAATGGGAAAATTATTTTCCCTCCTACCAAACACACCCTAAATGTAAACATTTTTTCTATGAGAAGCACAAGTTTTCATTCCAAAATTCCAATTAATAGACTATTCAGTTCTACAATCAGCCAAATTGTTTTTTCCTCAATCAATATAACATGTTTTGATTTGGGGGGGGGGGGTAGACTTTCAGAATCATGAGAACATAACAAATGCACCGATAACATATGTAAGCTAGTTTATTTCATAATCTACTTTATAATGAGAAACCCATTAATAACTTGGCATTCTACACAGATCTTTGGAATCAATAGAAATAAGCCCAAGTATACATGATCAATCTAAAGAAGTAGGGATGAGTCGTATCTGCAATTATGAGTTTGAGCGTACTCTTTATGCATTTATGAACAAGGAATCTTTAGAAACAATTACAAACTCTTTGCATCATTCTTTAGCAACCCAATTTGAGCATACTCTTCATGGATTTATGAACAAGGAATCTTTAGAAACACCATTGATGGAAATAAGTTTCCAAATGTAGGTCTTAAATACATCTTCTGATGACTTTTCTAGTTAACTAGCTCATTCCCATTTGTAACAGTCCTTTTCAATCTATAAACCCAGCAAACCATCAACTCAATATACAATTACCCCCCCCCCCCAACCGAACAAAGAAATAACTAGGGTAAAACACCTATGGGTGATTGCGTACAACACATCTACAGTCTATAACACAAGTAGAAATTCTGATATAAGACAAGAGGCCAATGTGGCTTATCTTATTCATGAATTGAGCTATAAAAAAACTAGGTACTAACAGACACTCTAGATTGATCCTTATCACATTGACTAGTTGCATTATTCCACCATTTCCGCTGCAGGTAAGTCACTACAAGAAAAATGCAAAATACAGACGGATTCAACGACGGAATATTGTTAATCAGCGACGGAAATTTAATATCAGCGATGGAATTGGCGACGGAATACGACTGTCGGATTTTCGCTCGTCGCTGAGTAGCCGGCGATGGAATTTCAAAAATCCGTCGCCATAGGTGACGGATTCAGCGATAGAATTTGCGACATACTTTTTTTGGCGGGGAAAGTGGCGGGGCAGGGGGTGGCGACGGAATTAAAATTCCGTCGCCATCAGAGACGGAATTAGAGACGGAAATTCCGTCTCTGATGGCGACAGAATTATAATTCCGTCGCCACCCTGCCCAAAAAACAAAAAAAAAAATTCTTATCCGTCGCCATTCCGTCGCTAGATTTTTGTTTTTTTAAAAATAAAATCGCTTGTTTTTTTATTAATTCCGTACATACAAATAATTCCCTGCAAGAAATTTACAAGATTTCCGCACTCAATCAACATCCAATGGCTTCGAATACAGCTTCATTCGAAGCGTTCTCAACAATTGCAAACCACACAAAGGTGGAATTTCACATCCACAACAACACACAAATTGAAAACCAAGGGTTTTTAATTCACAAACCACAAGTTTCAAACAAACTTTCTACATATCACAAACTACAAGTTCCAAACAAAGTCTGTATATATCACAAACCACAAATCCAAACAAAATAACCACAAGTTACCAGTAATTGAGAATAAAGTGATATATATGTTTGCAGAAGAGGGTGAAGTAAGCGCCAAATGGGAGGGAAGTTAAATAAGCAGTAGGGGGAGGGGAGTGAAATTAGTAGGAAGGGGAGGGGAAGCAAGCAGCAAGAGAAATGATGTACTTCGTGAAGAATCAAGTAGAAGAGCCACCAGCTGAAGGAAAACTGCAACCAACTCATCAATCACCAAGGTCTTCCTCTTCCTCTGCCTCACCATTTTCCTCATTATATTGCGAGGGATGAGTAAATGGTGGTTGAGATCCCGAGCCAGACGCCTGTTGCATTTGAAAGAAAGCTTGGAGGCGCTGATCGATGCTCATCATTTGTTGGCTCAGTTGTTGGTTGCTTTGTGTGAGTAATCTGCTGGATTCCTCCAGTTGCTTACATTTCTCCATAACCAACCGGTAGCTTTCAGCTTGTGAAGATAGCTCACCCCTCAAGTTGGTTACTACACCCCTTAACTCATTGAGCTCTTGTTGCGATGGCATAGAACCTGAACCTGCTGACAGACATTTAAGTAAATTACTATACTAGCTTTGTCATTAAGTAAATTAAATGTATAACCATGGTTGTTGGAACTGTAATATGAAAACAATACCGGATCTTTGAGTGAGACTGAAGTAACCGGATTCCCTCATGTTGACAGTCTCGTCACCAATGCCGTAAATCTGACCCTTCTTGTTCTTGAACGTCTTCACCCACAACTCATTTGGGTTGGGAAATGGCTGGTTTGGATCTTCAGAAGAGCCATCCCCGCTCCCTTGAGAATTGATAACATTTTGAAAATCGCGTTCAAAAGTTTCCTACAATACCACAACATGCGCACAAAATCATGCATAGTACAATAACTTAAAATGAAGTATACGAGTTCATGTTGAACTACCAATGAAGATTGAGAATAGCTAGTTGCTTACATATGTTTGTTGTAATTTCTTGTCAACCCAAGGGGCACCTTCTTTACCTTGGAGTTTGTGAGTGCGACTGAACAATTCGACAATGGTGGACTCCGTTCCAAGTTGTTCCCTCTATGTACGTGCCAGAAAGAATGATGTCAAGTACAATACAAAATACAGTATTAAACTTTAACGAATGCATAGCAAACATTAATTCATTTACCAGACGCCGCCTATACTCATGCATGGGGATCGAGCCACAGGTGTGGAGAGATGGGCCACCACTTTCTGGAGTCCCTAGTCGGTTCTTCTGGGCTGTCTCACGTAATTTCTTGTAATGTTCATTCGCCCAGTGCTGTTGGAGTCCCTCCCATTGAGCATCACCGAGCCAGATAGGCTTCTTGTTATGCTTCCTTGCTTTGCCAAAGAAGTCTCTCAAGCGTGCGTTGCCTCGGTTTTCAAAATTCCTTCTCATACGATCCTCATTGATCGGATCCCAAGTAAACCACTTATGCAATTATGAAAACAAAGAACACATCAAATAATGCAATACTAATATAGCACGTTGACAGAAATTGTTAATACGAAGTCACTGTAGTTACCTTGAACTCTCCGAAACACAAATCTCGTACTGGTTTGGGCACTTTGCTCCAAGTAGGCCAAGCTCCGTCAAACTTGCTTTGAAATATGAGCGAAATCCTACTAACAACACCATCATTGGGGAGAAACCTAATTGAACATTACACATAAAATTCATTACTTGTTATGCAAAATTCATGCAGTACTTCATAAGATATAACAAATGAAGACTTACCCGTTACCATCTGGCTTAATCCAAGTCTTTGCTCGAGTGCTCCCATGACTGGATTGTGCTTCACTTTCACCACTTCTAATGTTCTCTTGGGACTGGTTTGTGTTAGGGTGAGTGGGTTGGGGAGTGGGGTGCTTATTGTGAACAACATGGGGGTTTGGAGGAATGTTGTACGCAAATTGGCCGTACATCGTGCATTGGTTAGGAATGTATGAGGTCTGTTGATGGAAAGCCCCAAATGGAGGAGGCAGGGGTCCTGAAATACCTAGTATGTAAGCAGCAATTGTCACTCCTGGCTGAACTGATGTATGAGGTACCTGGGGGGAAGATGGATCAATGTCCATTGCGGTCGGATCAACGGCAGAGCTCCGACGCCCTCGTCCTCTACCTTGAGGGGAGGACTTTGCTCGATGAGAACTTGAATCCATACCTGAAATATGTGACAACAACGTCAAGTGAAAATATATAATGATTACACATGTAAATCGTTTGACATCATACATCATAATAGGTATGTAGGTGACACAAATTTTGCAAAACTCATTCATACAGTATAAGTAAAGTCCCAAACAATTGTTTGACATGCAAACTACTCATACACATAAGAATTCGTAACCACTCAATCATCCGCATCGTCATCGTCATCGTCATCGTCATCGTCATCATCATCATACAAATGCAAATTTTCTTCAACTTCATCTGTTTCATTACCGTCATCCCACTCCCCCTCTTCTTCATCCTCATCATTTTGTACCCCATCTATCTCGTCATTTCCCTGAACGAATGAAAACTCTATTTCATCGTTAACCTCTTCCGGTGGTGCACTTTCATCCACTAATGACGCAGGGATGGTGTCATTCGCAGGTTCGACGATAGTCGTCATGTCCGTTTGTTGGTACGCAGATGGTAGAGTGTATTGCTGATCCACTCTCGCCCTTGGTTTGGTTGGTATGACAACAAGCCAATTCGCCCTATCCCTTGAGCGATCTGCATGTGGCATAAAGTATACTTGTGATGCGGTGTTTGGGAAGATAAATGGGTCGTACTTTCGGTACCTTCTTGTACGGTGGACCTCAATAAGGTTGCTTAGTTTATGAGATCGTGTCCCACGATTCAATGTGGGGTCGAACCACTGACAACTGAAGAGCACACATCGTTTAAGTGGTTCGCCTACGTACTCAATTTGGACAATGTCCCCCAGTACACCATAATAATCATTCTCAATATCGCCTTCCCTAGTGCCACAAACACCAACACCACAATTATATGTTCTCTTCCCGACGCTGCGAGCTTTTGTGTGGAATTTGATCCATTTACTCTATATGTCGTCCACGTCGACACACACCGTTTTGGCTTCACAGCCAATTGGCTCAGGTAGCAATGTTTGTCGGTCTCGAACAATTGAATATAATGCACCTAAGGTGACATAACAAGTGGTTTTAATTAATACACTGCACCTAATTAATTGTTATGTTCAAATTATAAATAAATGAGTTTGAATACTTACATTCTCACTAAACCAATCTGCGAAATGAGTTTCGATGATGATGTCGACATCTGCGTCGCTGACATTGGGACGTGCAGTTCTCACTTGGTCCGTGAAAATACTATCACATTTTACGAAGCGTATTAACATACTTGCGTTATGAATGATAAACTGAATTCGATGTGAAAATACAACTCACCCTATATAAGGTTTAACTTCGTCACAATTTAACAGCACGTGAAGATGAGCAGCAACATATTCGGCATCCGTGAGATACCTTGATCTTTCCCTACCAATAGTGGTCCCTTGCGGTTCAAACACGGACAGAGTTGGAAAATGATTTATATGTTCATCGTCGTCTTCATTTCTCCTGCGCCTACTGCGCATGGAGGGCACATTAGAGCCAAAGTAATACGAGGCGAAGAATGTCCTCTCCGCCTCTAGGTATGCTTCTGTGATTGAACCTTCAGGACACGCCTGCTGCTTTATCTTTATCTTCAATCGGCCAAAGAACCTACCAAATTCACAATTGCAATCACTTTTAAGTGATTCCACATATAAGAATTCATAGAAGGTTTTCATCAGTTACAGTATAATTTACCTCTCAAATGGATACATCCATCTGTATTGTACTGGACCACCTAGTTGAGCCTCTTCTGCCAAATGCACTGGCAGGTGCTCCATGACATTGAAAAAGCCAGGAGGGAAAATGGTCTCCAACTTACACAAAGTGATGACAATGTTGCGATGCAGTTCCTCAAGCATATCTTCCCGCAATGTTGTTGAGCATAAGTTTTTGAAGAACTGACTTATCTCAATAAGAGGTTTCAACACATCATCTGGGAGCGCACCAAATGCAATTGGTAAAAGAGTCTCCATGAAAACATGACAATCATGACTTTTCATGTTGTTGAACTTAGCCTCATTAGGGTCCACGATATTTCTCAAATTAGAGCAATATCCATCAGGCATTTGAAGCTCTTTCACCCATTCACACAACTCTCTTCGTTTATCCACAGGAAGTACGAACTTCGCTTTTGGTTTAACCGGCCTACCACTTGGGCCTGAATGTAAATGTAATTCCGGCCGATCACATATTTCGGCAACATCCATTCTTGATTTGGCATTGTCCTTTGTTTTCCCATTAACATCCATCACAGTGTTGATAATGTTTTCCAAGAAGTTCTTCTCAATGTGCATCACATCCAAATTATGGCGGAGCAGTTGGTGTTGCCAATAAGGCAACTCCCATAATATGCTCTTTTTCGTCCAGTTGTGCTCATTCTCCTTAAATCCTGGTATGACAAAGTCACCATTTGTGGTTACCATTGGGTAATCTTCCACCTCCACATACAGTTCTTCCCCGATCAATCGGTGAGGAGGACCCCCTGTAACAGTTCTCCCTTTCCTAAATGCAGTTCTATTTCTTCTGAACGCATGATTCCTTGGCAAAAAACACCGATGATAGTCAAACCATAGAATTTACCTCCATTTCGCAATCTCAAAGCCTTTTGTTGTTTCATACATACAAGGCATGCCAATTGGCCATTAGTACTCCACCCAGATAACATTCCGTATGCGGGAAAATCATTAATCGTCCACATAAGTGCAGCCTTCATCTGAAATGTACGCCCCGTAGAAATATCGTAAGTCTCAACTCCAACATCCTACAACCCTTTCAACTCATCGACAAGAGGTTGTAAATATACATCTATGTTGTTCTTGGGATTTTTGGGCGCGGGGATTACACAAGTCGAGAACATAAACGGTGTAGTCATACACATTTCAGGGGGAAGGTTATATGGTGTAATGACCACCGGCCAAATGGAGTATGATCTTGAAGACAATGTGTAAGGATTAAATCCATCAGCACATAAGCCAAGCCTCACATTCCGAGGCTCTGCAGCAAATTGAGGGTATTTGGAATCGAAATGTTTCCATGCTGCTCCATCTGATGGATGACATAAAATACCGTCCTCACGTCGATGTTCATAATGCCATCTCATGTGCTCTGCAGTACTTCTTGATGCGTACAACCTCTGCAGTCGAGGTTTTAACGGCAAGTAATGCATCCTTGCGTCTGGCAATGGATTCTGATTCCTTTGATGTGGCCTTTGCCTCTTCCATCTTGAATGCCCACAAAACTTGCACACATCCAAGTTTGCATCATCCTTATAAAATAGCATGCAACCTTTCCGGCAACAATCAATTTGGACCACATCGTTGCCGAGATCTTTAACAACCTTCTTCGTTTGCCCGTAGTTGTTAGGCACGCGGTTGTTAGGAGGACACATCTCTTTCATTAAATGAACAACTTCATTAAAACAGTTTTGAGGCATACTATAATCAGATTTAATACTCAACAGCCTCACCGCCGCAGATAGCTCACTGTGGGTGGAGCAACCATCATACAAGGGTTGTTGAGCAGCTTGAACCATATTATAAAATGGTTCTCGGCAAGTGCTTGACCCATCTTCCCTTACATTTTGATTTGCTATTATAGCATCATCAACCATGTCCTCCATCTGATCTATGTAGGATTCAGAATAGTCATTATTAACATGACTTGAACCTCCAACTTCGGGAATTTCACTATTTTGATACCCACAACCATATTCCTGAGGTTCTATTTCCCTATGACTTATCCAAAACCAATACCCTTGTACAAAACCCTTATACATAAGGTGCATCTTGACCTCATCAGGTGTCAAGTACACCATATTTCTACATTTCGCACAAGGACATCTATACTTTCCCCCATTCAAAAACTCTGTCTGTGTACGTGCGAATTGATCAAATTCGTTTACTCCATCCAGAAATTCTTGCGTATAACCACTACGATCATGCAGTAATCTATTATACATCCACCTACGATGTGGAGGACCATTCATATTCTACTCAAATAACAATAACCACATAAGGTATTTGATAAAGATTAATTTTAATCAAAATTATATTAACTACATAAATTACGCAATTATATTTTTTTTTTGCTTACTTCAAAATTTCCACATGCACAAAAAAAAAATAATTACAACTACGTGATAAATATACTTACATTCTCACGAACATCACAAAACTAATATGAGTTACAACTTCATACAAACATCACATTTGAACAAAATAATAAACTAAAGCATCTCAATCCACCAACATATCAACTTTCAAGTTCACATCACTAAACCTAAACCCTAAATTGCATTGAGCAAAATCTCCAACCAAATTTCAACAACATTATCAATTAAAACATTTCATTCCACCAATATATGAAATTTCAACTTCAAACTACCAAACCTCAACCCTAAATCGCATTTAACAAATTCTTGTAACGAATTAGACCAATAACCTCACACAAATTGCACATTTCAACAACATTATCAATGAAACCATTTCATTCCACCAATATATCAAACTTTAACTTCAAACTACCAAACCTAAACCCTAAATCGCATTTACCCCAATCTTGAACCAAATTAAACCAATAATCTCACACAAACACCACATTTCAACATAAATATAAACTAACTATAAAATTCTAACAATGTAATACAAAAATTTGTAGAAATTTCAAGTTGTTTAGGTGAGAAAAATACCTCAATTAACTTCAAAAAACTGGCGGTGGGGGGTGGCTGAGGGTGGCCGACGGCAAGGGGAGGTGACCGGCAGCAGCAGGAGGGACGGACGGCCGGCGGCGGTGGCTGGGCACGGCGGGGGGGTGGGCTCTGGCGCTGCTCGCGGCGGGCTCTCGGTCGCTCTCTCTCTTTCCTCGACGCGGGTTGCAATGAAATGAAACCAGAAATTGGTTTCATTTAAATGGGGTGGCGACGGAAATTCCGTCGCCACCTTGTTTTTTTGAATTTTTTTTAAGTGGCGACGGAACCTTTTTTTTAAAAAAAAATTTATATTTTTTTTTAAATTGGTGATGGAAATTCCGTCGCCATCTTCTTTTTTTTTTTAGAAAAATATTTTTAGGCGACGGAATATCCGTTGCCACTTTAAAAAAAAAAAATAAATTTTTTGGCGACGGAATTTCCGTCGCCTAACGTCAATTTAGGCGACGGATTTAAATTTCCGTCGCCATATCTGTCGTCCAATCTGGCTTTTTTGTGAAGCTATTTATCCGTCGTCATTTCCGTCGCCAAATCCGTCGTTAATATTTTCCGTCGCCAAGTTCCATCGTTAATATGAACTTGTTTAGTAGTGAGTAGGGACTGGGAACTGTTGGGAATTAGAGCAAACTAATAACGGAAGCAATAGGATGAAACAGATATTCAGAAACTCAAAGCAACAACAAAAACAAAACAACGATACACAGGATTTATGTGGAAACCCAATGTAGGAAAAAACCACGGACGGCGACGAGCACAATCAATACACTATATGAGTAGGGAGAGTACAAAACGATCACAATCACAACAAGTGATTCGATCTAATAGCAGAATTACAACCTCTCTTGTAATCCCTCTCAAAGTCTCTCTACCTCTCAATGTGTTTAGGGATTCAGGAGTTCAGGAGTTATTTTAGATCCTTGGCAAAGCCTCTTTATATAGGGTCTAGAAGTCCAAGGCTTTACCCCTAGAGAAGAACTCTAGCCGCCAAGTATACTGCACGCCGAAGCAAACCCCAGCCGCGAGGACAAACCCGCGCCTGAACAGAGCACGACGACTATTATTCAACTTTCTTTCTACATGTAACAACATTCCAATCGATAAAATGAGCCTTAGCCTAGTGATCAATATGACATCACACTAGTTAATACCTCCTATTATTATATACAGGCCGTCATCAATCATTAGAATTAATACTCTATGATGAAGTGTGACTACATGGGTTCATGAGACAACTGAGACATGAGCATCGTAGAAAGATTTCTAGGATTTCATATCGGCCACAACTTACTATATGAGAAAGATATGGAACCAAAGGCAATAGATTGTTTGCAGTAAGGATATTCCCAACCATGTGCAATTAAAGTTCTATAGCCAACCATTGATTTTAATTTGATAACTGTAGAAAGAAAGGGGACTAACCTGGATGCGGAAATATACTATCGGTAATAGTCCACGTTAATAAGAATATCAATCCATGTCAATAAGAATACCCAACAATATTTTGCTATATGATAGCACCCAATTCGGCCACTCGATCTATGATTTATCAACAGCGCCATAGGCCCTGGTACTTCAACATTTGCTATTTTCTGCAGATTTTGTAAATATCTTTTTCCTATGTACGTGCATTTGTTGACCAAGTTTCAGCTGTTTGATAGCTATTTACTATTTTTGACTGAGTAAAGGTAAAATCTGAATAATAGTAGTCATTATATCCAACAATATTTATTATATTTGAAATTAGATAAAATTAAAAGTTCCAAATGCAAACAAACTAGTAGTGCACAACTTTAAGCCATCACAACTCATTTCACAACTTCCATTGTAAAAGTAATTTCAATTGAGTTTTGAAGTTGTGATACTTACATATGCATCATGTAAGGTCACGCCGGGAAACTCTTATAAGTTGTAACCAACCATCTTATGTAGCTTAAAAAATTACAATGACTTGTATCAACTGCAGAAGATCCTACAATTATGATTAAGAGTTATAAAGAAGATCATTAAAAAAACTGGCACTTGGCACTTTTTGTTTGTATTTCATTAGATTCTAGTGATTAAAGAGCTTAAACTTTCAGGATATGATGGTGCCAAAAACTAAGTACCTGCTTGGTAAATGGTTATGGCGCCCTACTTTGAAGTTTAAGTCAAATATGAGGCCTTCCTTGATTCATTGTTAAGATGCAAGCACCATACGGAGGTAGCAGAAATTGAGTTTCATCAGACTAACAACACAACCTGATTAGCAAAGGGTCATAATGCATATTCCCAGAGGTTGAGTATATGACTAAGGAGGCTGCCAAGTGGTTGTATTGGGTTTAAGAAAAAGAAAACATGCATCCAGAGGGAGAAGGAAATTGAAGGCTGATACTGCTGTGCAAATCAAACTTGTTTTCAACCAATTGAAGGTGGGTTGATGATGGTGGAGGGGAAGGATCCTCTGATTTTTTTTTTTGTGACCCTAGATCTTCTCTTTTTTTTGGGTGAAGAAACCCCATATTTGGAAGGTAGGTGAAGAGGATGAAAGAGAATGAAGAAGCTATGCTGGTGGAAGCTGAAGAGGAAGAAAGAGAATGAAGAAGAGGCCATAAGAAGATGGGTTGGAATGGTTGGATACGAAAAGCATTTTTTCTATAATTTTTTTTGGTTTTTGTTTCTGGGTTGAATTGAATATCTGTTTTTAGATTTTGCAAAGAGAAAATATTACAAATTATAAAATGATGATTAATTATTAAAAAATAATTAATTACAAATTATAAAATGATGATTAATTATTAAAAAAATAATCAATTACAAATAAATATAATGAAATACAAATGTCAAATGGTTAGAAAATAAGGTGCTTAAACCTCTAACGAAAATTAAAACAATAATTTACAATTACATATAATATTTCAATAATAAAAATAGGTTCGATTCCATTCCATAACTGCTCACCAAACAACGAGGATTGGAACTTGATTTCATTCCAGTTTTCATCAAACAACTAAGTTCAGGATTCAAGTTCCATACCTAACCCCCCAGGATTCAAGTCATGATTCCATTCCATTTCAATTTTTCTCACCAAACAGGCCTAAGAAGGATCTTAAGTCTTAACTATCATGGAAAACTATGATGTAAACTTCAGCTCTATGGACATTGCTGGGAAGTTAACTAGAAGTTGATCATGCTCCACACCCATGGTTGAAAAATAGACACAATATAATATCTCGGTAAATAAATCAATCCAAGGGGACAGGCAATAAAATCTGTAGAGAATGAGCGCTTGGCTGGAAAAAGAACCTGCCTTGTGTTGCATAGCAAGGGAGAGCGAGAAAAGCTCGACTTGTTCAAGACATTTCCAAACCCCCTCCATAGTATCTGTTGCAATGAGCTATGACCTCTGCAAGACCAGGTTCATTTGTTATTAGTAATTGTCATTACAGAGGCAAACAGATCATGAATGAAATCAGAAACCATAACGAATCATAAGAATGATCAAATTCGCATACTTTTCAATTTGGACCCTACATCACCATGATCAATTTGGACTCTACACCAACTTATGCTGAATTCTTTATTTGACGCAGACGACAAAGGCAGTAATTGGAAATCCAAATGAAACGGACTTAATGCTGCAATAGTATTTGTATTGTAAACCTTTCCTCATGCTCACCACCAAAAGTGTTTTTTTTTTTTTTTAAAACTATCTAATCACTTAAACAAAGTTTCCGACTGTATCTATAAGGCAACTACGGGCCTATTCTATTTCGCGTTTTAGATAGATAGATATATATAAGGAGATGTAAGGAGCTGTAAAGAGATGTAAGGAGCTGTAACAACAACAACAACACCTCCCAGTGTGGGTCCTGCTTTCGCGGGGTCTGGAGAGATCCAGCTGTAGGCAACCTTACTTCTACCGATATTCTTACCCATAGAGAGACTGATTCCAAGAGACCCATGAAAAAGGTTTTGTGAAAAAGTTTTAAAGAGAAAAGCGCTTGCGAAGCATTTAAAGAGGAAAATCAGAGCCAAAGAAGCTGTAAGAAGATGTAAGAAACTGTAAGAAGATGTAAGGAGTTGTTGAATTGTTGAAAAATTATATAGTATAATTTGTTTTATAATGAACGTTTTGTATGAAAAATAACAATATTAAAAAAATATACTTATTGAAAATAAATAAATAATTAAGTTAATTACATAACGATAAAATATATTAATCCCCATAAATTTGGTGTATAAAATTTCGTCCACTTGAGGTGATTTTTTATATGAGCATTAGTTTGATCGAATAAGCAAAGTATAACAAAAAAAAACAAATTGCTTTTGACAAAATTGAATACAACTCTTCAACTAAATTCCTATTTTAAGTAAATAATTTTAAATATAAATAAATGTATAGTCATCTATAATAATATATATTTCATGTCGAAACTCAAATATAATTTATAATGTTATATTATGTTTCTATCTTTATGTAAATGTTGTGTTCATAAGATATTTATAAATTTTGTATATTGGTAATATCATTAAAAAAATATGCATATTTCTGTAACTAAAATAAATAAATGTTATAGAAAATCTATGAGATGTAAGAAGATGTATGAAAATGTAAGGAGATGTAAGAAGATGTAAGAAGATGTAAGGAGATACAAGAAGATGTACGAAAATGTAAGGAGATATAAGGAGATGTAACAAGATGTAAGAAACTGTAAGGAAATGTAAAAAGCTGTAAGAAGATGTAAGCTTTTAGCTAAATCCTAAAAAACGCGAAATAGAACAGAACTACATAGGTAAATAGCAAGATGATTATAAGTGTAGAAACAAACCCTTGAGAGCTGAGTGCCTTACCCCGCTTCTCTCTCCTCGTTCTTTACACTTAATTAAACTTCAAACTTAATACAATCAAGCCCCAATTATAACAATTCGCAGCTCAATCTAACCATACGGAATTCAATATCCACGTACAATCAAACCCGAACATAGAAAACCCACGCAAATGTTAACCCAGTCAGCATTCAAAATGCTAGCAACAACAACGATGATAAAACAAATTAATCAGAGGTCCAAAATGTAGATTCAATTCAGAATGTCGAGAATGCAATACCCGGCTCGGTCTTTGCAATGCGTTCGAAATGGGAAAATTCCATGTGTGACAACGAATGCAAGCAGCACCGGCGCCAAAAACACTGTGATTACACCGGAAAACTGGAAATCGTCGACCGACGTGCCGGCGATGGGTGGAGGAGAAAAGTTGAGGGCAACGGTAGTTCCCGCATCCATTGCTGCCGCCATTGATGATGAAGTGAGAGGAGAAAGAAAGGGGAATCATGGGTGTTAATTTTTTTTTTCAAATTTATTTTATCTTTTAGTGGAATCAGATTCTTTTTTAGTTGATATTCATATAGTTCGATTCGGGTTCAGATCGTTCACGTTCGATTCACATTGGGTCAACACATTATGGATCAAGTTTGAATTGGATTGAGCCATTTTAGGTGCTGATCATTTTACCTCACGCTAGATTGTGAGGTCGATTTGACTATGGGTTGCGTTTAGGGATGTCAGTGTTGTATGAATCTAATGCAAATACAATTCAATCGAAGGCAAACTTATTTGATTGAAATCCGAAAAAAAAAATTTCGATTCAAGTTCGTGAAACAAAATTTGAATCCTACTCCGAACTGATCTGATTTGGAGGAATATCCACCTGATTCGATTAGCATACGATCCGATTACTTTTTTAACAATATCACCTTTTTTGAATTGAAAAAAATCCTAATATCCTAACCGTATAAAAATCTGCATAAGGTTCGTCCTCTTTCACATGCTGTCTGGGAGAAGATTTGTCTACAACTAGCACGCTTAACTATGGAGTTCTTCAGAGTAGACTCATCGAAAAGGAAGATGCAGCTTTGGTGATATGAGTAGTCATTTCGAATATTTTAAGTCACACTTAGGATATTACACATTCAAAGTACTAATTTAACCTCATGCTTCACTGATTTCATGATCTTCGACGCTGGTAGATCAGAATGGTTCGTGATCTTCGATGCCGGTAGTGTAATTAGGTTAGATTAGATGATTAATTTTGATTCAAGCTTGTGGATTCGTTCTTCAATTCAATCAAGCACAAGTTTTCTCCCCTCTTTCTCTCTCTTATTTTGTGTATTTAAATTCATGTTTTGTTTATATGCTTTTGTGATGTTTAGTGGTTAGATTGTGTTGCTTTGATTGTAATTAGCCTCTTGATGGCTAATTGATCTTGTTCTAGGCCTTCACCCATCTTGCTTATGCTAGAGTTTAGGGTTTTCTTTCACACCTACCATGTGTTCGATAAAATGTTTGAAAGAGCTTTCATCCGTATTTTGGGGCAATTGACTTATGCTGAAAGGTGATGTTAAGTGTCTAGTGTGAGTAGAGTGAATAGTTGGAATTGCGACATGAAAATAATCTCGATCGCTAGCTAGGTCAAGGGTTATCGATCTTATAGTTTAATTGAGCTAATCCCATGAAAATAAGTGGTTAGAACAATTAGACTAGTATAAGACCCTTGAGAGAGGGATTAGGTGGTCAATAATGACGCAACCGATCATCCTTGGATGAAAGCATAGCTTGGGAAGGTGAGAGTTTGACTTGATTATTCGGTTTTATCTCAGGTTTAATCATAATTGAAGTCTTTTGTTTGTTTTAGTAGTTTAGTTATACTTTCTATCCCCCTTTTATTTTGCCTAATTTGAGATGCTTTAGTTAGTTTTGGTACTTGGAAATACAACTCCCTACAGATGACACCCCGAGTACTCAACGATGCACCTTGCACTTGGGGTCTATAAATATTAAAACTTCCCTAACAAAAGGAAAGCAGCCACGCATAAGGCACAACACAATCTGTCTTCCAAAGCTCTCTATTATTGCAGTTTGTTCAAGGTATCAAAGCAATACCATTGAATATCACAAACATGACTAAATTTGTTATTGAAACTCACTCCCCACACTACCTTCATCCTTTACCTTCATCCTTTGGAAGGGCTAGGCGTGTTGATAACAACTGTGATTTTCGATGGGAAAAACTACGACCTCTGGGAGACGGCAATTAGAACAGCCTTAAAAGTAAAGAACAAACTTGGGTTCATCGATGGAGCCCTAACCAAACCCACTATAGCTGAAGGACAAGATCCAAGAGAACTACAAGCATGGGAGATGGTGAACTCGATGATCTGTTCTTGTATTGTCAATATCATTGATTGAAACTACGAACACATGTAGCATATGCTAAGGGTGCCCAAGCTAAGTAGACCAATTTCAAGAAAAGATATAACATGGCCAATGCTCCGAAAATCCACCAGTTGAAAGCGAGCATACCGGCGTGCAAACAAGGAAGTCTCGATGTTGTTGAATTTTACTCCAAACTTTCGAGCTTGTGGAGTGAATTAGGAAATTTTGTCAAAATCCCACACTGCACGTGTACTGGGTGCAAGTGTGGAGCAACAAATAAATTTGTTGCAATGACGGAAGAAAAAAATCACATTAG
>JACYFF010031952.1:95641859-95661770 GCA_017589665.1 Selenicereus undatus | reverse complement strand
TGTTGGAAATGATTAGGACTAACCTGGATGCGGAATTGAACTGTCGGTAATAGTCCACAAACAATAAGAACACCAGATCTCAGATCCCAGCGGCTACTAGAGTCGCCTTATAACGTCACGTTCTAAACCCGATTACTCCGGGTCGATGGTAGAGTAATTAGGAGGAGAGAAATAATATCGCTATGTATTTCTTTTGTGTTTTAGCTGACCCTCCCAAACCTCCTTATATAGGTATTGGGAGGTTGGCATCTAGGGTTTAAGGAGGCCTCTTAGTGGCCGTCGGGCCTCAACTAATGGGCCCGGCCTACATATTTAAACAACATATATGGCAATGAGAAGGCAGAGCAGCCAAGCTCCCTTCATAAGCACGCGTGGAAGGCACGTGTGCGTGACTTTTATTCAATTTCCTTACGCGTTGATAAATTAATGCATTGTGACTAAATACCAAAGTAGGCAATTATTGCATTGGTGAAGGCGTGGGCTATGATGATAAAGGTTGTAAGTTCAAACGGCCACATGAACACCTTCATGTTTTTTGTGTTGGTTTTTCATTTTATAGACTTGTGTTTTGTTTTGGTTTTTTTTTGTTTTGGTTGGACTAGTTTCCTTTTCAATTTTAATTCTAAACACATCTTAAATTATATCTAATATTTTATTTGAGGCTCACGTGGAGATTGTGAATTCCATGAAGATAAGAAAGAAAAAAGGGTGGTGAACTATATGTTACTTTTTAGTGAAAATTACTTTAACTTTTAGTATACAATAGGTTATTTTTCAATGTACTGTGGATTAATCTTTAATGAACAATACTTTAATTTTTAGCATACAATAGGTTATTTTCAGTGTACGATAGGTTATTTTTTAGTGACTGGTAGGTTTTTTTTGTTCCTTTTTAGTTTTATACACTTATATTTTATTTTAATTCTACTTGTTGATGGACATGTTTCCTCTTCCAATTTTAACTCTAAACACATCTAAAATTATAAATAATATTTTGTTTGAGGCTCACATAGAGATTGTGAATGTCATGAGGAAAAGAAGGAAAATAGGCGCTAAACCATACATTAATTTTTAATCAAAAATACTTTAATTTTTACTGTACAAATTAGTGTACAATACGTTAATTTTTAATGAACAATACTTCAATTTTTAGTGTGCAATATGTTATTTTTTAGGGTACGATAGGCTATTTTTTAGTGAATATTAGATTAATTTTTAGTGAATAATACTTTATTATTTAATAAAAATAGATTAAGTTTTAATGAATAATAGATTACATTTGGTGAACATTAGGCTAATATTTAGTGAATGATACTTTAATTTTTAGTAAACAATAGATTAATTTTTAATGTACAATAGGTTTATCATTTAGTGAATGCTAGGTTAACTTTTAGTGTAATAGAACAATATTTAGCCAACAATTTGCTCAGTTAACATTTTTTAGGAAAAAAAATTGATTCACAAGAACTTTGTCTCGCATAATATATTTATTAAACAAATGGACAAATTTACCAAAAAATGGAAATATAAAAAATTTTAAAAACATAAACCGTAAATAAGTTGTGGATGACAAAACCAGTAAGAATATTTTGGTGAAAAATAGGTTAATTTTTACTGAACAATAGAACACTCTCTAGGAAAAGTGGGTTAGTTTTTGATAAATAATAGATCACTCTTAAGTAAATAGTTTTTGAAAGATAATTCTTGATTGTAAATAATATATTTCTTTAAAAAATAAAGCAAATGTTAATTAGGGAAACACAAGGAAAAATGATGGGAAAGATTTAAAAAAATCAACAAAGTGGCGTTGCCAGGCTTCAAGCCATGGAGGTCAATGATTAGAAGCAAATCATTTATCAATCAGCCGACATGACCCAACGGGTGCAATGAGCGATCAACCATAAGACCATCAAGCATTCTTTTGACTCTTTCTAACTCAACATCGGCACGTTCATTGTGAATTCTTCGAAAATAATAATCAACATAGTCCATTTTGCTTCTTGGATCTAAAATAGTAGCAATAGCTAAACCCCATTAACTTGACCCCAATACTTGTCAAATTTTTTCATCATACTTGCTGCCATGTCTCTTACCACATCAATATCGTTTCCAAACCATGACCCCAAAGCAAGCCTAATTTCACATATTCTTCAAAAAAAACAAGTGTGATGTTCGGTAGTCTCTACCAGATAAGGCCTTAGTCGCCTTGTAGAAAATATCCAATTTCTCACAGATATTTTGTCTCGTTTTCCATTCTGCTTCACTAGGTACCACAAACTTGAGCTTTTTATTCAAACGTTTCAATCTTGTAAATACCTCTTTATAAGTAATACTCATTTGAAGCATTAAAAATGTATAATTCCATCTGGTTTTGCAATCAAGTATTAATATTTTTGATGCAGCCACTTCCACAACTCGATATGCCTCCTCAAAATTTTCAATTCTTTTTGGGGTCAGCATCCAAAATGAAACACATTCATGGATTTTTTTGATTGCTGAATCAATCACTCCTAATCCATCTTGAACAATCAAGTTCAATATATGAGCACCACACCTCATATGTAACAAAGCCCCACCTAGTATAAGTGATCTAGGTTCAAACTCATCCAGCAAAACACGCATCATTGCATCATTAGTCGTACAATTGTCAACAACTACTAACAAAATTTTGTTTGCTAGACCATATTGGGATACACAATCCATCAAAATTTTAGCAAGGACACCCTTAGTATGCGGACATGGCACATACGTAAACCTATACAAATAAAATTATAAAAAGAATTATAAACATATACACCATACATATGCAAATACAAAAATAAATAGCTCAAATGATTGTGAATCTCAGCACTACAGGGAAGCAAAATGTGACAGAGACTGAGATAGGGATTTTAAGATTAAAGTTGCAGTGCCCAAAGAGCCCCCGCCCAAAAGTTGCAATGCCCAAAGACCTCTAATTAATATATATGCACATGTACTCCAAATTGAAATCAAATTACTTACCTTAGAGTTCTGTTACGCATAACCCATGCCTTGTCAATGAAATGTGAAGTGACAACCATTTAGCCTCTTTTTTGATTAGATGAAGTCCACATGTCTATGGTGATTGCAATTCGACTTGAGTTATGAGAGCGTAAATCCTTTAGAGTAATCTTTTCGATTTCAAATTGCTTCATGATATCAGCTGTCAATGTATTTCTAGTAATCATCTTGAATTTTGAATTCAGGCTACAGACGAATCGTCTAAACCCAATATGGTCGGCCATGCTTAAGGGGTGTTCATGCATTACAATCATGTTTATCAATTCTTTCCTTGAAAAATCTTGATCAAACTTCTTGTCCACATTCTGCCCAATGTTACTATCAGCGTCCATCTCCAAGTCTCAAATGTCTTCCAGGACATACTTTCTGTACATGTTTTAGAAGATGCGATGTTCCAGAGCCTTGTACAGCTGATAACAATGCCTTACAATGGTAGCATCTTGCCTTCAAGACACCATTAACTAATGTCTTTTCAAAATAGTCCCATCTGACTCTTTGGGTGGAAACACTTGAGTCATGTTCAATGGGATGTATATCAATTTCATCATCCACATCCAGATTAACATATAGCTCATCCAAATTTTGAACTTCATCTTCAGCAACTGGGTTTTTGGAGTCAGGATAGCTAGACCCTTCCTCTTCAATTGTCATAACCAACTAAGATATATGAAGAAACTAGCATTAAAACCAGGGTATTGTTTACTAAGGAACATCATAAATACACTCAAGATTTACATGGTTTTACAATAACTAAACTCATTGTAGATTAAACAGATTTTAACCAATTGAGATATATGCTGAGTTGGTTACAATTTCAAGCAAACCCATTGCAGATTATAACATGTGCAATTATCAATACCCTTACTCGTAACAACTAAGGAACAGCTGTAGCAGGGAGAGTCATTTTTGCTGAGTTGATAGCTAGAATGTCAAGCAAAACCCTAAAATGGTAATTGATAATTCAAACAACCCTTAAACAGATTTCAACCAATACAATTAAGAAGAGAGACATAAAATTGATACATACCCATCATAATTATTTCAATTTTAAGCAAACCCAAAATGTCAAACTGACCCAGAACACCAAAAATCAAAAATTCAACTACAAAGAAGATAGGAGAGAGAAACATGCATTCTGCTTGTTCTGATACAATTTCCTTGGTTTATAAACTGATCCAGAACACCTAAAAAAAATAATAAATAACAGGAATGCAGAGTGCTTACCGAAGTCCTTGGTTTATCCTTGTTCTGAGACGAATCTGAATACATATACTCTTGAATCAAGTAGAGAAAAACCCTATAACTATGAGGGATCTCAAAAATAGCCAGAATGCTCCAGATTCTTGCTTCAAAAAATGGCGAGAACCCACTTTGAGGGATCTGAAATCAATCATGTTTCTTCATCCTCCCACAAAATCGCCCACCTCATCTTTGAGAAAACCCTTACTTGTCCGTCAAAGAGAGAGTGAAGATGAAATAAGTTGCTGCCTTTTTTCCTAATGGGGCTTTAGCTATTGGGGTGGAAGAACATGGTCACGGAATCACAGGTGGCCGGTTCAAGATGAAGCCCAAACTTTTGCCCAAAAGAAAAATTAATCAAAAATTTAACTAAAAAAATTGTTTGGGTTTTGTGGGTTATAATTTACAAAACTAATGGGTCTAATAGACCTAATGGATCGGATCTGAATCTTAAAAGTGGACCCATGTCTAGATCCTTTTAAGATCCGGACCCTATTTAAGATCATTGGATCTAAAAATTATGGGTCTAGACCCATCTAAATGGGGTGGTTCCAAAGGATCTGGATCATATCCAATACGCATTGCCACCCCTAGGTGTGTTAGAAGACAAACCTATGCATGGATCATCAACTACTATATTAAACTTTTGGTTGAAATGATTCTTGAACAATTAGTTTAATTGGTCAAATTTTTAGAAACAGTTAGGAGTTTGGATTCCAATCCGAAGTGCAACGACCTTTTAGCCTCTTTTTAAATAAGAAAATGATATCATTAAGGAAAATTAGCTTAAAATAATCCAAACTATAGTACTTGAGGTATATACCAAACTTTCTAATCATTTACACAGTACATACCCATTTTGTAAGAGTTGAAGTTCTGATATAAAAATCATTGATATGTCATGATTTCTGTTTAAGAACTATCTCAACCAAAAGTTAAAACTAATGGTTGAAAGTCCAAAAATAGGTTTATACTTTAATACGGTCCCTCACGTGAACGCCCTTTGGACTTGAAACATAGATGTTGCAAAGACTCCCAACCATTGTGCAATAAATCAATATGGGGGTTGTTGAGATTTGAATTTGAGACCTCTTGTTTAGAAAGACTCTGATGTTATGTTCAAAAATCATCTCAATCAAAAGTTTAAGCTAGTAGTCGAAGGCCCAAGAATATGTTTATACTCTAACACTTTCTAATACATATAACTATAACTTAAGTATTTAATTTTACTTTAAACAAGTACCTAAAACATGTAAAAGAGGATGCTTGTCAATATGCTAAAAATAAAATTAAACACTTATATGATATCTTAAATAAAATGAAAATTTAAAGTACTATCTCAAGTAAATGATTTAAATATCTAAACATCTGTCAAATATTTTTAAATAAAATCTAATTGTACCAACATTGAAGCTAGGTTATCATTTTGGATAACATAATCCAAGCTATAATAGAATGGGTATGTATAGTGCAAATGTTTGAAAGTTTAGCAAATATCGTGCAAATAATATGATTATTGGAATTGAGTTAATAATACTAGTGACATACTTTATTCTGATGATTTGGTAACTTAGTCATAGTTGTGAATAGTACATTTTCCTTCGCATTTCCTAGCACCACTAGCTATCTACTTGTGATAACTAAGCTATTATCTCATCACCCCGTATATTTTCAAGGGTATTTCATGAATTATAGGTATTACAATCGAGTTTTTAGCTGCATTTACTCACTGATTTGAAATTTGATAACTTATTTATCACATGTGTATTGTGTATTTTTCTTCTATATTCTAATACGAGTATACTATCCTTCACATGTGGTAGTCAGCTAATGCATAATCAAATTGGCAAGTAAAAAAAATGTTGACTTGAAGTTGGGATATTAAGACTAAATGCCATCCAACGTCGACATACTGGCATTAGATTCAAAGGTCGGACTAATTTTGTCCAAAATCCCCATAGGTAAAATTATCCGTATCCATTATCCAAAACCCCAAAAGAGTTTTATAAAATCAATTTGGTTAACTGAATCAAAGTAGAATTTTGGTTATTGATTTGGCTTTGGTTTGGCTAGTTCAAAATAGTTGGTTAACTGAAACAAAAAAATTTTCCCAAAAAAAGGTTAATTTTTCGAAAATGAAAAATCTTGGTATAAAACGTAATTTTTTTTTATTATTTACAAATTGTTAACCAATAATTGAACGAAATACCTGTTAATTAATCTTAAAAGCTAGTTAGTCGATTCTTTCTGGTTCAAATGTTGGTTGAACTGAAATTCCTAGTTAATCGAAAATCAATTAACTGAAAATTTTATTTTTGTTTCAGTTCGAATTTTTTTCTGAATCGAAAATTCGGTTAAGAAGATTTCAGTTAAATGATTTACTTGCCTCGCTATTTCATGATACAACTTCTGACAAGAAGATCTGCAGAGTTTGTATAGTCTTCCTGTTGAAAGACTTGCCACCATAGCCTGATTTTGAATAAATGATGTCCACTACAAACATATATATCTTACAAAAACAATAACTCTCAGTGCATATTTCACTTTCGCGAAGTTTGGAAAGATCCAGATGTAGGCAACTTTACCGCTTCAGGCATCTCTATTTTCTGAGAGGCCGATTCAAGAGACCGCAAATGCATATATATTGCAATCAAATAATAATCCTATCCCAAGTTGCCAAACGAGATCAAAATAAACTGACAGAAACACCAAAGACGAGAGATTGCACCATGTAAAAGAATAAGGTATAGAGAAGCTCTCACAGATGGAGAGAGAATGTTTATTGAAAGAAAGAATACACGATGAAGAGCAAAAACAATGAAAAGATTAGGGCTTATCATTTAGCAAAAGAAAAAGTGTATTTGAAAATGTGTTTCCAGAATCTGACAACCTAGTTAGTTTCCCACCTCTTCGATGACATCTACCATGTTGCGGCCTATCATTCTCAGCCCAAGTTCCAAAAATTAGAACTCAACTTGCCACATCAGTAAAAGTTCTACTTTTTTGGAACTTACATTCCATCAGTTTTTCAACCAATGGAACCAATTCCTAGATAATTAAATTAAATATTTGTCATGGAACACACCTCATACATGCAATCTTTTTTTTTAATAAGTTAAATAATATTTTTGAGGAAAAAAAAAACAAAAACAATAACCAAAAAGACAAAAAAAAATGAAATGAGAGAAGGAATGTTGCCACATGCCTTATCACGTGTCTATGTGGCTCCAAGCATTGAATTCCATTTTTTTGGGAATGCTGGGCCCTACCATTAGAACTCATTCTAGTGGTCGGGGATGGCCTTAAGGGCATCCCCAACCAGAATTCCATTTTTTAGAACTCAGGCCTGCCACGTCAGTATAAGTTCCACTTGCATTCCATTCAATTTTCCCGCCAATGGAACTCATTTCAAGACAATTAATTATCATGGAGCCCACAATTTGAAAATAATTTATTACTTTTTATTTTTTATGTTGTGTTTGGGTTTTAACTTTTGTATCATGTGTGAATTTTATTTTTTTTGAGAGTTATGAATATTTATTTTGTTGACATAAAAATGTATAAATTGATTTTAATTTCCCCCCATTTTTTTTTTGTCTTTGTTGTCCAACAAGTGAAAAAAAAACAAGTTTGAAAGTACAATTCAGTATAAAACTAATACAAAGAAGGCTCGCAATTGAAAATAAATTACAATATGAAGATTGGAAATGTTCAAAAAAATTCATCACGAACGTTCGACTTTTTATTTTTAAAAAATTACAGCCCCAAATATCAACAAATAACAGGAAACAACTACGTTTGCGAAGTTTTTTGTGCCGTGTGCCGATTCCATATTTCTTTGACCAAGTCGGATTGAAGACGTGCATGTAGGTCTGGGTTATCAACTTGTGCTACTCTACGAAGGTAGGCTGTATAGCACGAATAATGGTTCCGTTGGACATTAGGTTGTGAGGTGTTGTCCTCCACATCATCATAATCAAAAGTAAGGTCGTATGAATTACGCTCGTCTTCGACGATCATGTTGTGGAGTATAATGCATGCCTTCATTACCATACCCAATTCAGCCTTATCCACATTTCGTTTAGGGCTGCGAATCATGGCAAAGCGAGCTTGTAGAACCCCAAATGCTCTCTCCACATCCTTCCTAACAGATTCTTGATATTCAACGAATAACTTTGCCTTGGCTCCTTGGGGAAGAGGGATGATCTCCACGAAGGCGGCCCATCTCGGATAAATATCGTCATATAGATAGTACCCAATGTTGTACTTGCAACCGTTGATGACATATTCACATTTTGGAGCCCGACCCTCATACACCCCTTGGAAAACATTGGATCGGTGGAGGATGTTTAAATCACTGAGGGTTCCCGGGCACCCAAAGAATGCGTGTCATATCCAAAGGTCGTAAGAAACAACAGCTTCAAGAATCAATGTGGGAACTTTGTATACCCCTTCTGCAAATACTCCTTTCCAACTTGTGGGACAACTCTTCAATTCCCAGTGCATACAATCGATGCTCCCTAACATACCCGGAAAGCCGCGGGCTTCTGCCACTTGTAACAAACGATCGACATCAGCTTGTGTTGGCTTTCATAAGTACTCTTCCCCGAACACTTGGATGACACCAGCAGCAAAAATTTTCATGCACTCTATAGTTGTGCTTTCACCAATCTTTAGGTATTCATCAACACAATTTGTCGATATACCATAAGCCAACATTCACATGGCTGCTGTGCACACGCCTACCGAGGCCATCGTACCTCAATTGCAAGTACTCAAAACGACTCTCTAAACCACCAAATATGCGAAGGAACAAGTGCCGTTGCATACAAAATCTACACCGAAAGTGGGTTGTAGATGGAGTCTTCGGCGAAGTAGTCTTTGTAAAGGGGATCGTGTGCTTCTTGTCAATCTCTCTTTACAAATCTTTCCTTCTCTCTGGGTCTTTGTGATGATGATGAAGCTCTGCTTTCTTGTCTAATATGTCTCAACTTCAAGGGCAACTCCAACAACTTTGGGCCATTGTCATTGTTAATGATATTTTCCAATATTGGTGAATCATCGCTAGATTCTTCTAGGATGAAGCTCAAACCATCTGTTGAGGATGACGTCGTAGAGGAGGATGATGAATCACTCATTCTTGAATACCTGTGTATGTAAACATAAAGTTATAAATGTAATTCACATATGAAATATATGTTACGAAATTAAGCTTGTGATATTTTAAAAAAATACCTTAGAAACAACTAATTGCGAATTTATATGTAACGATCAACTTAGAAACAACTTACAAATAACTTAGAAACATCTTAGAAGTAAATATGTAATTAAACAAATGAAAAGGTTTGTAGTACAACAATTGTTTCACGAAAACACAATAAACTTAGCAATCAATATAAATTAAACACAATAAACTTAGAAGTAAATATGTTATTAAACAAACTTAGCAATCAATCCAAATTAAGGTCAATATAAGAGGAGGACGAGTTTTGACGGTAGCGACTCCTAATTTCTTCTTGAATGGGGCCATATCGAGCTTGATCTTCAGGACACATATCCGCTATGTTCATTTTCAAAATCTTGTCCTCATACTTCATCTCTTTAAGGTGTTGCTTCCTTTCTTCCAATGAGTGATGTCGATCTCTTAACTCAACCGTTTTCACAGCTACTTCTACCTTCTTCTCTTGGGCTAGGACATATCGCTCGAACATGGTGTTATTGTTCACATTTGTTGCCCGTATCGTCAACATCTCTGTTGTCACGATATCCAACACCGGGTCTGCAACTAGCTCTTTCGCCTGTCTCTTGGCAGCTTTTGTTCCGATGGGGTGGATAAGCCCACCAACTACTTCAGTTGGTGTACCCTCAGTGGCAGGAGTTACAGGGGTGGTAAGGGTGTGGGGGGTGTCACTCACGGAGTATGCCCCCACCTCAGTTACTCTGAGCCATTTGGAAGACGTTTCTGCAGATTGATCGCAGAAGGTCTCCCATTTTGGTTGGTCCTTCAGTAAGACCCACCAATGCATGAGGTCAAAAGACTTTTCCACCATACTAACATAAAAATCTTGGGCCTTTTGCATAATGTCGTCCTCGTTTGCACCACTTGGCTTCGCCCGGTACGCCTGACCCACACAAGTGCACCATTTAGAAACTAATGGAGCTTCTCGATTCCATTAGGCATTGCACACCTTCCCCGTTCTCTTTGAAGCACCGTCCGACGCATGTTGGTTGAAGATGTTGGCCACCTTAGTCCAAAACCTAGCTAACTTTTGATCAACCCCGATGATTGGATTGGTGCTCATATTAATCCATGACTTAACTAAGCGGCGATCCTCCTCTAATGTCCACTTAGGGGGCTGTACACCACCTTCCTTGTTGTTGGGGTTATTACTTGGCGAAGGATGAGGTGTTGGTGAGGTTGTACGAGGAGGTTCAGGTGCTGTTGAGGTCGTACAAGGAGGTTAAGGTGGGTAACATGGAAGGGGCATTGTTCCATAGCTAAAAGTTTATGGAGGGGTGTTTGGTGGTGACCGGTAATGTTGTCAATTTGTAGGGTATTGTGGCAGATATTGTTGGGAATAAGGTGGGGGATTATGTGGTGGTGGATAATGTTGCCAATTCGGGGGGCGTGGGGGAAGGTTTGAACTATTCCCAAGTTCACTTTGTGACTTGTCCCCGCTTAGTAGGTGCATGAATGATTGTGTGTCATTTTGGTCCATTTGAAGGTTCACCTACATTATAGTTTAAGGTTAAAGTCAATCTAAACTACTCAATTCAATTTCTTGATTTTTCAAAAAAAAAACAAATATTAAAAAATATTAACAAGCTAAAGAAAACTAAATAAACATTTTTAAACTAAGCATACTCACAAACTAAATAACCACTTGTTTAAACTAAATGAGCATACCACTTGTATAATAAATCAAGCATACTAACTTAATGATTAATTTAACATGAACCACTACTAAAAAAGTTCATAATAACGATGGAATTCAGCGACGGAAAAAAATAGCGATAGATTTGGCGACGGAAAAATAGTTTCAGAAAGTAGTCAGATTATACGACAGATATGGAGACGAATAAAATTTTCCGTCGCCAGATTTGACATATGGCGACGGAAACTCCGTCGCCATTAAATTTATTTTTTTAAAAAAAATAAGGCGATGGAATTTCTGTCGCCAAAAAAAAAATAATAATTTAAAAAAAAAAACAGGGGGTGGCGACGGAATTTCCGTTGCCATTCCGTCGCCACCCCTTTAAAATGAAACCAGATTTCTCTGGTTTCATTCTGTTGAAACGCGAGTCGCCAAGGAGAGAGAGAGAGTCGAGGCACGCATCTAGCTTCCACCGCACACTAGCCCAGCCACCGGCCACCTCCCTGCCGTGCCCACCCACCGCCACCGGACGTCCGCCGCCGCCGGTGACCTTCCCCCTCAGCCGGTCGCCGTCTGCCGCCCCCACAGCCGGTTGTTCGAAATTATTTGAGGTATTTTTCTCAACTAAACAACTTGAAATTTCTACAAATTTTTGTATTACATTGTTAGAATTTCATAGTTAGTTCATATTTATGATGAAATGTGGTGTTTGTGTGAGGTTATTGGTTTAATTTGGTTCAAAATTGGGGTAAATGCGATTTAGGGTTTAGGTTTGGTAGTTTGAAGTTAAAGTTTGATGTATTGGTGGAATGAAATGGGTTCATTGATAATATGTTGAAATGTGCAATGTGTGTGACGTTATTCCTCTAATTCGTTACAAGAATTTGGCCAATGCGATTTAGGGTTGAGGTTTGGTAGTTTGAAGTTGAAATTTCATATGTTGGTGGAATGAAATGTTGTAATTGATAATGTTGTCGAAATTTGGTTGGAGATTATGCTCAATGCAATTTAGGGTTTAGGTTTGGTGATGTGAACTTGAAAGTTGATGTGTTGCTGGATTGAGATGCTTTAGTTTATTATTTTGTTCAAATGTGATGTTTGTATGAAGTTGTGGCTCATATTTGTTTAAAGTTTTCGCCCAACGTAATGTATACTTTAGATTTGATAATTTTAAGTTTAAATTTGATATGTTGGTGGAATAAAGTGGTCAACTACGTACGAATTATTAGTTTTGTGATGTTGGTGATAATATAAGTAAAATTTATGACCTAGTTGTAAGTTTTTTTTGGGGTGCATGTGAAAATGTTAAAGTAAGCGTCCATAATATATGATTGCGTAATTTATGTACTTATTATCATTTTGATTAAAATTAATTCTTATCACATACCTTATGTGGTTATTGTCATTTGAGCAGAATATGAATGGCCCTCCACATCGTGCGTGGATGTATAATAGATTATTGCCTGATCGTAGTGGTTATATGCAAGAATTTCTAGATGGAGTAAACGAATTCGATCAATTTGCACGTACACAGACAGAGTTTCTGAATGGGGGGAAGTATAGATGTCCTTGTGCGAAATGCCGAAATAGGGTGTACTTGACACCTGATGATGTCAAGATGCACCTTATGTATAAGGGTTTTGTGCAAGGGTATTGGTTTTGGATAAGTCATGGGGAAATAGAACCTCAGGAATATGGTTCTAGGTATCAAAATAGTGAGATTCCCGAAGTTGGAGGTTCAAGTCATGTTAATAATGACTATTCTGAATCGTACATAGATCGGATGGAAGACATGGTTGATGATGCTATAATAGCAAATCAAAATGTAAGGAAAGAGGGGTCAAGCACTTGCCGAGAACCTATTATGAGGATGATGACGATGAGGATGCTGATGATTGAGTGGTTACGAATTCTTATGTGTATGAGTAATTTGCATGTGAAACAATTGTTTGTGACTTTACTTATATTGTATGAACGAGCTTTGCAAAATATGTGTCACCTACGTACCTATTATGATGTATGAGGAAAACGGTTTACATGTGCAATCATCATATATTTGTATTTGGCGTTGTTCTCACCTATTTCAGGTATGGATTCAAGTTCTCGTCGAGCAAAGTCCTCCCCTCGAGGTAGAGGACGAGGGCGTCGAACCTCTGCCGTTGATCCGACTGCAATGGATATTGATCCATCTTCCCCCCCAGGTACCTCATACACCAGTTCAGCCAGGAGCAACAATGGCTGCTTACATACCAGGTATTTCAGGACCCCTGTCTCCCCCATTTGGGGCTTTCCATCATCAGACCTCATACATTCCCAACCAAAGCACCATGTACGGTCAATTTGCGTACAACCTTCCTCCGAACCCCCACGTTGTTCACACTGTGCACCCCACTCCCCAACCCACTCCACAACCCACTCACCCTAACACAAACCAGTCCCAAGAGAACATCGGAAGTGGTGAAAGTGAAGCACAATCCAGTCATGGGAGCACTCGAGCAAAGACTTGGATTGAGCCAAATGGTAACGGGTAAGTCTTGATTTGTTCTACGTTATGAAGTACTACATGAATTTTGCATAATAAGTAATGATTTTTATGTGTAATGTTCAATTAGGTTTCTCCCCAATGAAGGTGTTGTTAGTAGGATTTCGCTCATATTTCAAAGCAAGTTTGACGGAGCTTGGCCTACTTGGAGCAAAGTGCCCAAACCAGTACGAGATTTGTGGTTCGGAGAGTTCAAGGTAACTACAGTGACTTCATATTAACAGTTTATGAAATATGTGATTAATTAGTATTGACTAATTTGATGTGCTATTCGTTTTCGTTATTACAGAAGTGGTTTACTTGGAATCCGGTCCATGAGGACCGTATAAGAAGAAATTTTGAAAATCGAGGCAATGCACGGTTGAGAGACTTTTTTGGCAAAGCAAGGAAGCATAACAAGAAGCCTGTCTGGCTCGGTGATGCTCAATGGGAGGGACTCCAGCAGCACTGGGCGAATGAACATTACAAGAAATTGCGTGAGACAGCGCAGAAAAACTGACTGGGAACTCCAGAAAGTGGTGGCCCATCTCTCCACACCTGTGGCTCGCTCCCTATGCATGAGCATAGGCGATGTTTGGTAAATGAATTAATGTTTGCTAGGTATTCGTTTAAGTTCAATACTGTATTTTGTGTTTTGCTTGACATCGTTCTTTCTGGCACGTACATAGAGGGAACAACTTGGGACGGAGCCCACAATTGTTGAATTATTCAGTCGAACTCACAAACTCCAGGGCAAAGATAATGGACCTTGGGTTGACAAGAAATCACAACAAACATATGTAAGCAATTAGCTATTCTCAATTTTCATTGGTAGTCAAATCATGAACTTGTATAATTTATTTTAAGTTATTGTACTATGCATGACTTCGTGCGCATGTTGCGGTGTTGTAGGAAACCTTTGAACGTGATTTTCAAAATGTTATCAACTCCCAAGGGACCGGGGATGGCTCTTCTCAAGATCCAAACATACCACTTCCCAACTCAAATGAGTTGTGGGTGAAGACGTTTAAAAAGAAGAAGGGTCGTATTTATGGTATTAGTGACGAGGCTGTCAATATGAGGGAATCCGGTTATTTCAGTCCCTCTCAAAGATCCGGTATTGTATTCATATTAAAGTTCCAACATCCATGGTTATACATTGATATGACTTAGTGGCAACGCCAACATAGTAATTTACTTAAATGTCTGTCAGCAGTTTCGGTTCTATGCCATCGCAGCAGGAGCTCAATGACTTAAGGGGTGTAGTAACCAACTTGGGGGGTGAGCTATTGTCACAAGCTGAAACCTACCGGTTGGTTATGGAGAAATGTAAGCAACTGGAGGAATCCAACAGATTGCTCACACAAAGCAACCAACAACTGAGCCAACAAATGATGACCATCGATCAGCGCCTCCAAGCTTTCTTTCAAATGTAACAGGCATCTGGCTCGGGATCTCAGCCACCATTTACTCATCACTCGCAACATAACTAGGAAGATGGTGAGGCAGAGGAAGAGGAAGGCGAAGAGGAAGATGAAGACCTTGGTGATTGAGTTGGTTGTAGTTTCCTTCAGCTGGTGGCTCTTCTGCTTATGTTCACGAAGTACATCATATCTCTTGTTGCTTGCTTCCCCTCCCCTTTCTGCTAATTTCACTCCCCTCCCCCTGGTGCTTATTTAACTTTCCTCTCATTTGGCGCTTGCTTCACCCTCTTCTGTAAACATATATATATCTTCATTCTCAGTTACTGGTAACTTCTGGTTATTTTGTTTGGATTTGTGGTTTGTGATTTAAACAGACTTTGCTTGGAACTTGTAGTGTGTGATATGTAGAGAGTTTGTTTGGAACTTGTGGTTTGTGAATTGAAAACCCTTGGTTGGATGTGATGTGTTGTGTTGGATGTGGAATTCCACCTTTGTGTGGCTTCAAATTGTTGAGAACGCTTTGAATGAATCCCTATTCGAAGCCATTGGATGTCGATTGAGTGCGAAGATCTTGTAAATTTCTTGCAGGGAATGATTTGTATGTATGTACGGATTTGATAAAAAACAAGCGATTTTATTTTTAAAAAAAGAAAAACCCAGCGACAGAATGGCGACGGATAATCAAAAAAAAAAATTTGGGCAGGGGGTGGTGACGGAATTCACATTCCGTCGCCATCAGCGACGGAAATTCTGTCGCATTCCGTCGCCACCCACTGCCCCGCCTCTTTTCCCCGCCAAAAAAAGTATGTCGCAATTTCCGTCGCTGAATTCGTCGCCAGCTACTTAGCGACGAGCAAAAATCCGACAGCCACATTCCGTCGCCAAATCCGTCACTGATATTAAATTTCCATCGCTGATTAACCATATTCCGTCGCTGATTCCGTCTTTATTTTGCATTTTTCTTGTAGTGAACGTACCCAAGTTATTAAATAACTATATTAATTAAAACATACTAACTTAACATACCAAGCTTAACAAATCAAATAAATAAAAAAGTATCAAATTTCCACTTTTTAAGATTTACATTTCGGAAATTTAATAAATAAAATTGATCAAAAACATAGGATTAACATATCAAACTTTCACTTTTTAAAATTCAAACATATTCTATGTTAATAAACGTAACCTAAGAAATAAAAATTAAAATTTTCACATTAGCTTCTTTATGTTAATAATGTGATTTAAAATGTTATCATATTAATTAAAACATACAAATGTTAATCACAATATAGTAAATTAAAAAATAAATCAAACTAATTAAATTTTCAAATTTTCATCTTTTCTCATTCCAATTTATACCAACTTAATTTATGAAAACTTCATACTTCCCTTTTCACATATTCAACTTCACACATTTAAATTTCCATTAAATAATGAAATTTCTTGATTTTTAAACATACATTTAACACTAAAGAATTTATATTAAATATTAAACATAACATCCAACAACATAAACGTAATCTAAGAAATAAAATTTGAAAATTTCACATTAGCTTCTTCATGTTAATAATGTGATTTAAAATGTTATATTAATTAAAACATACAAATGTTAATCACAACATAGTAAATTAAAACATAAATCAAACTAATTAAATTTTCAAATTTTCATCTTTTCTCATTCCAATTTATACCAACTTAATTTATGAAAACTTCATACTTTCCTTTTCACATATTCAACTTCACACATTTAAATTTCCATTAAATAATAAAATTTCTTGATTTTTAAACATACATTTAACACTAAAGAATTTATATTACATATTATATTACACATGTGCTTTAAAATATTATCATATTAATTAAAACGTACAAATGTTAATCACAACATACTAAATTAAAAAATAAATCAAACAAATTAAATTTTCAAATTTACACTTTTTCTCATTCCAATTTCTACGAACTTATTTCATGAAAATTTCATTATTCCCTTACACATATGTAACTTCACAAATTTAAATTTCCATAAAGTAATGAAAATTCTTGATTTTTAAACATACATTTAACACTAAACAATTTCTATTACATATTAAATATAACATCTAACAACATAAACCTAATCTAACAATTAAAATTTAACATTTTCACATTAGCTTCTTCAAATTAAACATGTGATTTAAAATGTTTTCATATTATACATAACATCTATGAACATGAAATATGTACAACAAAAAATTCTTACAAAATTCTTCACTTCACTTCACTTTATCTTGATTCTCCTCAAGCTCACAAATCCACCTCCCAAATATGTAACAACAACACCATATAAATAATAGTAATTAGTTCAAAATTACAACTACATATAATTAATTTAATTATTCAACAAACATCCACAAAGAACAAAATTTTTTACCACTTACCACAATATTTTCATCTTCACTTCAAAGACTGGTCTTCAAATAGCAGAAAGTAATATTTCAGATTTAGATAAAATGAGAGAGATTATGTAAATTTTTTTTTTTCACACAATTATCTCATATTTATACACAATTTAAATAACCAAAAAAAAAGAAGCCGAAAACCCATTTTACCGTTGCAGAAACGACTAGCCCATTTATTGTCAACCCAAGTACCGAGCACAACCCAATTCCCGAGCCTTTTTCTTTTTTTTGCAAAAACCGGATCAAAACGCCGCGTCGCCTTCAGCCCCGGTGATCAAAGCTCAGCGTTTTGCTCCCGCTACGCGACCAAAAAAAAAAATGCATGCGGAACGGAACTGGCCTGGGTTCCGTCCCCCGTTTCCTGCCACGCGGGTAATGGGTTGGCGTTGTCCCGTGTTACACGCTGGCCCAAACCCTACCCGCTTGTAGCTAGGCTGGGGATGCCCCAACCCAAGTTCAAATTCATACCCAAAGTTCCACTTGCTCCCAACTTTATTCCTAAATTGTGGAATTGTTCCATTAGTCTCTAAGCCTGAAGTCGTTGATTGCTTTCTAGGGCACAGAAAGGAAGCAAAGACCAACCTATACTTTGCCTAGCGCACTACTTTGTCAGCGACATATAAGACCAACCTATACTTTGCCTAGCGCACTACTAGATGTCAGTCTATCATAAGTCAACATAAACCAAAAATCACCTAGCTTGATCAAAACATTGTTGACCTAGAACATTGTGTGATTTGAAATTGATCTAACCCATAATCAAATTGAAACACATGTTTGTCATGCCCAGATTAATCATAGTTGACTACCCTAGCTAGTTGTTTTTGAGGGTAGACTACCCTAGTTCGTAGAAAGGATGATAACGAATGGGGTTTAGGTATGAGAATTGATTAGGATAATGTTCTCTGGGATTCAAATTTTGATCTTGTTCGGTAACAGCGTTTTCAGTAGTGTTTAGTGTTTTGATCAAACCAACACACTAATCAGTCAATCTTTAGTGTTCAATAACCTAGTATTTTGACAAGCATTTTAAGTATTTTTTAGCATTTTATGTAGCCTTTTTTAAAAGTTAACATTATTAGCTTTTGGCATTTGAAAATAGTGTTTCATATTTTTTGGCTAAAAAATATTCTTTAGAAATTTTATCGATAGAAATTATCTATATCCTTTTATGTCGATTTACATTAATCAGCTAACCCACCAGTTAAATTTACCGAACACATTTGTTTCAACCATTCATCTAAACAGCTATTCGCTAACAGCTAAATTAAAAATGCTATATCCCTACATAATCAGTTATCCCCTACCTAAACTGTTATCTACTACCTAAACAACTAATTTTACCGAACAATGCCTGTGTTTGGATTCCTCTAATTCCTTGGATTTGGGCAGCTTCCATTGGCACTTATGCAATGAAGATTGTAAACAACACGCTTTTCTGCTCTAATTTGTTCTGCTAGGTGACAAAGAAAACAGGAGTATGTCTGTCAAATGACTCAGAAAAAAAGGATCATAACAAGAGTTGTTGTAAAATTTGAGTCTAAGAGGCCGACCTCACTAAGAAGCTCAAATCCTGGGGTCCTTTTCAAAACTTCCATATCTCTGTCATTGAAAAATACTGGATTCTTCTCCATGACATTAGCTGAAGAGAACAGCTTCTGGATCATCCACCATTATAGCAAGCGAGGGACATGTTTCAAAAGCCATAGTCCAAATTTAACAAGACCCTTCCTGAAATCAACTTTGGTTAGGCTGTCAGGGAGCGAAGGCCAACGATAGTTGACTACTGCAGCCACTAAAGATACACCTTCCAGCCTGCATCAGTATCATCATTTCAGGGTCCAAAGTCGAGATAAACTCGTGAGGACATTTGAAAAAGAAGCTTAGAGAAAAGAACATGACTTAAAAAGTTTGAAATTGGTTCAATTCATGTCCTTCACAGTAAAAAGTAATTCGATGTTCTTCTGCTTCTTTTTCCTTTCGTTTTCCTTTGGATACGGCAAGATAAGTAGGAATATTTGCTACTTTAGCCTTTTAAAAAAGTAGTTCCATGTGGTAGAGGACTCGAGCTTATTCTGAATAAATTCTACTTTCTCAACCCATTTGAGACTCAATAACAACCCAGCTAGGAAGACACAAATGTATACAATCTTACCCTAACTAAGTAAAGAGGCCATTTCTCAAGGACACACAAATTTCGAACTATTTAAAACTTAATTAAAGAAATCAAGACCTTAGGGACAAAACCAATTTCTCATGTAATTTTCTAGGGATGAAGAAATACATTTTACTAGAATAGACAGAAATTATGAACAAAGTGTACTTTACCTAAGTGGTACATATTGGAGGCAAGACCATACATGTTGGGAAAA
>JACYFF010031952.1:95612238-95622985 GCA_017589665.1 Selenicereus undatus | reverse complement strand
TTAGACCTAGCAACAGTTGACCTTTGGGGTCTTGTTTTCACTTTTCAGTAATATTCACAGAAGCATCTCAAGTCCATCAATCGTTGTAAAATGGATAGCCTACTACATATCCAAGGCCACAATATAGCACAAAGCCACAAAGAAAGAAGAAAAAGATAAAGATAGTTGTCTAATGTTAGACAATCTTTTTTTTAGGGGAATTTAAATGGATTATTAGAAACAACAATATAATACAATGTAATACAATTACAATACAATGAAAGATGGAGAATGAAACCTAAGACCTACACATGTTGAGGCGTTGAACTCTTAATTAAGCATCTGATGTTAAGTCTAATTAATCACCCTAACGTGATCTGTCATAGGAAAAAAAATACAAATGCTTTGAACAAAGGATAGTATTGAGGTGAGAATATATATATATATATAAATTGTCCCATTGTCTATATTAATGGAATAGAGGGAATCTCCTTCAAGAGTAGTACGTAGTAACGTAGTGTTCCACTAGGTAGATCGGCTAAGATCCTATTCCTTTCATCTATAAAATATGAGGAGTTGTAATTGTAAATGGTAAGAAATAATGAAAACCTATAAGTTGTAACAAGTTACAAGAAATTATAAACTTTAAGCTAAACTCTACTTCTAAGTCAACATATGTGTTACTAATTTTAAAAAAGAACAATGCATTTGTTAATTTCTCAATTCAGAATTAGGACCTTATTTTGAGAGACCTACCTCAAATATGTCTGTGACATTATAAGATGGGTGAATTACACAAATTCAAGGCCACAAATTCCCCCCCCCCCCCCAAAACCAAAAAATAAAAAAGTGAGAGGTTAATGTGAAAAAATGAACCCAACTAAAAACTTGTATATATCTATTACTTAAAATTCTAAAGCCAAGTTTCACAGGCGCTAAGGCTCTACTCTTTTTAGGAAGCAGAAGAGGGTATCTTAGTCCCTTATGGTTGGGATCTCCAAGAGAAGCTCTTGGAACTCTTTAATATATTCCCAAATGTGACACTCCTTGTGTTGGAGTATCGTAGTTTGGCCCTTGCCTCATGCTCGACATCCTCATGGTAGAATTTCTTCTAAAGCTCCCTCTTGAATTTGTCCTATGAAGTGACAAGATCAGATACATCCTTGATGTTGTAACACTTATAATGCCACCAAATAAGGGCTACGTCCTTAAGAGAGAGGGAAGCATTTCTCACCGTTTGAGCGTCTTCCTCAATGCCCATTGCCCAAAGTAAGTCTCGAGTCCTCAAATGAAGTTTATAGTCTCCTTTGTATTACTAGCTCCGTGGAAGGTAGGAGGCTTGGCTGCATTCACCTTTAAAGTGGTGGACACTTGGATGGATACACTGTTGGCCATTGCGGCCTTGCACACCTTGATCTGTGCTTCAAGAGCCTTGACCCTGGCCCTATAGGCTTCAACCTCGATCCCACAAGCTTGAAGCTCCCAATTTTTGGTGGCCTCTGTCATCTGAAGGGCTTTGATCTCCTTGTTGAAGTTAGCCACCATGGAGAGTTCACTGCAGCTTGCATCTCTCCACGAAACTCTTCCATGTGCCACTCGCATTTGAGGTCCTTGATAAACTTGTCTATGTCGTTGACCCTTCCCTATTAGCGTGGACATGGAGGTATTGATATTCTATAGCCTTTCCTCCATAAGGGTCATCGCATCCTTGCCTTTCTTGTCACCTTATTGAGGATTGTCGGCATCGGTCACACTTGAAGATATGGTGATATCCCAAACCAGACTCTGATCTAACTGTTACAGGAAGTTTTTTACAAAATCTTGAATCCCTTGCGGTGCTAGAAAACTCACTCGAAACCCTTCCTTAGTTTACTAGTAAGCCTTAAACGACGCTTGACTTAGGCTTGTGGAAAGCTAAGGAAACACTCACACACTCAAGGGAAACTTCGTAAGAAAGTGAACACAAGAAAGTTTGGGAGAATGCCTTATACTATACATCTGCACTAGACTTGCTTGATATACAAATGTGCCTCCCACGGGGATATACATATACTTCCACCTCCTCAATAGATGGTGGAGATCGATTTGATCCAACGGTTATTATCGTACATCCAGAGTATTCTATACAAATATCTAAGATACTACACAATTGTAGAACCATATGGAACGCTATAGGGCACTCTAAAACTTATTACAGAGAAATCTGGGGGATTTTAGAGCGGTTCATGACGTATGGTATGTACCACCCCTTAGATCTAAGTAATAGGCTAACTATTTTACACATTGATAATTTCAGTTGATTATAGAAAATGCAATACATTTTTGGGTTTGTATTTTACTAGAGCTTAAGCAATTGAAAATACGCAAGAAGCAAGGATGTGTTCCAATTATGGAAGAAGGATGATCATACCGTTACCGTGTTAAAATCAAACTTCTATCACTCTCCTATGTACATCTCGAGCGTCGAGATCAAACTTAGGTCCCTGCCCAAGGCAACTTTAGAAACAAGATCCTCACAACTCACACAAGCCAAAACCCACGAATGTGGCTTGGCAGCTACCATAGTCATTTTCATGAGAGGAAAAGTACACATAATCATAATGTTTCCATGTAGAAAGCTAACATTGAGCCCCTTTTTTTGTATAAAGCTATTTTTTTATTTCTCCTCGAACCCATTTTGCACTTCACATAAAGATTGAGGAAAAAGGAGTTAGCATTGGCTTCCTATATTACTGATCAGTGTCACAACCTATTGTTGTTACTGTTGCTTGAGTAGGTGGTTTTGTTGCACAACTTGCTTCTGTTGTTGGCTTATCTATTGGGGATGAAATCGTTGTCATGATTTATTTAAGGGTTTATTTTTCTTCTCCAAGATTAATGGAGAAAAACTGCTATAATTGGAAGATTTTTATTTCTATAAGAGGCACAGTGTAAAAGTAGTGGAGAATTCATACGACGCCCTTAAAGAATGCCTTATTTCCAGCTCCCACATCATAAATTAAAATTTGCTTCCCCCTTTCTTTGTCACTCTATCTCTATCTTTATCTCTATCTCTGTCTCTTTCTTCATCTCTTTATTTCTCTATGTTTGTCAATTGTTGGCGATATTCGAGGTGTTTGGGTTGTTTTTTGCTTACATTTCTACAGCCAGGTTATCCATCTCTTCCTTTCTCTATCATGATTTCTGGTGGTATGGAATTTCTATTATGTGATTCGATCATATAGAAAAACAAATGTACTTGATATATTCATAAGTTTAATTAGATTGCGTCCTATTCGCTTTGAGATGTTAAGTATAATTTCATATGAACACTAGAAAATATGTACAAGAGGAGAAAAAGGGTGGTTGGGATGGAAAATGATTCTAATTTATCCTACATATATGAATTATCTGAAACAACGTTGTAATATTTGACTTCCATCACGGATGATAACAAGTTGGTATCATTAAGGTAACGTATGTCATGCATTTAGGAGTGTGTATTCCCTCTTGTCATGTATATATATTTTTCCAATGTGTATTTATTATATAGATAATTATTACTATGTGGTGCTGACATGACTTTTAGGAGTTTTTTACTCCTAGGAATATATATAGGGTTTTCATTATAAAGCATGCTGTCATCCTAGAAAAACTTTTTTCTGGGAAATGGGTCCCATATGCGGTGGAGCAAGGATTTTTAATTCTATGGAATCAGATTATATTAATCAGATTGTATTTGAAATAGGCATATAAGATTTGGATTTGTACTTTAGTTTTTAGTTCTTATTCATTGTTTTTAGGTCTCCTCTCATTGAACCACCCCTTCTGCTAGTGCTCCAAGGAGCCATATGGTGGATATTTAAAACCTTATTGTAAACAAATGCATCAAAAGGGGTTTTAAGATGGGGAGTTGTTGATGAAGACAGGATTTGATCATTAGCTTACAACAACAACAGCAACTTTGAGTATGCATCACACTTACTTGAGGTTGGTGAGATTCAAATGTAGGTAACTTTACCCTTACAAATAGGATTTACCATCATGATGGCGTGAAGAATATCTTCAAGATTCCAAATGCAAATAGAGTGGGTTCTCCACAATTATAGACTCCCTATAATGAGATTACATGATCAATTTTAATTATGCCTTGCTTACGCAAGTGACTCTCAAAAAAGGAGGAAAGAGAAGATCAAGGAAGGTCTAACTTAGACCGGAGTGATGATTTTAATTTTCCAAATAAGTTGAAGTTTTTGTGAGCCACACTAGTCCTTGAATGAGGCAATCTCATATAAGATGAACTTATATTTTCAATTGTTAGGTCACTTGTTTGGTGCAACTATCTTTTTTCCCATAAATGAACTAACCGAAAGATGGTTGATCTTTCCCAAGACAAAAGCCCAGTTTGTATCTTTTTAGGGCACTTGAGCTGGTTTGAGTGCTAGGGAAGCTATAAATCTTAAACATTTTCATCTCCTGTGTTATGCAGGAAAAATATACTACGAAACAAAGACATGAGTGTAAAACCAACCGTGGCTTTAAGGGCAGTGTTGGTTGGAGGAATAGCCATTTTCTCGAAAATGGGTGGTGTCATGAAAGCTGTCGGGGGTGTAAAAGTTGGAGCAACAGCAGTAGCTATGGCAGCTGCTGCAGCAGCTGCAATAACTGGATCGAAGACAGATCAATCAGATCATGCTTCAAAACGTGTAAATTGACTTTTTTTTCCCCTGAAGACATTTCTCTAAACTAGATATTACTTACTTGGAGAGCCTTTTTTTAGGGGGAGATTTTATTTGTACAGTTCCCAGTTAAGAATTTTCCTAGGAATGAATTAGGTCTCCGAAATACTTATCTCTATAGCAAATGTAACTTGTCATTTGTAGCCGTAGGATGAAGTATACGTGACCCCATATAGAATGGGAGTCAGCAAAATTTCAAATATTTCAATTGAATTGAAATAGATTTGTTCGTTTAATGTTGTATATGTTATTTTGAAACTTTATGTGAGTTTCAAAAATTCGAAAAAGATATAGATCTGTAAGACTTATGTATTTGGGGTTTTCTGATAATTCTTTCTTGAACCCACGTTTGATCTCCAAGACTTTTGAGGATGCAGAATTGTTAGGCCCATGTTGTTGTTGGGCCTTTTATAATGTATGGATTGTTGCAGCTGGATGTTTATGGATTTAGGCATGCACCCCTCAAATTAAATTATTTTGATTTTGTACTTATCAGAGTTTTAACTATTAGACTTCAAAATCTTAAATAATAATATAAAGTGATGATATATCTCTTGCTGTAAGACACCTTATTATAAATTAATATATTTTATAATTTAAAATCACTAAATTTTCAATGATTATACTTAATTGTAAATTGTTATGTTTAAATATTTGTTGGCTATAAGCTGACGTTGTATTAAATGACACCCTCATCGGATTAAGGCCCTGTTCTTTTCGTTGATAAATCCAAATTTTTCAATCACTACCAACTTTAACTGACTTCAATCAACTTCAACGCACTTCCTACTATTTTAACCAACTTCTACCCACAAAAAAAAAAATAAATTCAACCCACTTCAGCCACCTTCAACCTACTTCAATTCAACCCACTTCAACCAAAAAAAAAAAAAAAAACTATCTATTTCAACCTACTTCAACCCTTTTCAACCAACTTCACCCATTTACCAACTCATATTTCCCAACGAAAAGAATATGCCCTAAACCCATCCACAAGGGTACATGATATTCGTGTTTTATAAATGTGGTAAATAATTGATATAAAGATATTTTTATACAAGTTATAAATTGTAATATACTTTTACTATTTGATCACCATTTTTTCAATTTAAAAATATTGTAATATAATTTTTAAATCAAACCAAGACACTAAAGAGGAGTCTTATAGCAAGACGTTTTATTATTTTGTAATAATATATTGAATTTATTCAAAAAAATAATTACACTCAAACTAATTAATAAATTTATGTGAATTTTCGATCTATACTTGGTTAATTTAAATATTAATTGCCATTGTCATATGACTTTTTTTAATTAAATATAATCCTAAGTTTTTTTATTTAAAAAAACTCCACTATACACTAAAATTTTTTAGCTTATACCACCAAATTAGGCCCTGGTCTTTGCATTGATAAATTCAAATTTACAAACTTTAACCCGTTTCAACCCACTTTATGAATTTCAATTAAAAAAATATCAACTTCGACTCACTTCAGCTAACTTCAACCCACTTCAACTCATTTTCCACAATTTTAATCAACTTCTACCCATCATACAAAAAAAAAAAGAATTCGACCCACTTTAACTTACTTCAACCCACTTCAACCCATTTCAATTCACTTTAACTAACTTCAACAAAACAATATCCATTTCAATCTACTTTTACTAATCTCAACCAAATTCACCCATTTACCAACTTATATTTTCTAACGAAATCTAAATTTACCAACCTCAACCCATTTCAACCTACAACAACCCATTTCACGAACTTCAATAAAAAAATACTCACTTCAACTAACTTTGGTCCACTTCAAACTACTTCAAACCCTTCAACAAAAAAACTCACTTCAACTAACTTCACTCACTTCTATCAATCTTAACTAACTTTACCCACTTATTAACTTATATTTTCCAACAAAAAGAACACGCCTTTAATTGTATATATGATTAATAACGGAACAATCATGGAGGACAAAAGGAACATTACTTTGAAAATTCTTACTTACCTAGCAAATAGAACCTTTGGGATATCCAATCACAAAATTGCAGATTCAAAAATTCTCACTTTTGTACCAAATCACAAATGGCTGGCATGTGCATGGCTACAGAGAGAGAGAGAGAGAGAGAGAGAACTAGTAGTTGTGTTGTTGGGATCTGGGTTTTAGGCATCCTAGTAGTAATCCAAGTCAAATATCCTCAAAAAGAAGCCATGAAAAGGCAGCATCATTATTGTCATTTGAATTAATCCCTCCAAAAGGGCATCTTCATGAGTCATAAGGAGAGAGAAATCAGACAGACACACAGACAGTTCCAAAAACCCAAAATCATGTATCAGCTGGCTTTGTAGATTCTACAGGGACAACACAAGTCAACTTGGTTGTGTACATGTCTAGAGGGGCAAAACTATATGATCGAGTTATATTTTATATGTTTGATTGGATCATGAAATCTCAAATCAATATATAATATAGATCATACTCCAGCAAATTTGAATTAAATTAGAGTTGTATATTTTATACGTCTAACTTAAACCCCCCCCCCCAAAAACCCTAGGTTTTTATTAACAGAGGGGGGGTAGGAGAGAGGAAGAGAGAGAGAATCCCAGAAAAGATATTCAAAAATAAAGATTGCAACAGCATAACCCAGAGCTGGTTTACTTAGGGCAGTGCATGCATGCAGGAGGTATTCCTTGAACAATGTCAAATATGTTAATCTGCATATTTAATTTTGCTATGTAGTATTTTTTTTATACAAAAAAAAAAACCACTACCCAATATTCAGACAATACATATGTTTTTGGATTTTGAGGAATTGAAGAAGTTGTTGTTTAATCTTTTCAGCTATATATTATATAAATCGATTGAAAAAAAAAATTACTAATTGCATACTATATATATTGTGTCAAATTTTCTAGATATAAAATACAAACACAAAATATAAAAATTTAAATATCAAAAAATCTTTTTCATTTCTTGATAATGGTTAATACTAATACATTTCAATTAGTATTTATCTAGTATATATTCGAACTATAATTGGTGTTTATTCAGCTTATAATCAAACTATAAGTTATGCTAATAGTTAACTTTAATTGAAATATAGTACATAAAAAGACTTGAGCAATTCATATTCAACACTCCTAGGCAATTTATTTTTTTTTTGGTCTTGGATTCTCCATATCACTGGAGTCGAACTATTGTTGGTCTAATAAGAAGTAGAACTCTCTAATTATAGATTTTCTTCATTTACAAGACTTGAACCCAAAACCTTACTTAATGGAAACAAATGTCAAACCACTTGAACTAATTTGTGTTAGTACGGCTCATAGACAATATTGAAGTATCCTTTATATGGATCTAGCTAGTTATCTAAGTTTAACCTTCCCCATCCAAAAGACTGGAAAAAGGAAAAAGAAGAAGAAAAAAGGCGATGCACACATTGCTCAAGGGAATCTAAAATGGAAAAACATGCCAAGGTAGCATGGCAAGAAAGAAGTGGTGAAGGGACGGACACGTGCCAACACCAATTTCAAAGCGGAAAGCAAAGCACATGAGACACATCCATGTTGACCTAACATTAGCATGCCACAATCTGTGCTATGCTACTACTATTTCATCACAAAAAGGTACGAGCATCTTCTCATCAACTCTGTCCTTGATCTCATCTGTCTGTAAATAGCTTTTCAGTGGATCTGATCATTAACTTTATTTAATCATCGACTAATTATACACACATGATGATGCTTGTCTCACATTTCCTTTTTTATCATCTTACATCGCAATAGTTTGTTTTTGCGTAGATATAAAATAACAATTTTCAATGCAAGTCGTGTTTATGTGAGATTTTGATATATAGACTCAAATGCAGACGATCTTACCTATGCGAGCATAATTATTGACAAAGAGACCGATTCTAAAAGATTCTTAATTTGTGTAAGTATAAGTTACTTAAAAGAATAAATTCTATGATGATAGACGAAATTTCTAAACAAATACACAAAATCCTTTTTTGTTAACCGGTAAAGCACCAGTCAGATCTAACGCGAAATGCTCCATTTGCGAGCTAGCACACCTAACTCACGGGCTTTCAAAAGTGGTAACCTGGCCATTTTAATAATGCAAACATAATTGAAAGTACAAATGAGGAAAACAAAAGCTGAAATCACGGCTACGTCATTGGATGATGTGGCTTGAGTATCATGAATGCACTTGATCAGCTCCAGAGGGTCCGTCCATATATCCATAATCCTCCATCCATTATCTCGTGCGAGGAACAAAGCCTGTTCCAAGGCTAGAACTTCAACGAGGAAGGCATCTTCCACTACTACAGCAATAGACAAATATGTAACCCTGCTAAGCACGTGATGTCCTACTACCTCCCAACTCCCCTTTTCAAACCTTTGCGCGTCCATGCCTTGTGTCTATAATTGTTCAAGAATCATTTTAACCAAAAGCCTAAGCTAATTGTTGAAAGTTTAGGAATAGGTTCATACTCTAACGCACCCCCTCACGCGAATGTCCTTTGGGCTTGAAGTTTGACTACTACAAAGGTTCCCCCTATCTTGCGTAATAAATCAATATTAGGGTTGTTGAGATTCAAATCTAAAACCTCTCGCTCAGAAAGACTCTGATATCATGTTCAAGAACCATCTTAACCAAAAGGTTAAACTAATGGTTAAAGGCCCAGGAATATATTTATACTATAATAATAATCAATGTTTTCTTAACAGGAGGGTGAGATCAGACATTTCAAAACCCCTTTATAAATTACGCTACAAAGACTCATGATGAGCCTGGAATCCGCAAATGAGGAAGGATTATCCACTTTTGGCATAAGAGTAATAAAAGTGTGATTAACTTGCTATTCATGAACAAAATCCTCCACTTCATGACCAGTAACCTCCCCAAGTTGGTGACAGAAAATTACTGGCATACAGTCAGGCCCTGGAGATTTAAGACGCTCTGTGGAAAAGAAAGTGTGTCAGACCTCTGCCATAAACGCTTAGGATAACCACTCAATATCTGCTTGGGATAACAAAATCCTATTAAGTAAAAAAAAAAAAAACAAATAATAGTGTAGTTTATTTTGTTAAAATATTTTTTTTTTTAATTGTATATATCACAAGTCAGTGAAGTCACAACTCATATATTGCATATTTTGTTAACTTTGTATTTGAATCAAGAAAAAAAGTAGCGCATATCACAAATTAAACCACAACGTAACTCATACATCGCATATTTTATTAATTTTGCATTTGAGTTCAATTTAATTAGCGCTTCTCCAATTTGTTCAAATGATTTGAGTTGTTTTCTTTCAAATATATATAAAATGATGAAGTTTCCCATTACATAATTTGTTTGACTTAATTTTATGAGAATTATGTGCTATTCTTATGTCAATATAGTACCGATCAGTTATAATAAGCCTCATGTGAAATTATTTTACATATAATACACTATAAAATAGACGCCTTTATATTAACTTGTTATAATAATTGCATGGTTGTCTTAGTTTTCATACCAAAATTGCAAGCAGCATGCATACATATGCAGGTCTGTTTTTTTTTTGGGTCAAAATTTGATGAACGGAATTAAGTCTCTTACCCAATATAGTAAAACTCTTATGCGAAAAAGTCTTATTTTAAAATTTGTGTACTAGCAATTAAATTAGTTAGTTCAAAAGGGATGTCTTAAATTGGTTGGTTTGTTAATTAGTTAATCCCATCAATTTATTGTTAACTATACACATACATAAAATATAAAAAGAGTTAAAAGGATGCCCTAACTTAAGATTTTGATATTGTGAACAACAATTCTAGGTATACACCGTAAAGAATTTGGAGGTTTTAGGACATTTACAGATTTCCTTTTCTTTTTCAACCAATTCATTACTTTTCTATTACCCTTTTTTCCCCTTCGGCAACATATTATATAAGACACATGTTAAATTATATTAAAATACAAAACTCGTTCTCTTAGCGTGATCTATATTTAAATGAGGTATTATATTATATTATATTACACACACACACACACACACACACACACACA
>JACYFF010031952.1:95593457-95604291 GCA_017589665.1 Selenicereus undatus | reverse complement strand
TATATATATATATATATATATATATATATATATATATATATATATATTGTTGGCTTTATATGTTATACATGTTAGCTTTCTTTAGATCTAATAAAAGTTCAGTGTCCAATAAATGTTTAAAAATTTAGCCAACTAAACAAAACATTTTGTCTGGGAGGTCTTTAGTGAGAGAAGGATTCCAATCACCAATGCGTTAAGTAGGGGCCAAAGTTGGACCATTTTCCTAATTATTAATTATTTATGCATTATAAACAACTACTATTTAAAAAGGTGTTAATTAACCTTAATCATTAGAATAATTGAAAATTAGCGTGGAATTTTCAAATATCCATGACACTTGTATATATTTAAACCTTTGTAGTTGTCACATGAACCAACCCATATAATAAAAAGAAAAAGAGAGAATAGGAATGTCTTAAAGTTTTGAGCATGAAGAAAAGAAGGAAGGGATTAAAGAAAATGATGATATGATGGTGATTAATGTTAATTAATTAATTAATTAATTTTTGTTGAGTTTGTCATGTGAGTAAGACTAGAGAAGCAATAGTACGAGTTTAGATGGGGCCACGTGCGCTGCATGGCCAGGCGAAAAGTGGTCCACTTTTTCAAGAACTGACCATACACGAAATAAACACAAATGAATCACTCATTTGAGATATACCTTAGCTAATCAATATACATTTTATTTTATTTTTTTAAAAAGCAAAGGATAATTCACTAACTAAAATCATGCATATGGCATCTCTACTAAATTAAACATTATATTCAAATAATGTACCCAAAAAAAAAATCATACTCAAACAAGTATATGACTAAAATAGTATTTTGAAAGAAAAGCGTGTGACAACTAAAATAATAAAATAAATATGTTACATTGATTAGGAAAATTAACACTATTTTTCTATTCAATCGCTGCTTCTTGGTATAGTCTTTAAAAGGAAATTCTTATGCAGCTTTCCCGACTTCCCGTTGAAGAGATGTATTTGCTTTCGTGTGGTTGATATCTGAAGAATTGATGTTCGTCGAAAAGATTAAATGATATTTTTTGTAGTCATAGTTCATATTAGCTTATGTAAAATGTTATATTTTTAACATTAACGACTATGTTGTGAAAGTTTTATTACCTCTCTTATAGATAAACATTTATTCGATTTTTTGATTAAAAAAATCTTAGCTAATTTTAACCAATGAGTTTAAAATTAAATTTAAATTCTATGTATATTAGTCTTACTCCAATCCTTACAACATATAAATAAAATAGTAGACCTGTCAATTCGGGCGGGCGGGTCAAATACGGGTCGAGTATATACAGGTTCGGGTAAAATACGGGTCGGGTGTATTTCAGGTTCGGGTCAAATACGGGCGGGTGTATTTCGGTTTTACGGGTTTCGAATCAACCCAACGGATTTAAAGCGCCTTTTTAATGAATTATTTCTTTTTTGTCAAAATAAAAAAATTCTGCATAGTTATTGCTTAAAATTGTCTCCATTTAATGAACAAGCATTGTAATTGTAATTTTTTCAAAGAATATCAAAAATATCCAAACTTTTCAACACGATGTATGAAGTTCATGTGCAGGTGAACAATGAGTCACGTTTGGATGGATTGACCCGCATATTAAAATATTAAAAATTGGTCGGGTTATTCATGGCTCAGCCCATCTAAAGCATGTGAACGTGTCGAAGCGGTTCGACCTGTTAATAGGCCGTTTAATAATTTGATGTTTCGTTAATTAACATAGCATTACCTAATCAGGCATGCTTTACTAGTACGCCGATCGTAACACGAATATAAGTTGGTACATTGGCCAACATTGCATTAGATTTGAGACCAATTAGAAGGAATCCAAAAGAAAGAATATTATATATGCGCAAGATATTATAACTATCTATTAATTTTAAAATCAAAATTTTAGATTATTATAGAATAATCTTAGTTAAAATGCGATGAGACGTATTCATTTTACGAAGGATATAATTGTATGACTCGCACATTTTCAATACTTATCTAATTCCAAATTATTTTTCTTAATATTAGAGTTGTTTCATGGTCATTTTAAAAAATTGTACCATTTATAAGTTGTATATAACGTTGTTTTATGGGAAAAAAAGAAAACCATTGTCTAATTTGCGAAGGAATGTGGTAATTGTATACAGTCTTTCTAAACGATTCGTTATAAACTTATAATGAAAAACTATTATTGTTAGGAGGAAAAATAAAAAGTATGTATATAATATTCGGGGTCGACCGGGCGGGTTCGGGTTCGGGTTCGGGTTGGGTTTGACCCAAAATTTTATGGGTTTTTCGGGTTCGGTTTATTTCGGGTTCAGGTTGAAAAAATCATGTTCAAAATCCAAAACTTTCGGACGGATTCGGGTTGAGTTTTCGGGTCGGGTCAATTTTTGACAAGTCTATAAAAGAGTGATTCTTTATTGTCTTTTCTTACAAATAAAAACAAAGGGAGAGCCACTATGAAGATAAAACATGTGGCAAATAGAGACAAGATATCATATAAACTGATTAACAAAATATAAATTTAATTTACATATCATTTTATAAAGGGCGATAAAATGTACAGAATCTATGTGATACTTTATACTACAATTTATGAATAATTTTAGGCCGACACAAATTCCGCTCAGCATCTTGCTTTTGGCACATAATATCATATGGCAATGTGTGTATCGATTAACTTAACTGATAAAATTTTACTTAACTGTCATGAAAAATTTAGATTTGAATTCCACCTATATCAACCTTCACTTCCGATTTGAACCCAAAAAAAAATTTGTATGAAGATAAACAAGTAAAAATCATCTCAATTTTTCGCCCCAAACAAAAAAATCAACAAAACCCATATCATTGCGGGAAAAAGACAAACAAAAAACCACTTATTTAATATGCATCCAGAGAGAGAGAGAGAGAGAAATAATTTAGTTAGGGCTATCTTCCATGTTTGGCTTACCATGATAAAGAGGAAGTCACGCAGAATCATGAGCAAAGAAGAAGAATTACATCAAAATAAACTCATCAGTACTATAACAAAATCAAGCCCAAAAAGATATGCATATACTTGGCAATGTATCAAAAGGCCAATTTTCTTTTGGGAGTCTATACCAACAACTAATTAAGAACAAGAAGAAGAGAATGAAAGAGAGAGAGAGCGATTAACATTTACTGACTTAAAAAAGGGCTAACCTTGCCAAGGTTTGTTGTGGGTATCTTGTTGTTGATTATGATCATGGGGAGGGGTAGTGTTGTTGTTCGAATTCATGCAGTTCCCAAGCCCAGCAATGGTCAGGATTTCATTGTGTGATAGAGGTCTCAATCCCAAAAAGTCCCTTGTCAACCCATCATTTCCTCCTCCTCCTCCTCCATCAGTCCGTTCGCGCCGGCCAACAGTTTGATGAAATGCTGCCAAGGTGCTGCTCTTCTTGGAGGAGGTGGTGGTGGTGGCGCTCAACATGCCCCCAATTCCAAATGCATCATTATGGTGATCATAGGAGGAGGCGGAGGAGAGAGAATTGATCATCATGTCATGGAGGAAGGATGATGATGGTGGTGATGCTGATGGCCCTGTGAACTGATGATCTGACCCACCACCGGGTATTGTTGTTGTTGCTGCTGTTGTTGGTGTTGGTGTTGTTGGTGTTATTGTTGCAGCTTTATTCCCAAAAGGGGACAAGCCATGGTTCACAACCAGGCCTGTACTAGAAGCCATGAGCTCCTGCTGGTGGTCACGTGAGGACAAATTCAGCCCAAACAGCCCAGCTGTTGTTGTTGTTGTATTCGAATTTGTGTCAGACACGTGACCCTGACCCTGGTGGTGGTGGTGGGGTGAGCCTGCAGTTTTGCTCATGGTAGCTCCCATCTGAGCTGCCTTTTGCAGCAGTGCTGTTGCTGACATGTGAGGTGCTGCTTGGGTGTGGTAAGGTCCAGTTCCCATTGATGGGAAGCTGGTGGCCCCCATGCTAGGATTAGGATTAGCATTGCTAGGGTTTGGACTTTGTTGCTGCTGCTGATGATGATTCAACTGTTGGTGATGATGAGGATCTTGTTGCTGCATCAGCTGATGATCTTGATGAAAGATTGATGATGACGATGAAGGAGAGGACAGATGATGTTGATGTTGATGTTGAGGTCGATCAATGGCTGAGGTAGGTGATGGCCCCACAAAGGGTGGTGGACAAGCAAGCCATGGAGGGAGGTTGATTAAGTTTTGCTCTCTCTTCAGTGGGAATGAGTGTAGGGGATCATGCTGGGTATTGAACTGTGCTTGTTGCTGCTGAAGGGTGTTGATGAAGTGAGAGGATGAAGAAGGGCCAGCAACTGCTGCAACTGGGTTTGATAGCAGTGAGTTTGTTGTTATTGCTCTTGCTGTTTCCTCTGCTAATGCATCACAAAATGCCCTGTGTGTTATGAAACTATCCCTCCTGCAAAACCCCAAAATAGAACCAACAAACTTACACACAAAACACTACATAGATCACTCCAAAAACCAATTATCTTGGTATCCAGTTATGAAAAGTAGCATCGATCCCAACACATCACTCCCACATTAAAACAAAGCCAACTAGTCATTTCTCATCTTCTCAGTGACTTTTTGCCTTTATCTGGCTTCCTGCTCTTGTTTCTTTGTTGTTTAGCTAGCCAATACATTGGCGAAAGAATTCATCTATGCAGCTAGCTGGCTACCCTATATCTATCTATGACATGAACAGTTTCATACAACACATACATACAAACACAACAAGGCAATGAAATCAGTGTGAAATCATGGGGTTTTCGCATTGAATATGATGATGGGGTTTTCAAGATTTCGAGAGTGCACATTTCCCAAAATGATTATTTTTTGGGAGGGGGGGGGGTTTACCTGGAGAAAAGGGTGCCACAGTCGCATCTGTACTCCCTAGTGCCACAGACCTTAGAGTGAGCTTTCCAGTCAGATTGAACAGCATATCTCTTGGAGCATTTGTCACATTTCCACTTCTTCTCTCCATGCTTTCTGCAAAAGTGCTTCTTGATCCCAGTCAAGTCTCCTAGAGCTCTTGATGGGTCATGGTGCACACAGGATGGCTCGGGGCACACATACACCTTCTTCCTGACCTCTTTGTTTGTCCTCTGCTTGAGCTTCCATGGCAGGTTGTGCCCTCTTCTATGCAGCTGCAGGTTCTGGTCTCTTTGGAACCCTTTGTTGCAGATCTCACACACAAACCTGTTGGTTGCTAACAATGATTTTGGTGACAAAGCTATCACTTCTGCATCTGGGTCTGAGAAAAATTCAATCCACCAAAAAGAAAAACAAAAACCCAGAAAACCCCATATCAAAATTTCTCTAAAAAAATCCTCAGAAGTAAAAAGTTTAAATCTTTGTGAAGGAAATTCCACAAAAAAAAAAAAAAACCTGGGTTTCCTGGTAAGCTTCTTTTCTTCTTAGCTGGTGGCTGTTGGGGTTGCTGATCATGATCTTGAGACTGATTTTGCTGAGAAAAATACTGTTGTTGAGGGTACATAGAGCTGCTAGGTTCAATTCTGTTGTTACCTGAAGAAACACTTGCATCCCCAGAAACTGCTGCTGAAGTCAAATTGGACATGTTCTCTTCCGCAAACATTTGCTTTTGCAGCTGGTTTATCATTCTTTTCTCAAGCTCTCATATTTTTGGTTCCTAAATTCTGTCTGACTATCAAGAATCAATACAATAATCCAGATTTTTGGCTCTCTGAATCTTTGTTTTGGCATGTAAAGTGTCCGTTTTTTCTTTTGGGTTTTTCCAGTGAGGATCTATGATTTTGATCTAAGAAGACAAAGAAAAGAATACCCAAATCAGGAAAAAAAGAAAGAGCTGTGTAGGAAGAGGGAAAGCTAGCTGAAGAAAGACAAATAGAGGAGGGAAAGGTAAAATTTTTAAGTAAGAAGTTTTGTGTGTTTTTGAGACCCACTCTCTCCCATTAGCAGTAGCAGCCTCCGCCTTTGTGGCTTCTTCCTCCTTTGGCTGCAACCCAGCAGACAACTTTCATTTTTTTGGAGAGAGAGAGAGAAAGAAGCTGTGTGAATGAAGCTAAAAACCAGACCCTCCGGGGACTATATTACTTCATTTTTTGATAACTATGCTTGCTAAAACCAAGAAAAATCCCAACAAAACAAACGCGGCCTTAATTCTAGAGAGAGAAATTAGAGGGAGAGTTTCTGTGCAAAAATCCTTGTGTTGGGGGAATACAGAAAAGAAAACCACAGCTGAAAGGCAAACAGGCAAAGGGGGCTAACAAGTAATAAAAATAAACCCAAAAATAAATTAAAAAATTAAAATTAGTGCAAATTTTTTTTTAAAAAAATACTGTCAAATCTGACGTTGCCCATTTTGTCTTTTCCTGAATTTTGGGCCTCTGCTATATTATATCTTTGCTTCAACCCCCATGAAAAATCTTTTCTTTCTTTACTACTTCCCTAAAATTTAATTTTTTTTTCCCCCTCTTTTATAAACTTTTCTTTTTATCTCACCACCTTTCCCATCTGCATACAAAAGTGAAATGGAAAAGCAACCTTGTAAAAGTGGCAGTGATTTGTGAATGGGGAGAGAGAAGAGAGGGGTTTGGACTTGGAGTGTCTATTTGTATATTCTGCAATGCATTCACGGGCAGTATACAAGTAGAAAAATCTTTTACCAAGTTTGTTTTCCTAGTGCCTGTCTTTCTCACCTTCTATTTTTGCGTCAACTATTTCTTTTTCATTATTTAATTAATCCATTTGTTTGACTAACATTATACTGAATTGTTGTCAATCGCTCATTTATATGCATATATATATATATATGATTATACAAATTTAAAATTTTAACAACATACATGTAGGCCATGTTCGGCAAAATTAACTGTTCAGATAGTGGATAGCGGTTCAGGTAGCGAATAGCTGTTTAGATAGCGGATAACGTATCTAATTTAGCTGTTAGCGGATAGTTGTTTAGATGAGCGGTTGAAACTACTGTGTGTTCAGTAAATTTAACTGTTATGCTAGCTGATTAATGTAAATTGACATAAAAAGATATAGATAATTTTCAAAGATAAAATTTTCAAAGGATATTTTTTGGCTAAAAAAATATGAAACGCTACTTTTAAATGTCAAACGTTAATACTATTAACTTTTCAAAAACGCTGCTTAAAACGCTAAACGCTACCTGAAATGCTAATCAAAACACCAGTTTACCGAACACTAAAAATTAACCAATTAGTATATTGATATGGTCAAAACATTTAATGCTACCCAAAATGCTGTTGTCGAACATGGCCATAATCTAATTAATTGAAATACTGAGTTGGTTAAATAAATTATAACTTTTGTTCAACAATAGAAAATATCCTTGAGCTTTAAAACTTAAAAGTAAAGTAAATAACCTTACTTATGAAATGTATTTGTTGGTTTTTTAATTAGCTAATGACATGGATGATAGAACAATGACATGGCTTAATTTAGTCATCCACTATGCTGATGTGGCAATGAGATTGATTAATTAACTAATTTAATTAATTAGAAGGAGACTGATTAATTAAAAAAATTGTAAAGATTTATAATTTATTATAGTTTTTCAATTTTTAGTTTTTATTTTGTTATAATTTTTATTTAAATTTTTTTCAATTTTTTATTTATAGCAATAAAAAACATTTTTATATATATATAGGTGGTGAATTATTATGATCATTATCATAAAACATTTTTCATGGTCCACCTCATCACTTGAAAGGGAAAGATGAAAGATTTTGAACCTCAATGGATTGCAGGACGAGCTAGCTTGAAGTTGCCTGGTCACCTTCTTCTATTATTCTTCCCTAATTTTGATAGTTAATTATTTAATTCAGACATTTCTTCTTATAGTTAGATGTGGAAAAAGGAACTCAACAAAATAATAATTAACTATCATGAAGTTTCATAAAGTAAATGAAATACTAAATCAACCAATAAACAGGCTAATTAAGTTGAAAATTAAACCAATCTACTATGTATTTATGACAATAATTTACCCATAACAAATGATTTCTTAAAAAAATTCTAAGAATTTTACATAACAAGTTGGTGATGCCATCTTGATCAATAGCTTTATATAATGCAAATTCTTTAGCTTCAATAAATAAATTGCATTGTACAATAATTTTTACAAATTATAATTTTTAAAATTTTGAATTTGAAAATGGCTTATTAGGAAACATCTTCTACCTCACCTCTTTTCTGTTGGGTTATAACGGAAGAAACGCGTAACATCTGTGACTGATAATTATGACGCTTTTGGATGTATTAAACTTGAAGACGTATTTTTCTCGAGGGCAAACACGAAGACAAATCACAACCCAAGACTTATATTTATGCATTAAATTTGCCCCCAAAAAAAAAAGAAAAAGAGGAAAAAGGTTAAACCTAAAAATGTTATTTAGCCCTGTAATATAGGACTTGAAGCATTCATATAGAACTTCCATTAATAAGAGCAGGAAGGCCATTAAATGTTATTCTGTTGGGACTTCTATTTTTCAGGTGGGACCTGAATTGTTGGTGTTTTCTGTTTTATGTTTCTGGCTTCTTTCTCATAACTTTAGGTTCCCATGCAAGTGTCCTCTTGCTTCCTTCAGTGTCATGTTCACCTGCCAAAAGACTCAAAATTTGTAAATTTATTTATAGTAATTTTAATTTTAATTTTCTAGCTAGTTAAAATACATCCAATGTTTTGAATTTTGAAGATTGCCACTTGCCTCCAAAACAATGAAAAAGTAAAGAAAATGAAGATTTGGTTTATAGGCTCAACAATTATATTTTTAGGTCAAATAACGTGAGTTTTTTTTTTAAAAAAATTCCTACGTTGGTATTACGTACTGATGATATAACAACAAAAATAACAACTCCCAGCGTGGGTCCCGATTTCGCGAGGTCTGGGGAGATCTAGCTGTAGGCAACCTTACCTCTACCGGCATTCCTACTCTTAGAGAGGCTGATTCTAAGAGGTATTACGTACTTATGATATTATATGTACGTATTTATAATTTCATTCGGCTATTCATTTGGCTAATAGTTTTTTATGCCATGGCTCGGACTTTATTCTTCTATTATTTTGTCATAGACGGTAACAAAGCATCGTTATCAAGGAGAAATCACGTACTTTTTATTAGAACACTAGCAACAAGGGTTTCTTCTTTTTAGTTAAGCTTCATTTGAAATGTAATTGGTACGTAAGCCCCAAACATAAATTAGAAACGGAAAAGTCTGACAGTAACCCCTGTTTGTTTGATTTGGTTTTAATTCTCAAGAATTCAACATCAAATTAAGTTTTGGAACCACTTAGAACTAATAAATTAATTAATAATGCATTAAGACGACAAATAAAGATCAGAAACATTACCCAACCAACGTAAACAAAAACAAAATTGTAGACTACACAATCCGATCTGCTAGCATAGTTGTTATCGATCTACATGGCTATTTTGGGATAGAATCTGATTAATCAAGTACTAGAGTAATTTGACAAATTTCACTATAGTCTTGTAACTTGAATCATATATGACTACAAATTTAGTAATGCATCAACTGTAATTCTTTAGGTTCCGTTTGGTCTTTAAAAAATTTGATGGAAATAAAAGTTGAAGGAACAAAAATGTGAAGGAAAAAAAGTAGGGAGAAAATGAGTTTTTTTTCCTCTTGTTTGGATTGAGGAAAAAATACAAGAATTTGGATGAAAAATCTCAATGTTGATGAACTACTTGAATCATAATAGTGTCATCTCAGCATTGTGAGGCTAGAGAAGGTTGAGAATTTTCCTCAAACTTTCCTTACTATTTTACGAGAAAATTTTATCACTTGTTTCTAAAATTTTTTTCCACCTAACTTTCCTCCATATTTTTTCTTTCTGATTTTCTCTAAACCAAACACAAGAAAAAAAGTAACTTTTCTAAAAAAAATTTCTTTCTACCAAATTTTTCAAGGTCCATACGAAGCCTTAGTGTAAAATTACAGAGTTTAAACGGAGGAGCCCTTGCAAGTCAACATATCTACTTGGAAAGCAAGGGCAATGAAGTGGTGGTTGGAGGAAAGGAGAACCTCATTATAATTCTACTAAAAGTTTTCAATGATTTATTACTAACAACAAGGGTTTCTTCTTTTTAGGCTTAAATATACTGTTATATAATAATAAACGTGGATTTTTCTTAAATTCTCATAAATTAGAGTTTTTAATTAGACTATTGGATACAATCTCTCTATTGATCTCAACCACGTGTTGCTTCAATATAATTTTGATTATATTTAAATAAATTCTAAATTTTTCTAAATTACTTCTGTCATATTTACTCTCATATGTGGACATTATTATTATTATTGTCGAAGAGAGCCCCTAATTTTCCTAAATTGCTTCTGTCATATTTAACACTATTTTTTTAAATTGAAGAGAGCCCGTAATTAATTGGATAATAACGAGCCAAAGTGAATCTGGCGATTTGTCTGATGAGTTCTCTGATGAAAATCATCAACTAATTAGAAGTGACAAAATAGTAAAATTTCAAACGTAAATAACAATAATTAATTTTGCCGCTTTTTTAATTTATTTTAGATCCTTCATTTAACTGGAATTGAGTTACTATTGGCCCAATAAGAGGTAAAACTTTCCCATCACATATTTTCTCCATTCACAATATTCGAATCTGAGATCTTGCTTACGGAAAATAAGTGTCAAATCAATTGAACCAACATATGTTAGTATTAATTTCCCTTCTACGTATATGAATGCACGAATTATAATGAAGATTGGCCAGTTGTAACACACACACACACACACACACACACACACACACACACACACACACA
>JACYFF010031952.1:95577310-95591090 GCA_017589665.1 Selenicereus undatus | reverse complement strand
TGCAATAAACTAGACTTCCAATCCTCAGAACACTAAAATATCTTAAGATACATTCTTAGAATTTGTCGTGAACATATCATCTCAAAAAAAAAAAAAAAAAAGAGACATAAGATTAAAACTATTGGATTATCTAGGAATCTAAGATGTTCAATAAACGGTCATTAAGGGTGTAAAACTAGTGATAAATTTAATTTTACATTAAACGGTCATTTAAATGAATAATAAAGGTGGTCAAAACTACAAAAAGGCCCACGTACGTAATTGCCACATCATGGACACAATTTTCATCAGACTTAGAAGTAAAGCATAAAAGATAAGGGTGTCACGGCCATCCTTGGCCCCCCTATAATAAGGAATGTATCGTCCGCAAAATTGAAGATCAAATAAGAGGCTCATTATAACTAGAGCTGGCAAACGAGTTATTTGCTTCGAGTACAGATGAGGTTAAGTTCTAGTTAAGTCATGTTTTTTAGGTCAAATGATGTTTTGGGTCGTCCGATTTGGGTTGGATGATTTTCGATTTGGTCAACTTTGGGACAACTGATGCTTATTCCAATGAGCTTCCCGTGCAAATAGAAGAAACTTTGCAGAAAATTTTGGGTCAGATATGACTTGGTTCGAGTGTCAATACGAATTTCATATCTACTTTCAGATGGTCGTATTTTAAATCTTGCGCCGGATATGAATCCGGCCCATTCATATTGGATAGAGGGTCTTGGGTCAGTTTGCTAGGTCTAATTATAACAATGGTCACAAAGCAATCTCCCCACTGATACAAAACAGCTTGGTGGTTGTAATAGTTTTGAATGAAGCATGACTCTTTTCTGAGTTTCTATGGGGGAAAAATGATGTGCAAGTTCTGACATATACATTAGACAAGTTGATGTTAATTTTGCTGAACAATATTGACTTGTTTTTGGCCTTTTTTGGTTCGTGCACTTGACAGGGTCAATTATAGCAGCTGCTTAGCTTTTAGGTCATGGCCATAGGGGGTTTCTCCTTGTTTTCATAAACTTTAACCCTACACTAGACTACATTATTATGGAATTGACTGAAGATTGGCATTTCATGCATGGCTTTCCGCCCTATAACGGCATTTTCAGATTATCAAATACAAGATTTACGTACATAAGTCAATGAAAATGAACCTCAAATAGATTTAATTGAATAAATCAATCCGTTCATTCATTGTCAACTCGCACGTCTGCTTTTTACAGTTGAAAATTTTCCAATGCCAGGCAGTTTTTTTCCGGCCTACTGGGTATTTATGTCATACTGATGTGAAGTGTTTCATCAAATAATTGATTTTTGTTTAGCCATTTTCTTGTGCTAATAATGTGCAAATTATGAAGTGAATTAAAAGTATATATGCATTTTACACAATCAATCCATCATGATAAGGGGATATGATTGCTCATATTTGAGCTCTCTATTCCGTGCTGCACAGTTTGGTTTCAGCAGGGTCGTGATTCATACAGATATACATACATACATACATACATACATACATACATACATACATACATACATGTCCGTGTTTTTAGAGGTAAGATTGCTTGTGTTTGACCTCTATTCCACGCTCCACAAATGGGCCCCAACAGGGTACATCCTGATACATACATACTTGCATATGTACATAGATATATGTGTGTGCACGCATGTATATGATTTATGTTGGCAAAATGATTTACAACTGGGAATCGATCCATGAAACCTTAGACATAAAACATGTTATCATTATTTTTAAGGTATTATTTGTCTTGTTGCATTTGGTATTGCTCTCCATCCGACAAAGACATCCCAAGATACAAGATGTGCATTTTGTGAGTTTTTCAGAGAGCAAAACCAACAAATTGCTCGGTCTTTTTAGAATTTGAAACGGAAGCTATACAAGGAAGAAACAACACTTGGGGGCACTATTAGAATAGGGCTAATCATAATTTTAACAGATTACAGATTTGTCTGAGAATTGTGTGGATAATATCCATTAATTGCCAGATTTTATATATTAAAATTGGAGAATCTGGACGTGCAAAAACGAAAATAATTACATTTAGTATATTATAATGTATACCCTTGTCCTTGAGCGGCAGCTGTCAAAAGTTCTATGTGCCACCTAATATTAGGGTGTGCAAAACTGATTAATTGGAGTTTTGGTTAATCTAAAATGGGGTGTGCAAAACTCATTAACCAGAGTTTCATAAACCGAAAATTGGTTAACCAGTTTTTCGGTTTAGGAAAATTCTAAATCGTAACCGAACTGAAAATTTTGGTTAACCATTTTCGGTTAACCGAAAATTTCTGTTCGTTCAAAATCCGAACCATAACCAAACCGAAAAAGTCGGTTAACTGATTTTTCAGTTCGGTTACCGGTTAACCATTTACAAATAAATAAAAAGGTATACATTCTTACCTAAATTTTTCGTTTTTTATGTTTAAAATTTTTTATAAAAATTTAATTTTGGTTACCATTGATAAATAATAAAAAAAAAGTGCACTTTTTAACCTATTTTTTTATTTTTTATGTATAAATTTTTTAGAAAAAAATAATTTTGGCTCGGTAAACCGAACCGATTTTTTTTGAAAAATTGGTACCTTTAACCGGTTTTTCGGTTTGATTTTTCAGTACGGTCTTTTGTCTTCGGTTTTTCTTGCACACCCCTACCTAATATGTAATAAAAACTCTATTCTTACTAACTAAAAGTATATCAACTAAAAGTATACCAACATATTACAATTAGTTCTTTTTATTTTTCTATCATTAAAGCTAGAATTAGGAAAACCTGACCCGACACGAACCCGACACGAAGTTAAGTGGGTTTGGGTATAAAGTTTGAACCTGTTTAGTTAAATGGGTTGACATGGTAAACTCGTTTAATTAATTTGGTTAGGTTCAGGTATAGAATCTCGACATGAAAAAATATATATTTAGCTCGTTTAATTAAATAGGTCAACTCATTTACTGTTTATTTTCAGTTTACCGATTATCGTTTATGTTTTCTATGGAATTAGGCTTTTGAGAATTAGGCCTTGTGGTCTTTTTTATGGACTTGTTGTTGACTTACTATTATTAAGAATTTCAGACAATTTGACTTTATTTACTGTTGTATAACATTTGACTTGGGCATGGTTTGTAAATTAAGTAGTTGGCTTTACGTGAACGTTTCAGGCTATAAAAGTATGTTACTACTGACTGTTTTACTAGAATATGTTCTAAATATGCTGGAGCCTGTAAGTTAGGTGTTATTTTGGTATACTTTTGAAAGCAACTATGCCTTAAGAGGCTGAAAAATATGCAATTTATTTGGTAAGTTATTTTTTGGGTTGAAATTTATATTGGAATTAAATGGGTTGGTGGGTAAATGGGTAATCCGAACCTATAACCCGTTTAACCTGTTTATGTAAATGGTTTAGGTTCAAGTCAACTCATTTAAATGTTAAGCAGTTTGGGTTGAAACTTTTTTCAACCCGTTTATTAAATATGTAGGGTTCAGGTTTGGGGGTTTTTAACCCGTTTAAATTTGACAAGAACACAAATCCAACCCGACCCAACACAACGCATTACCTTGCTCTAATTAAAGCCCCTTGTTAACTTTCATATGTTTTCTATCTAATTACGCAACATTAGGTTATTAACACTTCAGCATTCAAATTATTTACGTATTTAGAGCAGTTGTTTAAGTAAAAGTCACCAAAACTACCAGCAACCACATGCACACGTGAGGTTGGACCATACATGGATTAGTAGTAAACTAGTTGCCCACTACTTGTCCATAGAACACAAGCTCCTCTCGCAGAACTCCTTGAAAGCTAGGCGTACAACTTCTATTCTTTCTATGTGGGGCAAAAGCCACACTATTGAACAACTCTGCAACTACTCTAAATATAAGCTACGTAACACTGCCATCCATTGCAAATAGGGATCAGAGCAGCTTTAGTTTTGTGTATAAAAGCATCATTACGAACATAATTAGACAAAAAAAAAATGTGCTTGTATTACAAAATGACCCTAAAACAAAATGACCCTAAAACAAGCTAGTTTAAACTATGCTAATAGGTTGAAGAAATAGTTTGTCTTGTGCCACTCAAAACAACTATGAATTATATTGGCTACAAGTATTCTAGCTATAGGCTATGTTCGGTAATGGAGATTGAAATAGACGTTAGTGGTTTGTAGTGGTCAAAATGTTATGGACTAGTACTTAAAAGTATTCGGTAAAATAGTAGATGAGGTAATAGTTAGAAGTTTATGTATAGCGTTTTTCAAAAACTAATGAAAGTAGTTTTTGAGAACATCTACCTAGTGGTTGCATTACAAATTACCAATTTCTTCTTTTTATTTACTAAAGATATTTATTTATTGTGCTCTTTTTATTCATTTTACATAAATATGCTACTTCAACAATTACATTTACCAAACGCATTTATTATAAATCGATAGTTGAACAGCTAACCTCTAACCGCTAGTGGGTCATAACTAATCACTAGTAAAACTGCTAACAACTAGTAAAACAGCTAACCATTACTAAAAACAACTAAGTTTACTGAACATGCCCATAACATTAAACTTTTTTTTAAAAAAAAAAGAGCACAAACTAGCTAAAGAGAGGATCCTTTTTTTCCCCCTCCCAATACCAATTAGACATATATCATAGAAGTCTTACTCATGGAGATCCATTTATGCAAAAAATATGTTTTCTTGTGCTTTAAAACAAGGTAATGCATATGCCAATAACCAATTCAAGGTAGGATGATAGATGTTCATATTAAAAATACCAAACTCTTTGTATTATGCATATGAACATTTAGAGAGAGCACTCATATGATTAGATAGGACTAGATTAGTTCACTTAATCTATCATTCGAATATGTCATTTGTTGAAACGTCAAAAACCACCGAGGGGGATTATTATTGCTAGCTATTTCTAGTCCTTACGGGTCGCATTCCTTGAGGGTCGCTTTCATGCTAGCGTGTTAAATATGACTTAATATAATTATTATTTCCCCCTTTCTCTCAATTTTGTCAATGATGAACAATTGATTCTTTTTCTTTCTTCTTTTTGTTGGAAAAGAGATTCAAAAATTAATATAGTTGAAATATTAATCCTTAATTAAAATTGATCATACATCACTATTGTTAGTATTAGCTTAGGACTCGAGCAAAGATGAAGTTGCAAAGTTTATAGGAATTGCCACAAAAACCTAAGTTGGGACCTAACTACATGGACCTTTGCAACTCTCTATATACAAATAAATAAATAAATAAATAAATAAAGGAAACCGTTAAAAGTTTAATAGCATATAATAAATATTATTTGGTATCGACATTTTTATTTAGAAGTTCTACATAGGGATGGAAACGGGGCAAGTTGGGACGGGACGCATATTTCCCATTCTTGTATCCGCTCAGATCCTTGCTCCCCTTCCCCATCCTATTCCTTAGTGCAGGGGGAAAAATTCGCCCTATTCCAATCCCTAACGAGGACCCGATTCCCGATGATGGCCCAACGAAGATTTTTACCCGCCGCTTTCCCCCTCCTTTATAATAGTTATATTTGGAGTTGGAAAAATCTGAACTGACACAATAATTTGATCCGAACCCGGCCTGAAGTTACTGAGAGAAACCCGAACTCGAAACGAATCGCACCGATTTCGACTCGAAATCAACACGATTTCATCATGTAGCTTGAAACACACGTTATTTTTCCATTTTGAGTAGATCTAAACTATTTGTAAGGCTGACATGGAATTGACTCGTTTATTAAATGGGTCAATCCGAACCGACCTATTACACAGCTTTTAGTTATATTACATGTTGAATATTGGATGAAATTCCAAGTTGCGTAGCAACCTAGCCCAATTAATTATACAATAATCATTAGAGGAAGTAGTGAGTAAAGAGAAAGGAAGAGAACTGAGTGACTAACGTAACTGGTAGAAGGAAATGAGGAACTTTTTGCATTTATAGCTAGGTGTTTTTCAACTAAATTTACCATGTTTCCTTAATCCTATGTTTTTCATATATACCTTTTATAAACAGGATAGGGATGAAGTTTTTCATCAACCGGGGGTGGAGATCTTTCTTGAGTAGGGGAGCGGCGACAGGGATAGAATAAAATTTTCCCCCGTCCCCGTCCCGTCCCCGTCCTCGTTCGAAGATTCAGTCTCTGGCCCTATCTCCATCAAGGATGGAGATTTTTCTCCAATGCGAGGTGGGGCCTTAGTGGGGATGAGGATTCCCACCCCATTGCCATCCATCTTTCCTCAGTATTCTATTGCCCGTTATTGTATTCTATGAAAACATCTTGTGTGAGTCTCATATGCATTGGTAGGTTTTGGGATAGACATACATAGTCTTAGAGGTGAAGCTGGAAATTTTTGATTCAAGGGGCCATTACGTTTAATATGATGGACTCTTTTCTTTTTCCAAAGACAGTTCTGATCAAGACAAATATATTTAATTTTTCTTATCTTAATAAAAATTGATTGAACTCATTGAAGAAATGTATTTACATACCAAGTTTTAGAAAAAGGCCGAAATAATAATATATAATTACTTAAACCAGAAATTATAAGGTACTGAAAAATATTTTAAAGTATTTAGAATATAATGTATAGTCTAGTGGTTGGGAAGAGGATAGTGGAGAAGGGCCATCGATGGAATAGCAATATTAAGGGTGGAAAAGTTTACATATCTAGAATCATCCTTCAAGAGAAAGGGGTGATAAACCTTTATTTTTACTATTTTGACCTTCCAATTTTGCTAACTCCTTCCACATATTTCCCGAAATTGGTGGAAGATTTAGTAAGAGTTGCTCGTTTTTGCTCACAATTATCTTACTTGGATCAATTCTCCTTCTTTGTAGGTATGTTGGTCCCAAGTGAAAGAATTTCAGCACTTGTCGGATCAAAAGTGAGCGAGGAGCAATGCTACGGGAAGGAACGACGTTCGAGGATCAGTTAGACGGGTCAAAGGCTTGAAGAATTAAAGAGAAGACACTTGCATGGTCAGCCGTGCATTTAAGCATGGTCGTGCAAGTTAGAATTGAAGCCAAAAAAGTGCACAACCGAGTGTGCAGATCAAGCATAGCCATGCGCTAGAGGCAGAAACAATCCTGCAGAAATGCACGGCCGATCGTGCGTTTGTTCACGGTCGTGCGTCCCCTGATTAATCACGGCTTAATTCTCTTTTTCGGGCAGTTAAAGGGTTACCTTTATTATTGAAAGAAAGCACGAAGCAGGCGATTTTTTTCCGGGGTTCCCTGTTGAATGTTTTTACACATTAATTGAGACTTGATTTAAGAGTTTGAATTCCTTGCTCTAATTGTGAATTGTCAATTGCAATTGATTGAAGTGCGTTTCTCTTCTCCTCTCTTTGCAATTTTAATCAAAGTTTGTGCTTTTGAACATGTTCTACAGTTCTTTGTTTGTGATTGTGGTTGTTACAATGTTTAGCAGCTAAATTACCCATCTTAGATTGGGATTAGCTCCTATTATGCGACTTGGGATCATGATCTAGGTTTTTACGAATGAATGCCCATGTTTGTGATTGAATTTTCACTTAGTATGCCATGTGTTCGATGAATTGTCTAAGAGGGATGTATTCATGTTCTTAATTAGGGTTTAGGAGATCAAAGGAAGTTGAATCCTTTACTTAGAGCTACTTCGTAAGCTATTGATTTCTTGACATGAAAATAGTTAAGGTTTCAATTGAGAGTTGTGAGTTACTCAATCCTGTGGCTTTGTTGACTCTAATTTTATGAAAATAGATAACTAGGGCTAATTAGCCAGTCTAATGACATTCAAAAGTAGGCGTAGATGTATTCCAATTTGTAATCATACCATTTCAGTCATTTGCGTGGGCAAGTTTGCATGATGTAGTTCAAGCTCTAAAGAGTATAATAGTGTGATTAATCCCAATCTAGGATCTTTGTTATTATTGAATTTAACAGTTTTAGCAGTGTTCAGTTCCCATAAATCTGAAACAGTGTTTGCCTGAATTGAGTGATAAAGTCAATTTGGTGACTGAAACCAAGTTCCTTGTGGAATGCAACCTGTACTAGCCGTTGCTAAATACAATTGGCACCGTACACTTGCGGTAAGGTTTTAACTTAACAAGGGGATATTGGCGTAGAAATCAACCATATATCGTATTAAAGTGAGATGACAAAAATGGAAGAAATGTGTCAGAGGTATTGTATGATAAGAGGATTACTGTGGGACTAAAAGGCAGAGTCTACCTTTATGTTGACTAGACCAGCACTACTATATGGTTCGGGGTGCTGGACAATAAAAAAGACTCCCAAGTCCAAAGGTTGATGATAGCATAGTTGAGGATGATTTGGTGCATGTATGGCTAGACGAGACTTGATAGGATAAGGAATGAGGTGATTAGAAATAAAATAAAAGTTACACCCATAGAAGATAAGAAGAAAGAAACCAAACTTGAATGGATTGGTCATATGAAGAGGAGGAGTGTGGAAGCACATGTGGGGAGATGTGAGATGATTTATCTCCCGAAATGTAGAAGAGGTAGATGATGACCTAAGAAAAGTTAGGACGATGATATTATACATGATTTGAAATTTAGGGACATGACTTAGGATAGGAATTTATGGACGTTTAGGATTAAGGTCTTAGACCATTAGATAGTTGGCTTCCTGGCACTCTTTTGGTTTTCGAATGGTAGGATATGGTGTTGTACTGGCTATGATGCTATCTTGTGTTTGCTGTTTTTGTATGCTAGTAGTGCCCTCATTGCCAATGCATTATTACTCCCCCACCTTCGATTGTTTAAGTTGTAGACCGCTCTCAGTCAAATTGGTTTTATATCGCTGCTTGTTACTTAAGATAAATAGAACTATTACCTTTCCTTTGTAGTTCATTATAATTTATGCTATTTAAAGCAATTATGTCTTGTGTTTGTTACCTTTATTTATCAAACAATTTTTAATTCTAAAATATTTTCTTAAAACTTTTGATGTAACTCTATTAGAACCGGTCTTTCTATGAGTAATCATGTTTGTAGAGGTAAGATTGCCTACATCTGAATCTCCCTAAACCCCGCAAAATTGGGACCAATTCTGAAAGTTGTTGTCATTATTGCACTATTATATTTTACAAATGAACTGAAAGAAAAATGTTGACACCTTGCAAAGTTTTCAGTAGGTGAGTTTAAGTATTACAAATAAAATACATGGTCCTATTTTTTTGGGGGAGAACTACATATTGAGAATTAATTGTTTATTAAGGGAGAAAGCAAAGAACATAGGCTACCTATACATTAGACAATCCCTCTATCATGTTTCTACAAATATACATTCTTAGAAACCACATCAATAAAAATATATCAACATAATCATATGACAAATATATATAAAAAGATATATGTATATGTGATAAATAAGTACACGCTTCTAAGAGAATATAAGTGGCATATTAAACGAAAGGTCTTATAAAGCCTCCCCTGAGAATGGGGAAAGCAATACATGGAGGATTTTTTTTTTAAAAAAATGAAACAGGGGGAAGGGGCCGGGTTTTGGGGCAACATGCACCGGGGTGAGCAAAATCAAAGAGTCCAGCTTGAACATATATCGACAACCCATACTCAAGCAGAACTATACCTGGATGCTTGGAATGGGAAGCAATGACCATTATGCTATAGACATAGGTGTTAGAAAATTTGGGTTGAATGCGGTACAAAATAAACCAAGTAAATTGTGAAAAGAAACACTTTCCTTAAGACTTATTTGTTGCACCACAAATAATCTTGGGGATAATCTACTTAGTAAAACAAGTGTGTGTTTCAAGATTCTCTCAAAGGTTAATCGATAAGGGTGCTATAGTCACTCACATTAATTTTTTACCTGTTATTGTGATTTCACTCCTCCTTATATACAGGAGTGATCATGCCTGAAGATATACCAAAAATGGATAGGGTAGGGCGGTTAAATCTTGAAGAGGTACCGTACTTATCCACCTTTTTATCGAAAGGATTGGATAAGACGGGTAGACTTGAAAGGGCACCATGCTTATCCACATTTTCGGATAAGCACTATAAAAATCTGCCATTTTTATTTTATTCTTGGAAAATTCCAACAATCCCCCGTCTTTTCTAAGATATAGAACAAACCCCTGCTATTCCAGCAAATACACAATCACAATCGAGAACACAAGGAGATTTATGCATAAGAGAAGTATCTTGTGATTTGAACTTCCAGTTAGTGAAATATAATTTTAATTAATCTGAATGTAAACAGTAGACAAGTCTATGAACTATACATCCTCTTTGATTAATTGGATACATTTCACATAAAAATCTCATTACAAACTTAAAATTTGACACTATTATCCGGCCATGTGCCCATATCCATCACGGGTGCATCAAGCTAAGCCATGTTGCTCTTTGAAGCGGCCACACTTCACACTCACTTAGGTAGACCTTAGAAATATGTTCTTGTAACACAAGTCATTCAAGCAAGATCTATTAAGAATATAAAACTCACCTTCTTATAACATTACAGTACTCAAGCACTCTTACCTTGGGATAAAATATATTAGTGCTTTCAATCACTATGCAAAGTTGTCACTCATTGAATTTAGAACGTGATGTCATACCACGAATTAAGTTGAGGCTTCCTTGCTAGTAATTGTAGATATGGGCTTAAGTCCCATGCCCCTTGATGTTCTCAATACCAAGTCTCTTGCTAGACCCTTAGTTGAAGGATCTGCAAGATTCTCATTTGTTTGCACATAATTAACTGTGATCACTCCATCTTTGATCAACTGATGGACATAGGCATGTCTAAGTTCAATGTGCCTTGATTTTCCATTATAGACATGACTATAAACCTTGGACTGTGTGGTCTTGTTGTCACAAAGTATGGAGAGTGGCGACATTGATTTTGGTCATAAAGGCATTTCCAATAGCAAATTCCGCAGCCACTCTGCCTCCTTACTAGCTGCAGCCAAAGCTACGAACTCAGTAGCCATGGTGGAATCACTAATGTAAGTTTGTTTCTTGGATGCCCTAGACACTGCCCCTCCACCAAGCAAGTATATATAACCTGACGTAGAGGCATAATCCTCTTTGTCAGTTATTCAATTTGCATCTGAATATCCTTCCAAGACCGAAGGATAACCTGAATGGCATAGGCAATAATCTTGAGTTTTCTTCAGGTATTTCAACACCCAACGTATTGCATGCCCATGAAACTTACTAGGATTACTAGTATAACGGCTTAACTTTCCAATGGCAAATGCAATGTCCGGTCTCGTGCTTGTCATGGTGTACATCAAGCACTCTACGACGTTTGCATACTCAATTTGTGCAATAGGTCTCCCACTATTACGAGTTAACCTGTAACTTGGATCGAAAGGAGTGGCCACTGGGGAGCAATCTTTGTAATTGAACCTCCCAAGTACTTTCTCAATATAATGAGATTGAGACAAGTGGATTCCATTATTATTTCTAATTATCTTAATACCGAGTATAACATCGGTTTCCCCCATGTCTTTCATGGAGAACTTGGAAGATAGAAAACACTTGGTTTTCTTTACTTTCTCTAAGTCAGTGCTAAAAATTAGCATGTCGTCAACATATAAGCATATAATCACACCTTTTCCATGTTCAAACTTGGAATATACACATTTGTTAGATTCATTGATACTAAACCCATAAGATAGCACTACTTCATCAAACTTTTGATGCCATTATTTAGGTACTTGTTTTAGGCCATACAATGATCTTATGAGTTTGCATACTTTGTTTTCTTGGCATGGAACGACAAAACCTTATGGTTGTTTCATGTACACTTCTTCCTCTAATTCACCATTTAAGAATGCTGTTTTCACATCCATTTGGTGAATTACTAGCTTTTGAATTGCAGCAAGAGCAATGAGAACTCTTATGGTCGCAATGCTAGCCACCAGTGCATATGTGTCAAAGTAGTCAATACCATATTTTTGGTTAAAATCCCTTATGACCAGCCGGGCTTTGAACCTTTCTATGGTACCATCTACTTTCCTTTTTCTTTTAAAGATCCACTTTGATGTGATAGGCCTACATCCCGAGAGTAAATCAACTGAGACCCATGAGTTATTTTCCATGATTGAGTTCATTTCATCTTGGACTACTTCTTTTCAAAAAGAAGCATCGATCTTGAGATTCCATAGCCTTTTTAAATGAGCTAGGATCCAAATCAATGCTATAAACATATGGTATTTCATTTTCAATGGACTCCCTTGTTTCCTCTATCAAATAGACAAAGAAATCAGAACCAAAGGATTTCTCCTTTGTAATTCGTTTACTTCTCCTTACTTCCATTATGTCTCCTTGTTTTTGATCATTACTTGGAGTCATAGTAGTTGGAATAAAATCATTTGGTTTAGGAATTGAAGAGAATCTAGTTTCATAAAAAATGGCATCAATTGATTCTATCACGGTGTTAACCGTAATAGAAGTATTTGGTTCTATGACCAAAAAACTATAGGCTTTGCTACGTTCAACATAGCCTATAAAGATGCACTCAATTCCTCTTTCCCCTAATTTTCTTTTCTTGGGTTCCAGAACTCTTACAATAGCCCTACACCCCCAAACTCTGAAATAACTCAGATTAGCCTTTTTCTTATTCCATAATTCGTAAGGAGTAATTGAATTCCTTTTATTAGGAACCCTATTTAGGATGTAGCATGATGTGAGCATCGCTTCACCCCAAAAGCCTTCACTTAAACCGGATTTAGAAAGCATAGCATTGATCATTTCAATTAGTGTTCTATTTTTCCTTTCCGCCACACCATTTTGCTGTGGTGTATAAGGTGTTGTGGCCTCATGGATTATACCAGTTGATTGAAAATAATTTGGATCATAATATTCACCACCCCTATCCGATCTTAGTCTTTTAATGAATGTTTCACAATACAACTCAGATTCATTCTTAAATATCCTAAACATGTCTAGTGGTTCACTTTTAGCATGTAAAAGATATACTTGTCAATATCTTGTAAAATCATCAATGAAAGTGACATAGTATTTATTTCCCCCCAAAGAGGGAGTGCTATGAAAATCACCTAAATCACTATAAATTAGTTCAAGTAATATGGTGATTCTTTGAACAGTTGGAAAAGAACTTATAGTGATCTTTATTAACATGCATGTCTTACATTTCTCTATGTTTCCATCAAAATCAGGAATTAACTCAAGTCTTGACATCTCTTTTAATCTTTTGTAATTAACATGTCCAAGACGATTATGCCATAGAGAAGATAAAGAATACACAAGCATGTAAGCAGAATCTTTCATCTTATTACCACTAGAAGGAGTAATTACATTTAACTTCAACATGTCACCACTAGCTTAACCGTTCCCCACAAAGACACTCCCCTTAGATAGGATAAACTTATCAGCTTCATACACTTGTTTGAAGCCAAACTTATTAAGAAGAAAACCAAAAACAAGATTGTTTCTAACTTCCAACACAAAATATACATCCTTTAAAGTAAGAAATTTTCCGGAAGTGAAGACTAACTCTACTTGGCCTATTCCTTTAACATTAACAGTAGAAGTATTGCCCCTGTAGAGCACTTTTCCATCTTCAACCGACACAAGAGTCTTGAAGAAAGAGCGATCCTTACACATGTGCTTGAAAGCACCCGAATCAACCCACCAATCATTGTCACTTTGGATAATGTTGATTTGATCATTAATCATGGCTACAAAGTTGTACTCTGCCTTTGCCTTTTGGTTGTTCAAGCAATGTTTGCGCTTCCAAATGGTACAATC
>JACYFF010031952.1:95472216-95567310 GCA_017589665.1 Selenicereus undatus | reverse complement strand
CGAACCGAAAATTTCGGGTACCTGAATTTCGGGTACCCAAATATTTCGGTTCGGATACGGTTCATCATTATGCCGACCCGAAATTTTGGGGATCCTAACCAGAATTCATTTTGGTTCGGGTACCCAAACCATGAACACCCCTAAAAATTATATATTACTAACATTTTATCTGCAACAATGACTAATATATTGATTTATTTATTTTTTGTACAAGCCTGCTCCATTGTAAAAATGAGCTAAAAGCAAGTCGCTCCTGATCGTCCAGAGCTAACCTTGTGAATTACAATAGAAAAACCTAACCTAGTCATTTCATTAATGCTCCCACGTCATCAATAGGTCCATCCTAACCTAGCCCAACTTGATTGACCTGACACTGCCCATATTGCCATTTGCTCATCCTTAGCTCCACTACTGGAGTCCTCTTCACTTGAATTATATCGTACTATATGGAGTACCTACTCCATTGCCAAAATGCGCGTGCTCACAACTCATCCCTAAACTAATGAATTCATATATTTTCAATGAATTTTAGATATTGTTGATGAATTTCATGTGCTTATACATGTATACATCACAACAAAATAATGTAACTAAAATTTTGATTAGTTAATTATATCTTATTTTTTCAGGTCCACTTGTGGGTTAGTGAAAATAATTAGTATACTTTGATGAATCATTGTATCTTTAGTGATGAATTTACAATATAGTGATAATAATTGTATAACAATCAATTTATAAAATTAATTATACTTGGAGTAGGTTGGAAATAAATGATTAACTTTAATGAACATGCACGATTTGATATTACTCAATACATCTTGACGGATAACTCATTTAACATCTTGATAGATTTAATATAATTGCGATGAATTGAAAATTTAAACAAATATTTCATCAATTTAAAAAAGACAATTTAATTAGCTAATAATAAAAAAAATATTTATCTTGTATTGATACATAAAAATAAATAGTTTACATCCAATACATATAGGGATTCATGTTGAATAGATGAAATTCTTCATTTCAAAAATACATCTACTCCTATGTACATTCATCATCTTCTCTGGAGATATTCATCATTTTTATGTATAAGGAATCTGAATTGAATTATGTTACCTGTTGCTTCTTTGGATGACCAAATTCAACCATCATTGTGGAATTCATCAATCTTTCAAGTGGCTTGATTGTGTCAATCTCTTCTAAAAGTTTGATAATTACTTCATCTGTTAGTAAAAATGGAATTAATCAGCATATAAGATATATTCATCATTGATAAGTCCATATTCTCAACAAAGAATAAATACATATTTATTACAATCTAAGGCCCTTTCATCATAATTGATTACTTAGAAAGCTTGTACATCATAATTTATTAATATCTAATGACTTACACAAATTCATCTTAGGTAGATTAAATTCATTACTTTGAAAGCTTGTACTCATTACTGATAATCACATTAGTTCATATTCATGATGAACATAAACACATATTGATAAGAATATAAGATAGAATCATTGTAGACAAAGTACACCCAATATTTTATACAAACTATGGCAGATCCCGTGCTTCGCACGGTCAAGCGTTGATATACATTTCGAAAATTTATTAAAATATAAATAAGCAAAAAATTTTGTTTAATTGAACTCATTTAGTTATCTTTAAAAAACTGAGAAAATGTAAGTAAAAGATTAGAATATGATTACTTATAAGAAAAAAAGAGGAAAAAAATTCAATTCCATGACTTAAGTGAAATAATAATTAGTTAGAATTTTATGAAATTATAGAGATATTTTCTCCATTTTTGGGAAAACCTATGACTTCTTTTCGATCTTTAACAATCTCCATTTAGTAATTATCACTCAGATAGGACTTTAAGAATATGGAAATCTAAAATTTCAAGAGAATGAAACCAAACAAAAAGAAAAACAACATGAAAAAGGTTAAACACAAATTAAAACCCTAAGTGTCTTACTATGGTTCAAATAAGGTGAAACAAAATTGCAAATCTTCACCAAACTAGATTGTGGATCTTCAAAGTTGATCGACAATTGTGAAATAATTACTCCTATACACTCCAACAAAGAATCAAGTTGAATCCAAGGGGATATAGATCAAACGTAATGAAATTTCAATGAAATTGTGAGCGAATTGCAATCAAAATAAAATTGATGGCTAAATATGAAGAATTAGGGGGAAAGCAAGAGATGGTAGAGAGAGAAGGTCTGATTAGGGTAGTAATTCTATGGTACGTACCCATATGCTTAGCTGTGTACACACCTATATAAGAGGGTGTGTATTGTATTCTTAAAATTTTTGTATACAAACGTATGTATTCTAACATGGTACACATTCTCTTATATAGATGTATACATAATTAGCTACATGGGTATATACCATAGAATTTTTGTGATTAGGGAGAGACTTAACCCATGTACTATTTATGGCGTTGTCATGAGTATAGTGTTGATTTGCATATGTACCTGTTTAAGCTGAGTTTTAAATAAGATTGTCTCTAACTTGATCTTATAACCGTTCTTAGCTCTGTATAGAAAGTTTTTCTATTGCCATAGTGCAAGTAGTTTTTTGGGGTGATTGATTTCGTATTATATGTGTTCTCTTGTTGTTTTCACCCATTTGCACACGTCGGCATAGCAAGTTCATTCTTTTTCACATGAAGTGCATACTATGTGCATCTGAATTGCTGGAAATTAAATGTTGTGATAATTATCTTTGTCTGCTATGATTGTCACTTGTATCATGTTTTTTGAATCTGAATAAGACGCGTTTTTTAATAGTGATAGTTATTCTTATGTGTGAACGATATTATTATTTAGACTGACATTTTTGTTGAAGAAAAATTTTCTTTTTTCCCCCATGCCCCAATCATGCATAAATATGGTGATGCATGATTTAGGGGCAGGACAAGACACGCATACAGACTAGCTAGAAAGAGACAATGAGATGTCAAATTTGAATGCCTGCTGGGATCACTACTGCTCCAATATTTAAGCACATTGGTGGAATAGAGAGCAAGAGAATAATCCATGGAGGAGCCACTAAGAGTTCACGAGTGAGCCATATGTAAACTATAACTTTGTGTGTCCCACTTGTACCCTTCAATCATTGAGCTTTGAGAGACCCACAAATTAAAGTTAAAGAATCTTTCAACAACTATATGATAATGACAAAGTAGAAATAGAACTTATTATCGATTTGATCAGGGCAGACAATTTCAATTTAATTAAAAGCAGTGTCACTTGATACATTGATCAGTGACAATTTCAATTTAATTAAAAGCAGTGTCACTTGTTGCATTGATCAGTTAATCTTAAATATGAACAAGTCAATTTTATGAAGAATTAGTCATGATTACATCATTTTCTATTTTACTTTTTTTGTTTGGGGGGTGGGTGGGTGGGAGAAATATGTAATGAAAGCAAAAAAATCAACAGAAAAATCACTCTACTACGACTAAACAAGTGGTTAAATTGGACCATAAGACTGCTAGTTGTGCACACCAATTTAACTAGGATAATTTTGATTAGAGTATAAGGCAAAAACATTTTAAAACATTTCGGTAAATTCGAGTTACTCTTATGGTTAGTTCCTTGGGAGTTCTGCTTCTCAAATTGACTTTGCATTGCTACATGTAAGATTAATCAGCTATAAGTTTAATTCCACAATTCAACACTTCAAAATGCTTAGCTTAATTCGACAAGCAATGATTCATTTCATATAATTCGATCCGATATATGAGTTTCAATACTATCGTATAACTTGACATCAGTCTTTTTGTAGACCCTTCATATTTTCAATAAGTTTTCATGAAATTTGCTAAAGAGAGCCTATGTTTGATATTTGATCAAATGTTGGTACAAAATTTTCATTTAATAAGTGTTGTATTTGCTAGAATTCCCAATGTTTCTTTTTTAATAGAAGATACTATGTTTTGATAGAAAACTAGACAAATATATAGCCAATGAAATATGCACAATAAGAGAGAATTACTCCTATAAACCTCCCCTGCATAATTAGAGTTCGACAGTAGCCTGATCCAGCAATCCTAAAACAGTAATTTAAATGAACTCCGATCCCTTCACTGCAATTTGTACTGACATTTTCTAATAAATGAATACAAGCACATGCGTTCACAAGGTACTGTACATCCATACGATTTGAAGTGAAGGGACTACTTGTTTATCTAAAATGTGTGGCACGCACACACGGGCATATACATGAATACATGATAGAAGAAGCTAGCTAGGATGGTAAAACTTCAAAGGGTTCCAATTTCATTAAGGACCACACAACTTCATTTACAGCTAGGTGCCTGCCCTCACATATCCATTTTTCTACTGGTCATATCATATCATAGGGGCATAGGGCACTTATAGAGACAGTGACGAGCTTCTCCCCTCCCCCCTCCCCCCCCCCCCCCCCACCCCACGACGCAGGGAATCAACTCTTTGTTCAATGGAAATTTCATATACAAACAACACCAACAATCTTGATGAACAACGACTTGATTGCGTGGTTATAAGTACGCAAGGGCAGTTAGTGAATTAGCTAAAGTTTACTGATTTTGAGCAGCAACCATGGATTCAAAATGTGGTTGATCCGCGGTGAAACGACCAAATCAGTAAGATTTTTGAATTGGCCGAGTTGCGTTTTCGCTGAGATATGAAACGCGATTCCCATATTAAAACGTTTTTTTTTCATATCGCAACTGAAACCTTGACAACAACATGCATGGCGGGTTGTTTCGTTTCAAATTAGACGTGAGCTGATTTTCATTTTAATTCCTTCGGGTTTTGATTAGGTATGAACAATATTGGATCCAGTGTGCTATTAAGTTTTTCTAGATCCCCTTCTTTTGCGATTTTCTTTTTGCAAAACAATTGTGGGGAAAAAAGGGAAAAGGTTAGATGATCATTAATAGCAATCAGTCAGTAGTGTCGAAATTTTTTGCCTCCTAAATATAACAGGTATCTCTTTAATTTTAACTTATTGCTCATCACAAAGTTTACCAAGTTTATAAAGAAATTTGGGATGTAGTTAAGACTAAGATCTTAGGTGTATTAAGTTTCAAGTTTGATTCTCCTGTTTCCGTTGTATTTTAATTTTATTGAGCTGGTCTTTGTGCTTCTTCCAAACCAATAATAAAAAAAAAGGGTATCATTTATAACAAATGAATTTGTATAGAGTGGCACATAGGTTCAACAAGACATTGAAACATAGTCAAAGTTGCAAGACTTCTAACGTGGTTTCAAAGTGTACGCAGAGACATGCACATAGACATAGCATGGTTGGCAGTAGCAGTCATTTATAGTAGTAAAATGATAAATGTTGCTACAAGACATTTCTTAAATGTCTTGTCTTAAATTAAAAATTGTATTATGTATTAAATTGAAAAAAAAAGTATGCTTAAATAGTAAAAGGGTGTTATCACTTGTAAATGTATCAAATCATCTTTTTATCCATAAATTTTCATAATGGTAAAATTACGCACGTAATGCGTCCTTACAGATAGGGTTGGTCCGATTAGAGTTTCATTTGTACTCATCTACTATGCTGACGAATACTAAAGTTTTACAAGTCATAATTAATTGTAACTATTTAAAAATAGATAATTTTGAATCATATATATAACAAATTAAGTTTTTGAATCATATATATAACAAATTAAGTTTAACTAAGACAAGACATTTCAGAAGTGTCTTATAACAAGATATATATATATATATATATATATATATATATATATATATATATATATTATAATCCTTTATAATGTTGGATGCAAGTTTCATGATGATATCATTCACATTGAATGTTTGCAAGGAGCAAGTCTAGAAACATAAATGTGAATACTCTTTCTCCTACTAAGGTTATCAATACATTGTAGGTATACTCATCCTTACAATTAGATACTTATCATTCTAATTAATTAGATGTGAGTAGGGGTTTCGATGATTTTCTAAGGTGTTTTAGTATAAAATTTGTATATCTCTTTCCTTACCTATATTCAATGGGTTTGCCCTAATAATTAAAAAATAGATAATTTTTTTGATAGAAAAAAGGGGGGGATTATATTAAATTGCAACAAATATGAGAATACATATCATCTGATGCCCTATCGACTATACTCTTTGGGACATCGTTCAATCAATGTCTATTATCAAGCGATAAAGGGTGCAATTTGAATAATTCTTTTCGTATTGCAAAGTAATTAGGAAATTCAATTGATTACATTTTAAGCACAAAAGTAGTAATTTCCTTGCCTTTTTATTCTTATGGCATGTCAAACATGCTAAGTCACCTAAACTTAAATGGAAAAAATATGGTACATGTTACCTAAAACACAAAACTTATATCATATTCATAAGAGCACATACTTCCAAAGCCACACGAGTGCAATATATTAAAAATTATTTATATAACAAAAACACATTGGAAAAAAAAATATATACGTGGTAAGTGAGAGCGCACACTCCTACATATTGATATACATTACCCCTAAAATATTAAACATTCTGGTTTAAGGAAGTACACCCAAGCAAAAAAAAAAAAAAAAAAGTAGCTCAATTCATGCAGCTGGTAAGTGGTAACTAGAATATCATTGTGGAGATGGAGCACACGGACCACTATCGAAAGTGGTCGATGTACCATAGTATACATCATAATTGAATTTGGGTGACCCCTTCTCTCTCTCTCTCTCTTCAGACAATGGTTTTCTCTAGAGTTGGGTAATATGTTAGGTCGGGTTGGGTTCGTGTTCGTATTGAACTTAAATAGGTTAAGAATTCTTCAACCTGAATCTAACCCGTTTATTAAACGGGTTGAAAAAGCTTGATCTGTATTCATTTAGTTTTTAAACGGGTTGACCCGCTTAACCCATTTAAGATAAACAAGTCGAGTTTATTCGCATAATTACTCATTTACGCATTTAACATTTTCAACTAATATGTAATTACATAGTGTTAAAAATTATATTTACATATCACAGTAAATAATTACTCTCTAAAACTCCCCCGATTCATCATAATTCACAATTTTTATATTTTTATATTCTTAATTATATAATAAAAAGGTAAACGGATAAATCTCAAATGAAAAAATGAGTTGACTTATTTAATCCATATAATTAAACGGGTTACATAGACACTTTTTCATGTTAAGAATCTCGGCTTGAACCTAACCCATTTAATCAAATGGGTTGAACGTGTCATACCATTTAATTAAACGGGTTGAAACTTTATACCCAAACCCACTTAACTTTGTGTCGATTTCGGATCGATAATTGTATCGGGTCAGCTTTTTTCAGCTCTAGTTTTCTCTCTACTATATTAAAGGAGGCAGTCAATATTAGGGGTGCCATTAAATTTTCGGTAAATTGGGCTTTAATCTGATGGAAAATACATCCAATCTAACCGAAGTGTTTACTTAGCTATAGCTCATTAGTTATGGGTTGAGTAGTTAATTAGCTAATTAATACGCATGCTTAAGGCCTTCCGGTTTATTAACATGAAATGAGCCCGGCCACTTAGTAGTCTCGAACACATCCTTTCATGTATGTGTCATTATGAAGGCCATACACGATAAAATTAATCATATTAGGAATATATATATATAGTGGCAGTCTGGCAGATCAAGAGCAACAAGTTTGATACCTAGTTAAAATTTATATGAATTACGAGTTAATTCAATGAACAATATGTAGAAGATAAATGAGATTTCAACCCGAAATCATTTCATCGTGAATGAAACAATTCACTATCTCATAAACATAATTACAACATTTTATTTTATCAATGTAGAATCACCCTAGTCGATATTCTCCGATTGGTGGCATGCAATATAACATAAACCCATATAAAAGGGACAATATATGCATGGGATGGATATTAAAAAAAATATGTGGGTGTGGTTATGTTTTAGGTAGGGTCATCAATCTATCATCCAATTATTACCCTTTAAAACTCTATATATTATATCATATTTCCAATGTTGTTTATTCTTTGAATTTAAGATTATTTATCTATGAAATTTTTTTTCGTTGTAAAGAAATGGGAAAATGTCGATGTGTGTGGAATTCAAACTCAAATATTTGACAATTACTTCTAAAAAAATTACAAATTGAGCTAACAGGCACCTAAATTTATGAGAATCTTTAATATAATTTGCAAGATTATTAACAAAACGTGAAAAACTTGATCATTGGTTGATATTTGGTGCAAATATATTTGAAAACCTCTGGTGTTGGAAAATTTTCCATACTTGTCTACTACGTTAAACAACTATTATATATACATTAATAAAATAGATACCAAATTTTTACGAACAAGACATGGCATAACTAGATAAAAAATATCACTATGAAAATAAGATAATTTTAATGATAAAAATTAAAATGAATCAATCATAATGTGTCAGTATATTGTTTTCAAGATATGTCTCACTCTCAAAACGCTGTAGGCTTGAACTATTGTATGGGTTCCTTGATTCTAGCTACGTCCAACCGAGGATGTACGTAGGCTACCATCCTTTACTAATGGGCCGGTCCCTAGAAACATGCATGCAGAGCCAATGGGCTGTCTCCCCTCAAGCCCATGCTTAAATATCTCTATGGACAAATTACACTCGAGTAGATTGTCGACGATCCGTCTTTTCTCTCTCCAACACTGTCTGTGTTACAGCTGAAAGATGCAAGCACAAGCTCAAGCTCAGACCAAAAATGGCGATCAAGCAAATCTTTCTCGCACTTTCAAGTATCTGCTCGGTTAGTTATCTTTCGGCCGCAAATTTCTGTCTCCTTTGATCTTCATTTCAGTTCTCTGTTGATGCTGAGTTTCTCTCTCTCTCCTTCTTTGTTTCTCCAGCGACGCAGTTCTTGTCGAGGGGAATCCCGTTTATCTTCAATTCCTGGATTGTGAGGCATCTCACTGAAGATGATTACGCAGTAAGAAATTTTAAAGCTTTATGATCAATGAAGGTTTTCTTTTTGACAATTTCTAATTGTTAATTTGTTAGTAAGTCATGTAGTCAATCACATTTCTAGGGTTTCGAATTGTTCTTCTACTCGCTTCGATTTCAATTTTCCCCCTTTTCTTTAGTGCTTACATTGCTTTGAGCAAAACGGAAGTGGAAAACCTACTTGGTTCAGATGATAATTTCATTTCCTTTTCCCCCCCCCCCCCCCCCCCCCCCCGCCCCCCCGGGGGGAAGTTCAGTGAATGTATTTAGGTGAAGCTCTCTAATTCGATAGAAGTGGGAAATATGCTGGAAAATTTTAAAATATGATTGGAATTTTGGTAGTTACCTTCCGGATATTGTCTTCTTTGCTAATGGTCTTTAAAGTGCTCAGATTCAATAGAGTTAAGCAGATTTGGGATTTTTGGTTAATGCCTCATCTGAGTAGAGATTTGAATTGAATGTTTTGGGTGCTTCTTTGGGTTGCATTTTGATTTCCTTTTCTTTCTTACCATTCAGTTGCAGATATTATTTATATGGATATTTTCTTTTGCAACCTCTAATGCTGATAGCAGCTTTATGCAGTGCAATTCCATCTCTTCATCACTTGTGTGCTGTTTCTCAGTCGGGAAGGATTTCGTCGAGCTTGCATGCGGGCAGAGTTTAAAAAGTATTGCCTTCTCCCTGTTATGTTCATGTGTGGTTATTGATGCTTCTATCTCTTTTCTTCTAAACAATTAAGTTGTGAAATTGGATGACCAACTTCTCATTGATGCATCCGTGTTCATACTCGACTGCTATAGTGTTTGAAGACTTGTTCTCGGGCCTGAAACTCTTAGAAGATTAATTTTCTTGCAAAAAGAATTATAGGAGTTTGAGTGGCTTGTTACAGGATCCGGCAGAATACTTTTATAGTATGGGGTCTCTCTTTTATAGCTGCTGTTTGCATCAAAAACTAAAAGATGTGAATCAATTGAATCTGTACCTTCCTTTTTACAGTGATGACACCTCAACTGGAGAAAATGCTGCAAAGGTGTTGAAAGCTGCCTGGTTGTCTGTCCCACTTGGAATTGTCGTTACGGTGATAGCATGTGCAGTCATCTTCTGGTGGCAGGAGCTTAGCTATTCCAGTCCCTATGGGCAGGCCATTTTATTGAACGGTATCTATAATGTTAAGTAACTCTAAATGTCTGAGAGTTGTATTCTATGTTTCATGGACTCATGTATGAACTGTCGGACATTGGTACAGATCCAAATGTTGACACATCAAAGTTCTAAAGTTATGATACAGGACCACTGTCCAAAATTGATACATGGATGTGGGGATTTGTCATTTTGTATGTGAAAATTTCAATTTCAACTTGTTCTAGATTATGTTGGTTTCTTGAAACTAAAATCCAAAATTCAAAAGCATATCCAATTTTACTTGGTGCATAGAAGGATCACTAAAGAAATAATGACAAGGGGCATGTTCTTTTGGACTTACCATAAGTACTTGTCATTAGCATTCAATAATTTTTAGTAGAATTCAGCAACTTTCAGCATCATTTAACATAATTCAGCATCATTCAACATCATTTAGTAAAATTTAGCGCTGTTGAGTACTTATTGAAAATACCTCGTTATATTTTCTTCAACCATTTAGCATATTCAACATAATTCAGCATGATTCAGCACGGTTCAGTATGATTTAACATGTTTCAACATGTTTCTACATATTTTAGCTTAATTTAGCATGTTTCAGCAATATGCATCAATAAGTACTTCTCATAAGTTGAAAAGAACATGCCTAAGGGAAAAGAAGCATATCTTTCTGATTCTTTTTCATCCTTGCCACTTTGGAGGTGTTGGACACCTGGCCGATGTTGTGCCATATCCGACGCAGGTAGGTTGAAGTACAAAAAGGTTCACCTATTGTATGACCTTTAGGTTGCATTTAAGTATCATTTGCTAGTAATAGTTTGTGGACTTTTAGAGGCCCCATGTCAGAGAAATGTTGCTCAATGGTTGACGGTCTGAGAAAAGTTGGTCTGTATTGATAGCCTTGTTGAGGATCTGCCTGCATATTTGGTAATGTATGATCAAAATAGCCATCTAATTCTCAGAATTTGGTGTGCGAACCTTGGGATCCTCAATTTATCCTAAAAAGAAGACTTGTACTTACGTAATTTTCCAAATTTCTCTTAGAAATAAATAAGTACCAATCTCGTCACCACTTGTAGTTGTCTTGGCTGCATTCTCTTTCTCATGGCCTGCTGAATTTGGAAAAATTCAGGAATCTAGCCTACTGAGCAGTCCTAAGAATAAGAAAGCCCGAAAGTTGAAGAAAAGGATAATTCTTAGGGAATAAGTTTGGTTTCATTCTTGCAAAGCAGAAAGTTGATAGCTTATCCAGATGCAAGATAATCTTTGCAATTTCTGGATTGTGGCAATATTCACTTGCACTGGTGCTTACATGAAGCTAACATGCTTTCATAGAAATCTGCTTGGAAGAGAGACAAAAATTTTCACTATCATGGGTCTCCCCCCCACCCCCAAATCGCACCCTCCTCTTAGTCTTTCTTTTTCCATACCACATTCAGACCATGTTCTATGTGAATGTCATAGCAAGCATTTATGTTTGTTAAACTGTGATCCTGTTGTCCCTTTTGCACCTTTAAGCTTGCTTTTATCACTTGTTGGAAACTGCCTTTCCTATGACCTAACCATATCGTACAGACTTTCGAATACATGATGGACCAGCAAGTTTTCACTCCTGGACTTGCACCCGCGTCTGCTTTCCATGTTCTGTTACTGTTCTCATATTGGGCTTTGCTGCTGTTGCTTTCTGCTTTCTTGTGGTTGGAATCCAGGGAGGAAGGGAGTGGTCTTGATTCTTGTGCAAGAACCTTTTATAGAATGGAGGCCTTAGTTCTTTGGTTCATTATCTTGCAGGCTTGGCATGCTTATTGGAGCTTCTGGCAGAACCATTGTATATTCTTGCTCAGTATTTGTTTTATCTCAGACTACGTATGGTGGTTGAAAGTATGGCAACACTTTCTCGTTGTGTGACAATGTATGCTCTTATTGTTTCCAGAACTGGCATGGTGAGTCATTATATCTTTTGACTATTGTAATTTTGTCGATCTGAAATGTTATTTTTAAGTGATTGCTGCACTGGCACCCTTGTGGCTGAAAGCTTTGACTCGGTGGGCATCCTGGGTATAAGGCTATGATTATTTGTATTTTATATCTTGACTACTTCATATTAACTGGGGGAAGGGTACATATGTTAACCACTATGTCACCTCAGTTATGTATATTCTTGTATTTTCCATCTAATGGAGCTGTTCTCTTCCTTCCCTATACAGCAGACGATAACAACCACAAATACAGTATCTATTGAACCCTAACTCATAATCTAGATTCAAATAGCCTAACTCATAATGAGAAGGAGAGGTCGTTTCAGCATACGCAGGGAAACATTTTTGAGAGAGTTTGTGTAAATGCATGATAGAGGTTGTATAAAAAATCAACGTAATCAAAAGAAAAACAACTCCCAATGTAGGTCCCGCTTGCATTGGGTTTGGGGAGATCTAGATATAGGTGGCCTTACCTATGTGAGCATCGCCGACCGTAGAGAGACCAATTCCAAGGGACCTACGAAGAGATTTTTGGTAAAACATTTCAGAGTTGAAAAAATATGATCAAAAGAAGAATGGTGAAAATTCCATTACTCCACAAAATAAAGAGTCTTGATTCAACTTACTTTAAATGCCTATGCAATTCCATTTTTAGATAATGCTGTGTGCTGTGGACCTTCTTGTGCCTTTAGGCTTGATTCTAAGTTGTAGGTTTTGGCTTTTTGCTTAGTTTGCTAAGCAATAGATGTATAGTGATGTTGAAATGTTGGCTTTCTGAACTACACCAAACAGAACCAGCAATCTTCTCTCTCTATAAGCTTTTGATTGTGGTTGGGTGTGTATTGCTACGTATGTAGTTAAAAAACTTTATTTAATATGCAAGATCAGAAAATGCCACCAGAGTGAACCCTGAAATTGTAATAGGTCATATTTACATAATCCCTCTCTCACTGTGTGTATGTGTCTATGTGTGCGCTCATGTGTGTGAATGTCTGAAAATCTTGATAAACTCCCCCCCTCCCCCAAGTAACTCCATTAGGAGATTTTTGCTCATGATATCAATTGTTTAATTCACTTTCAGGAAAAGTCAATTGTGTTTGCATTGTCACAAGTATCATATGGTGGTTGCGTGTTCCTAGGCTATTGGGGCTACTTCGTCTTTTACCATGGATTGCAAGGTTCAAAGCTTTTCCCTTTCAGGTGAACTCTCCATTTCAAACAACATGAGCTATTATTCTATTTATTTTCAATGTTATTTTTACATATATAAGACCTACCAAGTTGACCTTGATGGTCAGCACCAGTGATGTACTTAGTTATGTCAGGGGAACCGTGGTGCCTCTCATATTTGGCTTGAGGCTGAACCTGTAATAGAGTGAGTTTCATGTGATTGTGGAGGTTTAACTTACAAAATGAGGACATTAACTTGTAAACATATAACTGATATGCTATACTAGAGTATCTAAGTGTAATGCTGTTTATGGATGTACCAGCTCCTTCCTCAAATCTGTCACAGTCTGTAATGTAGATTGAAGTGTATAGTAGATGTACATATGCTTTTTCTTCACATTTGCTTTCACTTAAATTTATCCATTTTGTAGGAAACTTCAAATATTTACTTATCTTTTTTTTTCTTCGACCTCTCTGAGGGCAGAGATGTTTGAATACGTAATGTTGCTACATTTGGATCTCCCTAGACCCCGCGAAAGCGGGATCTACATTGGGAGTTGTTGTTGTTGTTTTCTTTTATTTTATTGTGGGGTGTGTGTGTTGCTTTTGTGTGGCTTTGCGATAACCATAAATAACCTCCATGGCCGAACTATGCGGAAAGCATGGTTCTAGCCTGAGGGAGATAGAAGAAGATCCGATTTCATGCAAAGTTCTTGGCTGTGCTTTCTTATTGCGGTATAGACTACAGGTAGATCTCCCTAGAGCCTTCTGAGGCTGGATCCGCACTTACTGTTATTATTATTGTTTATCTGTGTGCTTTTTGTATTCCAGTTGCTACATTTATTGACAGTTGAGGGAAGCTTTTCTAATCCTAGAGTCGTTTCGGTGCTGTCAACCTCATAAAGTGTGCCACTTGATGGTTAGATCTGCACTGTGTTCCACAATCGCTTCTTGGTTAGTGATGTTTTATGCCCTTTCTGACAGAGCTGGTGACACAAAAAATTATGACAAGCCGCTGCTCAAGATGTGTACATTATTTACACTTCAATCCTTCCGTAAGTTGATTCTTCAAGAAGGAGAAAAGATGGTGCTGGTGTGGTTCGACACAACTTATAACCAAGCTGTGTATGGACTTATAGACAAATTAGGTGATTTTTCATCCAAATTTCTTGGTCTACATTTTTTTAGGGATGTATTTAGTCTACGAACAGAGTTAACTATGATTTCTATATTCTGTTTAGAGTGTCATCTTAATACTTATTCCATACTTTACCATTTATATTCCAGGGAGCTTAGTGGTGAGGATGGTGTTTCTTCCTTTTGAAGAAAGTTCATATGCCGTATTTGCAAGGTCTGCTTCAGGTTAAATTCTTTTGTTTTTTTTTTCTCCTTTTATCATGATTTTGTTGCCTTGTGCATTTACTAAATCAAAGGTACTATCTGATAGGTCTGACCTCTCTTGTAATGTCATGTAATATGCATGTCTTCTTTATATTCTTGAGAAATCTCAGTTTTGCGCCAGTATTTCTGGGAAGATTCAAACTGGGAAAGGCTTATGGTGGTACAAGGCACCCAGCGACAAGGAAGGGTCTAATAATCTACACAGTTAGCCTGACTTTTCATTGCATATCTTCAGTAACCTCAAACTATCCTATGGCGCTGCCTAAATGGATTTATCAGCAACTGATTGGTTTGATGCAGGATTTATTATTGTGATTTTAGAATAAGATGAGAAAACAACCACCACTAGTTTGGGTTCTGCTTTCATGGGGTTTAGGGAGATCTAGATGTGGGCAACCTTATCCTTGCAAACACAAGTGCAAGCAATAACATGAGAGAACATTTAGGTAAAAGCATCAAATAAAGAAGGAAAACATCCAACTGCAAACTCCAGAGTCATGGCTAAGCATTGTGTTTTGCGGTTGGGGGGCAATGAATTTCAGTGGGGCTCTTTCTATTGGACCCTAGATTAAAACCTTTTGACGTAGAGGAGGTGATGGAGCTGCAGTCCACTAATCAAAGCTCAAAAAATAATCGAATCTGGAAAATTGTCACAGTGGCTTTTCTGGCTGTCCAAAAAGTGGACAAACAGAGAAACATGCCATCCCTTTGTAAACAGCTCTACATTGTTGCCTGAGATGTACCCCATCCACCCAAAAATAAATTTCTTTTATTTTGTGCCATAAAAGTCTTGAAACAGGTTTGAATCAATTGCAGCAAAGTTTACTGTAGGAGAGCAAATAATTAAATAGTTTGTCAGTTATGATCAGTGTAATCATCTTGATACATCCTAAAATGGAAGGGGGGACAGCCATTTCGGGGGTGATAGAGTGTGAAAAATTTAAATAAGCTTCCTTGAGTTCTTATCTAGTTACGGGGAGGGAGGTGTCCCAATGAATAACATCAAAGATATGCCTAGTCTTTGAACATTTGTGAAAATCATAATTTCAGTCATTGGAAGTATAAAAAGATAAAGTTATCCTTTGCCAGGTCAACTTAATTTTACCCTTAATTAATGAATTTATGGAAATAACAACGGTCACATGCGATAAACATGTTTCAGAAAATCGAAGAAAGAAAAGCATAATTCAAAATAATTTTGAACAAATTAGTAGTTCCTCTTTCCTTCTCTCCCGGTCCACCTTCCTTCTTCCTTATTCTGTTATCCCTGTTCCATCTTCCTGCAACTGATATTGGCTGCCTATGTTGATAGCCAGTAATCAGCATGCCCTCTCACTGCCTTCTTTTTCCCTCTCCTCCCACCTACTTTCTATCTTGTCCCCTTCTCCTCATTTCCCCAGCTCTTTCTTCATATTCCCATCCGTTCCAGCCACTAGGGTCCCACTGTTGTTGCCAACCTTCCTTGAACTGTTTGGAAAAGGCAGGTGTTGAGGTGGGATTAGAGATATCGTTCTTACCCATCTAAGTGGCTTGTTTCCTCAATGTTCAATTGGGGACCAATGTTACTCTCCTGTCACCATTTGGCCTTGAATAGTTGAGGAACTTGGAGGACAGCAAGGAGAGAGAAGTAGAGGGGGAAGAGAAGAGGGGGGGGGGGGGACCAAGATCCAGTGGCTTGCCACTGGCAGCTGCAGATATCGGAGAACGAATGATGTTTTGTTACCGTCCTTGCTGCTCCCCCGGTCTTCCGTTCGTCTGGCGGGGGGGGGGGGGGTTACGAGGGAGGGAAGTATGTGATTTCCCTCAAAATGGTTGGTTTTTATGGTACTGGTTTGTTGGATAGTGTTTGTAATTTTTGCATTCTGGTTTTATTTTGTAACTTGAAACAAAAGTTTTGATATTTGTTTATTGTACACGACACGTTATAGGCACAATTTTCCTAAAATCCGAAGTAGAGGGATTATCTGGAAACCTAGCTTACTTCACCTTCTGGTTCCCTAGCTACATCTTTGAAGTTCCATTAAATCTATGGATATCTCTAACAAAAAGGTATTCTTGAAACCATGGTCACCTCTCTGGGTTCAGGTCAAGACTCAAGTTGCAATGCTAAAATAAGCTAAAGATAGAATATGGGATATCGGTTCACTATGGTTCCTTGCATTTCTTCCTGTCCGCTTCACCCTTTGTTTCATGGGGACTAAGAAGGTTGTTGCCTTAGAGGATATGGTATCAGTAGTTAGCTGCTATGCCTTTGCAATGTGGTCATTCTCCTTGTCTTTGGCCACTACCTTGCTATGATAGAACTGTATGGGAGAATAGCTTGTGCAGTTAAAGCTTTTATAAAATCGTGCATGCCAGAATAACTTTTACAGTTAAAGCATTATGAAATGTTATGTTTCCTCTTACTTTGCAGAAGAGCCCAAAGATAGAAGAAAGGATCTAGGGCGCCGTCTTACAGAAGCCCTAAAGCTTGTTTTGTTGATTGGTATGTCCTCTTCTCCTGTGTGATTGCTGCATTGATTATTCGCCATGTGTCTTTTGCCCTTTTTGATAATGGACTGCTGCTATATGTCTTGCAATTACTTGCATTGGATTACAAATGTAAAACTCAAATTCCCTGGTGGCTTTAAAAAGAAAAATAAGAAGGAAAAAAAAGGGTGCCCTCTATAACGGATATTTGATAGCCTTGGGCTATCTAAGTGCAAAATATTGGATTCCTTGCCTGCTTGATGTTGCTTGTTCATGCTTGACTGATTTAATAGGAATCCACAGGCAAATATCAAGTATCAACTGCAATTATGAAGAGCTGTCAGTTTTTATTATTAATTCATATGCAATTTTCAGCTACTTTGTCATCTGTGCTTTGTGCACCTCAAAGAACTGTATAGACAGCTCTGCTTTGTAAGCCATTACAGTGATTAGTAGAAATGCTTTCCTAATTTCCCCTGACAGTGTGACTAGCAGCATTCTTGATGAAGCCTACCTGTAACAGCCCCCCTCGTTTTTGGTTTTTTTTTTTTTTTTTTTGGTGTTGGGGGGGGTTTGGGGGGGGGGGGGGTTTCCTTCTACACAGCCTGATTCTGTGAACTGCTAAGTAAGGGCCTGTTCTTTTCGCTGGTCTTTTTCAATTTACCTACTTCAAAAATATACCAACTTCAACCCATTTCAATAAAAAATATCAACTTCAAACCACTTCAACCTACTTCAACCTACTTCAACGGTTCAACCCACTTAAACCAACTTCAACCCACCTCCTTCAAAATTTTATTTTCACTATTTTAACCAACTTCAAAAATATATCAACTTCAACCAACTTCAACCCATTTCAACCCACTTCAACCTACTTCAACAAAAAAAATACCAGCTTCAACCAACTTCAACCCACCTCAACCAACTTCACCCTTTTACCAATCCCAATTTACCAACGAAAAGAACAGGCCCTAAATGTGCAAGATTTTTATGTTTCCAACTTCTATCATGCTGAATCCAGTCTGGTTTATCTGTCTTGAAGATTTATTATAAAGATAGAAGGAATGTATGCTCATTTGTATTTGTATTCATTTTGATTGCTGGAAGGCTAAACACGTGTTTTGATGTTTGTGCCACATTGAAACTGGTCTCTGGTTGTTTGTAGTGGCATCATGGGATCGAACACTTTCATCTCCATCTATCTGCTTCTTTATCAACTTTATGCAGGAATGATTTACGAGGAAATTCTTAAAGATAGGATAAGAGCAATTACAATGGATTATGCATAGTTATTTTTTACTTGACTCCAATGTTTTTGACTTTTTTCACAGGTCTTGTTGTTATGGCCTTCGGACCTAGCTATTCTTATGCTCTCATTAGATTGCTATATGGCCGCAAATGGAGTGATGGGGAAGCTTCAAGTGCTCTTAGATATTACTGCTTGTACGTAATGCTTCTGGCTATGAATGGTTAGTAATGTCTCTGAATGTGTGAACGAATATATTGCTGGGTGTTGAGGTGTTATCTTTTCATGTATTGCTTTTGATTGTTTCCTCTGTGTTTCTAGGTCTTATGCTGTTGTCTGGCGGTCGGGCAGTTGCTCCAGGCGTTAGATTTACTTGTCTGCGCTGTTAATTTTTCCACCTTTGCCCATATCACCCACCTCCCTCCCTGTCTGGCTCTCAAGTTCGTAGTTTATTGGTTTGTCTCACCGTGATTTATGAGGTCTAGAGTGAAGCTTGATGTATACTAATTTTAACCCCCCCCCCCCCCAAAGTAATTCTGAAATGGCTCCTAAGATGAGTGCCCTCCTAAGTATGGTCCTGAAGACAAATCTGACATGTTTGACATTTGTGAAAATTCTATGTTTGTCTTTCTTCCTTCTAACTTCCGTTGCGTTAGTGCAGATATGAATATTCATTTTTCGTTTTGCATTAGGAACATCGGAAGCTTTCCTTCATGCCGTTGCGAATGAGAGACAACTGAAGCGTTCTAATGATTCATTGCTTGTCTTTTCATTCATCTACGTCGTGCTGAATGTCCTGCTAGTACGATCAGTTGGTGCCATTGGTTTAATCATTGCAAATTCTGCAAGTATCCTTATCTGTAGTTGTCTTTGCAGTCATTTACCTTGTGGTTCCACTTCCGATATTCTCAATAGTTGGCCAGCTTGTTTAATGTTTGCTTCAAGTGGTAGATTGGTTCTTTTTGATTTTGAAGAGGCTGTTTTATGATTGCAGCGATGGTATTGAGTTTCTGGTGAATGCATTCTAGGGACTTTGATTTAATTGAGGAACATATAAATCTGTTATATCTGAGCTTGAGATTTTGAATGAACTGAAATTTGGTTCAAGGATTTCAGGAGAGATTCAAATACTGAATTAAGCTGGAAGGTATTAATTCCCATATGCAGGTGACCCCCCCCCCCCCAAAAAAACCCCAAAAAAGAAAAGAAAAAGAAGCAAAAAATCGGAATGTTAAATTTTTGGTCCTACCACTATGCCGTCAGGAAATCAGGGGGGAAAAGGGGAAATAATGCCTCGCCAAGAAAAAACAAAAAATAGGGTTTTTCACTTTTTCTTTTTTTTGGGGGGGGGTGTTGCAAAATGTATTGAGAATACATGTCCATGGCCAATATTCAATGGAGTGTTAAATCAATCATCAGACTCATATGTGATGGGGTTCTGCAGTAGTTTACATGTGCATGTTGATATTAGAAATGGGGCATACCGTTGACCAACCACACTTGTCTGTCAAGATTGGCCTCAGGCACTATCGTGCTTATTTGTACGCTCTTTTGTGACTGTTTCCTTGACTGTGATGAAGATATGCTGCTGAGGATTGCATATTCTGCAGTGTTCATTAAGCATTACTTCCAGGTTCAACAGCACTTTGTCCCTTAGCTTTTTTGCCTTTGCCTTTTTTTTTAAAAATGTGTTCCTCCCTTGAAGCACTGCTCTGTTCTTATCTATGTGTGCACTCTCTTTGTAGGATTCCTCATCCTTCTCATTCCGGAGCTGCTTGCCTTCAGGTTGGGCAGTGCTGCTATTTTCTGGTTTGGCCACTCTCATATCTGAGAAGATACTTCTCGACAGGGATAACTTCTGGATGACATTTCTGCTCCATTTCTCAGTTGGTTTTGCTTGTTTCTGTATGTCAGCTGTTATTATGTAAGTCTGATGTCATGCAGAAAGTTCTGCTTTCTTTGTTTTGGGGCCAGTACCCCTCAAAATCTTTGAAATGTGCATTCTGCTTTTTGGTACTGTTAAGCATGATAACTTATAGCTACAGGGCAAGAATTATTGGCTGGAATTTCCATATTACTTATATATTTTGGTGTAGGCAGTATATTCTTGTATTGATGATACCATACTTTTGCTAATATATGTTTTAACTGGTTATTTTCTTTCTTCAGCTATTACCGTGAGCGAGACTTCATCAGGAAATTGATCCATGTTCACCATCATGTCGACTAGATGGAGCAGGATTTTTCCTGATTGTTGTAAAACCTAATGGTGGGTTCATCTTTTTCTCCCATGTTGCCTCCTGTACACTCCTCAAGCTTGCCTTTGGTTTTGTACTGAGTGTACATATGAAATGCTATGTGTATTTAGATCTATATTTGTTTAATTTCATAAATCAAGATATTTTTGGGGTGATAAATCTGGATATTTGAAGTTTGGCATTGATCAGCATATGCATGCTCTGTGAACTATTTAACTGAGTTGGATGGACCTTAAAGACCTAAAATTTTCACCAATCTCTGTGAAATCATACAACGTTAAATTTCCATGTAATGGAGCTTGAACACAACAAAAGCCGTGGCTCAAGGCATCATAGGGGCGAGGTGCCTGCCTTGTGTGCAATTGTTGTCTTGTTTGCTTTAGATCATGCAAAGGCAATTGGGGACCCCATGACCAGCCTCACCGAACCTGATACAAGATAGTATGGGCCAGGACCCTGTCCATAATGACTCTATATCCACCACCTTCGCCCAAAACCCTGTGTTCATGACTGATAATCTCATGATAAGGCATGAAAGGACACTCATCTTGGACTTGCTGAATCATTCCGCCCCATCTGGAGCTATTGTGGACTAGGGGCAGGCATAGGGATTTGAATCCAAGAAAGGGCTCCCACCTCAGGATTTATCAGGCCACCTCTATCTTGCTATGCCTTGTTGGCTTTGAATTTGCAATGATGGAACCTGTGCATAGGCTTGTTGATTGCTTAGACTCGGAGGCTATTGGGGACTCAAGCCAACCCAAAGGATCAAATCCAAACTGACAGGGACCTGACCCAGTGATTTGGCATTCCCCATGGCGATTTCATAGTGGACATCACTGTACTCTCTCAGGAGCCAAATGGCACTGTATTGCCTCCCCCAAGTTGCCCAAGTGCCTTCAACCTTATGCTCTAGGTCTGCCTCATCTCCTTTGCCCAATCAACATTACAGACACACTTGAAAAGGAACACCTTACGGACAGACATAACCACATTTGGTGTGCCTACCTTCCGCAGACCTTGCCCTTGTCAGGACAGTTGCAGAAGTACCAGAACTAAGAGACAATAAATAGAAATATATAATGAGATATTAGATTTAATCTTTATCTCAACTGGTTGTGTTCCTGGGGTATCCTTTTAATGCAAAATGCATTTATTCTAGATTATAATGATATAATCAAAGTATTTTAAATTTTAAGGTTAGCATTGGTAGGGAATGAGTATTCTGTGAATTATTTGACAGTTGGATTTACTTGCAAAACCTAAAATGTTCCACCACAATTTTTGTGAAATCCTGTGGAGTTAAAAACATTTAGTTTCGCATGAACATGACAAGAAGTCCCGTTGTTATTTGGCTCAGGTGTATCATACTGCCTTAGGTAAACCCTGCATCTTTTGCTCGATTTCTGGTCGATGGGAAAGTGATTGGGGAACCATGGCTGACTTCAGGGATCCTAACCCCATGCCAGGAAGGATGGCACTGTGGTTTGATATGTGCCAACTTCACACACGAGACACCTAGTTTTCATGACTTATACCTTCGAGGGTTGTATATGACGGGACCTTGTGAGCTCTGGCTGAATCTTTCCACCTGAGGCTATCAGGGGCTACAGGCAGCATTAGATATCTCAATAGACCTCAATCTTTGCTGAGAGCAAGTCTGACTCAACTATTTGCCATTTGTCAGCTTTATCCTAGTATGCCCAATGGCCATGACTCGTGGCATTTTGATTGGTTGTGATGCCTTGGGCTGGGACCTGTGGGTTCATTCTATTTGGAGCTTATTGAGGATTAGGGGCAACCCAGGATTTGAACATGCTGCGGCCCCTTTATCTAACAATTTGGCTGTCACATCGTCTTCCTTGCATTCTGCATGTTAATTCTAGATCGTGCATATATATCACTCTTCTTCCCAGAAGCCTGTTGTTGGTATTTGTGTGTTTTATTGGCCAACTTGCTCAAGTGCCCTTAGCCCCTGGTGATGTGACCTATGCTCTTGTGTTGTGTACTTTGCCCAATCAAGATTATAGAATGTGTAAGTAAATGCCTTGCCGACAGACGCGTGCACACCAGGAGTGGGTTACTTCATTGGATTTCGTTCTTGAGCGAGTAGCTGTAGAAGTGCTAAATAGGAAAGAAATTTAACCAAAAAGATAGAGTAAGCAGATTTACTTTATTAATTCAATTAGTTTCATATATGCACACTTTGTGCAAAATGCAAGTCTTCATGTGCTTGTTTTGTTTCGTGAGTCAAGTTAGTATGAAATTAGCATTCTATATGCAAACTGAAGATTCTGTTCGACTCTTTAGCTGATACGGATGTACCACAAACCTGTATGGTCACTAAAACGTTGTCTCGTACAAAGTTGGAAGCCATAGAGCTTCTTGTTATTATTCAAAACACCATTAATACCCCCCCTCAACACAAAACGGCTTTGTTGCTGTTTGTTGTCTCTACTTGTTTGGCTACGATCATCGATGGTGAATTTTGTTTTTGAGGTTTTGTCTTCTTTTTCTTTCTAATATGCTTACACTCCTCCGCCCCCCCCCCCCCTTCTCTTTTTGTAGGTGGTGCACTTCATGTTATCTTGCCCTTTGTGATCCATTTTCCCACCATTAGGGGAGGGTTGAAACGGAGACTGCTATGGTTTCATCTTGGTACAGCCAGTGCTGCAAAAAGAATCAGAGCTTGCTACTTGGAGAAGATTTTCTATTGGGGCGATTTGTTTCACTAATCTCGGAACTTCCTCACAATAGAACCACACAGTTTTCTTGTACGGAGCAACAGTGATCTTCCTATGACGGAATTGCATACTCCTGTTGTTTAAATTTTACTCATTCTTGCTATTAGACTACGCAAAAATTTTAGCGACTGAACAAGTCAGTTTTTGTGTACTCTTGTGCAGAACAAACTGTTGAATATTTCAATTAAAGAAAAAAGAAACAAGTGTCTGATTTCATTGTTCTAGATTGTGCTCCATTGAATCTTCCAGTGAAATCCTTTGGTTCGCTAAGCTATCTAGAGAGAACAAAGCAATCATTTGCAGGTTTAGAAGAGCTTGGAAGCTTAAAGATTTGTAAGAGCTGCTCCTTGTGTTACCTGCGCCCCCCCCCCCCCCCCCCCTTGATTTGCCTCCCTTTGTGAAGGTGAGAAGATGGGATCTTCCTTCTGGAATTTATGAAACACATCTGCCTTGTTTTGGTCACTTTCCAATGTGAATATTGGCTGGAGACCTTATCCAAATCTGATTCCAAGGCTTTATCTTGTTGGTATTAAACCATACAATGTTGCCTACTTTTGATGTCACAGGATTTTGGTTTTTCAACCTTGCCTTTTTGGCATGAATGTGTACATATACAGAGTTTTGCACTCACGGGTCGCATTTTAATGACAGTTCTTATCTCAATTCTTTTTGAAGTCCTTGTCAGAATTTTCTGGATTTGGTTTTAGGTTATCCACTTTGTTACAACTTACAAGGACTCATGTTGCGCACCATCTGTATTGCTTGGTTGACAATCCCTCATCATTAATGTGATTCATGGCTCGTTTATGTGCTTATCTTGTTAATATTTTTGCTTTTAAGGTTTTGCTTTTGGGGTATTTTGCCACTTTACCCGAGAGTAATATCTTCATTTGAAAATGAGATTTTAAAGATGTGGCGACTTTATCTGAGTAGGGCGGAATTTGCTGTGTCGGTTTGTTGCTGACAGTTTTTGTGGCCGCATATGAATGCTATCCGAAATGAACTTTCTTTTTCTGTATAGATCTTTACGCGTGAATGTGGCCTCTTTTTTCTTTTTTTTCTTTTTGGGTTGAAAATAGCAATACAATGTGAGAACTTTGCAAGTAAGCAAAGTAGCAGGATTTGGACATTTAAGAAGTTGGCCATTTGAAATGTATACAATTTGACGTTGCTCCCCCCCCCCCCCCCCCCAAAAAGCATTGGGAATATATCTTTTCTGTTTTTGTCTTTTAATTTTAATTAAATTGTATGTTCCCAAAGAAAAGTATACAAGCTAACAGGCATGAATATTGTCACCAAAGGCAAGGGGGATTCGGGGCTAGTTTTTTTTTTTTTTAGAAATACGAGATGGTAAATGGGTGAAGTTGGTTGAGATTAGTAGAAATATGTTGAAATTGATTGAAGTTGGTTGAAATAGGTTGAAGTTAATTGAAGTGAGTTGAATTTTTTTGAATGATGGATAGAAATTAGTTAAAATAGTAGGAAGTGCGTTGAAGTTAGTTGAAATTTGTATTTTTTTATTGAAGTTCGTGAAATAGGTTGAAGAGGGTTGATGCGAGTTGAAGTTGGTAGAGGTTAGTACATTTGGATTTACCAACGAAAAGAACAGGGCCTCATACTTGACATCAAATGTCTGTGAACAGATAAAAGTAGATTTGTTATCTGATCAATTTAACGATCCTTTTAATTATTAGGTTGATTCCTTGTTGGAAATATTGCGAAACTTTGAAAGAGGAGCACTTATAATACTCAATCCAAAATTTGGATCACAAGTATGGACCTATTCCATCCACATCATCCCATGATTCAACTTTTTTGACCTCAGTGCTTCACCTCCGCATATTGTGGATCACCAATTTGAATTACAAAAAGTATGTAAGCAAGCGCATCACTACAACGATCCAACTAGCAACCCAACGAACCCGGAACGTCCGCTGCGTGGACTGTCCCTTTTTGGATCGTCGAACTATGGCTACAGAAGCTCAAATACACATCGCACCTTATTTGGTTATCCACCAGGTTGGAATGTACATGTTGATCAGTTGACTCTCTGCCTAATAGCAGTAAGTCAACAACCATGAATATCACAGACTCATCAAGGCAGGACGGCAGAAAAAAAAAACCCAAAAATATAGAGGAAAATTCTGCTTAGACTATGACCAGAAAAATTTTACCAACAATGGTCAATTGACAAGTCAGAGAAAAAGTAAAATCAAATCTTATGACTGTTGTTTTACGACTACTGTTATTTATTATTAGTGAAATCAACATTTCCAAGTCTCTTATCCTCTGGGAAGAAAATAGTACGTAGAGCATGTCAACGAAAACATGCAAATGTATTTACTCATGCGCTGCCCAAACTCTTATCATGGGCTGTTCCAACCAAACTCCTATGACGAAGTTTTATTGGTTCTTTCTAAATCTGTAGAAGGATGTGTAGATAGATGGTAATGTATGTTGGATATGAGTCTATGCTGTCACGAACGACTTTTAGAGACTTTATGTTCAAATCGTCTTGCATTCACACAGCTTATATAATTACAATAATAGTGGAAGATGGTGGTGCAAAATTCAGTTGATTGATGGAAATATTAGTTTGTTTAGGACAAATTCAGTATTAAATTAACCGGGTCTTTTAGATAGGTGTAAGTACGTTTTTTTTGGAGACTCTATTTGCCCCCAGGTGTGACAAGGCTTACTGAATAGGTCTTCGGGTACCAAAAATAAAATCTTTAATTCCTATTTGCTTGTTTGCATCCACAAAAATAGGTTCCAAAGAGTCCAAAGCCGTACAAAGTTCACTAGAATTATATATGGTGCGACAAGCCATGATGTCACATATTTATACAGTTCATCATGCCCCTTCGATAAAAAGACAAAATCGCTCATTATTAACTTTAACAGGCGTAAGTCGGTTCATTAGCTAAACTAACACGTAGCTTCATAAATAGTTAATCAAATTAATTATAAACCAGAAGTTGCATTGCAATAATTAATTATCAAAGTAATTACTTAGTATTAGGCATAATTCAGAAATATATTTCCAGAACTATTTTTATGGAAATAATCTCCAGCAATCCCCCATCATTTCCCTGACAAATGTGTTAAGATTTACTCCGGAGGCCTCGTGCATAAATTAATGCGTCTCGCAATTCAACTCCCATTTTTGTGATATGTACGTCAAATGTTCAGGATTACATGCTTTGAATCAATAAACCTCTTTGAACATTTTCATTCATATCATACACAAGACTTCTGCCCTAGGAAACTCAATAGCTTGACACTATTAACAGTCGTGTGCCTCATATTCCATTTGTAAGTGCTCTAGAGATAAGCCGAAGCTTGATAAAAGTGGTCAAACTTGACACTTATTAGATAGACCTGATCAATAACCCCATAAAATATTAGCCGGCAATGTTTGAATACAAAAAGATGCACCATTAATTAAATACAAACAACCTAATCGAACACTTATTTCTATACACACAAAAATACTTTCCATTGAGGGTCATTAGGTGCAAAAGCTCATCCTTCGCCCAAGCATGGTCGTAAATATATTGAAAGATGGATATGAATGTATAGGCATTTTATATTAATCCATGAATACATAGAACATGGAATGTGCATGATACGCCTCTAGTTCCATGGATCAAGGGAATGATCCAACACCATAGTCAAGGATGAACTTTGCATGTCTTTATACTCTTTGGGGCATACCTTATTATGTGCAAACACCCATATATGAGATGTTTATTTGTATCCCATAGACCTATTAAGTAAGTCTTCTTACACGAGGGAGTGAATAAAGTCTTTCGTAAAAGCGTAAATACATCTATCTAGAAACCTCGGTTATATTTGACACTAAATTTGTCTTGTACTAACTGATTTTTCCATCCATCAAACTGAATTGCACTAACAGAATATGATTTTGTGCGAGTTATTTAACTAAGGTCATAGAGAAGCTACATGAAGGGATGCTGTGTTTTTACTATAAATTGTCAACTAAATTTCAAAAACAAAAAGGAATATCAATTTCTTTTTTTACATGGGTAAATATGCACAGTCCATCAGGCCCCTATCTCGGGGGTCATTAATGGACCACAACGGGTGGAGAGAAGGAAGGATACCAAAGCCCAGGCAACAAGCCTAAGAATCAAGCCCAACCGCACAGCCCCAGACAAAGTACAACATATGCATCTCCCTCAAGTTGAACCCGGGTGGAGAGCGTGGAAAAGACAATACTTGCCATCCGGCCAAGTACTCTACGAAAATGAAAAAGAAAAGGAATATCGATATACTATACACACCACCCTACTGGTTGTAAATTCTGAGTATTTATATAGCTGTATATAAATACAAATAATTTCAAGTACCTTTTATTGGGCCAACAGTAGCTCGACTCCAGTAAAATGGATGATTCAAAATAAAAAAAAAAGAAAAAAAAAGAATGGATACATGAAAACGTGATGAAAACTTTTATACAATAGCTAACATGTATAATGGTGATTAAGCTCCTTTGATAATCTTTTTTTTTTCCCCCAAAACAAAACAAAAAAGAAAAGAAAGAAAAAAGCTAAATTAAAGCTCAAGTAATTAGACCTTCATGTGAGTTGATAAAAAGGTATGACGTTTCTTATCCACTAAACGTGTAACCATCAACTTTTAATCCGTAGGAAATTAAACTAAACATGCTAATAAAGACTAAGCTTCCAACTCAAAAAAAACAGGATAAAATTTGACTATAGAAGGAAATATAAATAAAAAAGGACCTTTTTATGACGTGGAAACGAGTAAAGTAGTTGGATTTTTCTTTTTTTTGGTAATATTTTCGTACCAATAAAACTCGTCCTTCATGTAAAACCTCAGAAAAATCAAATCCTTAGCCCAAGAAAAAAGGGGCAGCTGTACTTTGACTTGCCAAAATCCAACAACATCAACCACTTTTTGTTTCCCTCAAATAGAAAAAAAAAAGGGTAAAAAATTGGGATAATGTAGAACGTGGAGTTTTGCACAATCACAAAATTTTGTGCAATGCCCAATACTTATCATAATAATACAATTAATACCATCATTTATTGTTATGGTGTTATATAATTGCATTTATGTACTGGCTAAAGGATACCAGCACAGGTTTGTTTAAGTGGGTTCACACTTGTTCCCTTTTAAATAATGTATTGGATTCGAGTATTGTGAATCAAAAAAATCTGTGATGAAGAGTTCTACCTCTTATTGAGTTCCAAATAAAGATGGATGTACATGGTGTTAAAAAAAATACAGCAACATGATTCATGGAGGAATTGAAGAATAAATTGCTCCTGGATTTTCTATTGGATGGTTACACTAGAATAATACTTAGTTATGTATATATTTTTCCAGAAAACTTATAGGTTTCCTTTAATTATATTTGTAAATTATTTAAAAGTTTTTTTTTTTTTATGAGGGAACACATAAGGCCTAAAAGCGGGAGTTAAACATAAGAGATCATAAGGAGAAGATACATATGTATGCTATACTTAAGCATAAGAGATCTAGTAACAACCCAAAAAATTATACCCGTTAAGACAATTGACACCTACATTATCCAGAATCTCATTTATATTTGACCATTATGCCTTACTTTACACCAAATATACGCATATATACAACTTAAATTCACTCGTTTCATAGAGTCGAGACAAGTTGGTATTCACTTTTCTTGCTAATAGTATGACACAACTCTTCATGACTTTCAATTCCGTTTTCAAAAAATAAGGTATGATATGTGGTGCCTATGAAAAACGGTTGGTTCATATTTCATGTCTTGCCTTTTGTTTTTGTGCCCTTTCCTCTCTTAGCTTATAATCTTAAAGATAGTGACCATATTGTTTTTCTTGGTTAGATGGTACAAGTTACCATTATAAAATTAAAATAAATCTCATAAGTGATTTCCATATATTTGACTAAATCTCTCTTTGCCCTTTTCCTAACATGAAACCAAAATTTGGAGTTCATCCATAAAATTGTCTTCTATAGAAACTAATTAATACAAGTCAACTCTGATAAAATTTTATTTGTAAAAAGATAGGTTTGTAGAACTTTTAAATTTATCTATAGGTCCATAGTTTACCTTAAGATTGTAAACATACTATGAATTTTCACTTGTAAATCACATTCTAAGATTTATGTTTAGTAACAAATTGTATCATTATTGTGTCAATTTTAATTCTTATGTGGTATCTTATTTACATAAACAATGCTTTGATTTAATTATTAACACATTTTTAAAATAAAGATAGGCATTTGGAGCAAAGATTTAGAGAAGCGAATAATTATTTTATAAAAATTAAATTTAGATTTAATTTGCGTCTTTCCAATATGTGATTCTATTTTACCGGAAGAGTCATTATTAAATAAACCTAGCAAATGGGACATTCGGTTCGGGTTCAAGTCGGGTTAAGTTTGGTTTGAGCTATGTTTGAGTTGATCAATTTCGGTTCAAGTTAAGTTCGGATTTATCGAATTCTGTTTGGGTTCAGGTACGATTCAGGTGAAGTTCGGATCAGATCAACTTTGAGTCAAGCTTGCTCATGTTGATTTGGGTGCGGATCGGGTCAAAGTCAGTTCAGATAAATTTCGACTATACGTTCAGGTCAATTTTAGGTTGGGTAGAAATTGAATCGGGTTACTTTCGGATTTGTTGTATTTCAATTGGGCCAATTTATATGTGATTTAAGTTTGATATCTTAAATGCCTACATAAGCAATAGAATTTTGAATGACTTAGAACTTGGAAGGAGGTTATATGACCATAAATTTCAATGGGTTAGTTTTTAATCTCCTTCTAATTCATCCAAGATTATGTTTTAATTGGATTAGCTTTTAATCTTGCACACACACAAAAAAAAAATATCAATTTGAATTTTGGGTCAGGTACATACAAATTCCCTCCTTCCAATTCGTCCAAGAATTAGTTTCAACTGGGTTACTCCCAATACATCACATATGGAATTAATTAAGTAGATGAATAAATAGTACTATAAATCCCCTCTTTCCCCAACCATCAAATCAAAGATTAAAAAAATTAATCAAAGAGCCGTGTCTAATCACCTAAACTATAGAATAACTTTAACTGTTTGATTCTATATTTCCATTTTTATTACTCAAATGGGCCCAATCCTGATTAAGTCATTTCCTTCCAAAATTGTAAATACATTATTTCATTTATTCAAAGTAAGGTTTTGTCATCTGCTTTCGCCTTTCGCATCCCAAATAGCAAGTGAAGTTGTGCAGCTAGTATTATCACTCACTACTTTAAGTTTAAATTAGATTGGGTTAGAATCGGATCAGGTCAAACTTGGATTAGGATCGATTGGGGTCGGGTCATTCGTGTTTGGGTTGGATCAGTTCGATTGAGTAAAAATAAGTTCGAGTTTCATTCGGTTTAGGTCATTTCAGGTCAGGGCCTATATCGGGTCAATAAGATTTTAGGTCAATTCACATTCACTTCAGGTCATTTCGGGTTTCAGGTCAAATCGGATCAATATAGTCTCGAGTCGGTTCGGTTTTTGGCCGGTTCAATTTTGGGTTTCGGGTCAATATCGGTTCAACTCTTGCAGATGCCAGTTGGGGTCTGCTTTTGGGTCATTCAGTTCGGGTCATTCAGATCGAGTCAACTTTGCCATATCTACTATTAAACATAAGAATGAAATTCTCTTCTTATATATTTTCTTCAATCACAATACTCGAATTCAAGACATTACTTAAGAAAAATAAGTGTCACAACTAATCTTAATTTTGACTTGTGTAACTGAGACTTCTCCTCTAGTTCTTAATGATTGGCACCTACAGTTGTTATCTACAATATAGTTGGTTATATCAGCCATAAGAGGGGCAGAAAAATGAGAGAAACAACTAAAGAAATGTAAAGAAACCTTGAAAAGAGAGACTACTTATTTATTTATTTTGGGAAGTTTACTTCTATAATCCAAACTTACAAAAAAAGAAAAAAAGAGGGAGACTACTTTTTTTTATGTATTGGATCTTCCATTTCACCAACGTCGAGTTATTATTGACCCAATAAAGAGTTGAACTCTCTCATATTTTATCCATTCACAAGACTCAAATCCGATACCTTACTTAAAAGATATAAGTATCAAATCACTTAAACTAATCTGTGTTGGTGGAAAGAGACTATTTATTACTCAATACTAAACTCTGCAGGACGCAGTATACTGAAGGCAAGAAGTCGCATACTATTGGCTATGCAGTATACGGAAAAAGAGAATAAAATATATTGAACCAAGCAAAAATATTGCAATACATTCCATAATCTACGGGAAAGTAACATGGTTCTTAGAGTTCATTGTATTACCAGAGCAAATTATTAATTTAATTCAGGAAGTCAACTATCATCACGTCCACCTCAAGTTAACAACTTCCAAAATTTAATACTACAATATGTAACATGGTCCATTTAATTCAAAATTTTCATACAGAAGTAACTCTTAGGTATCGATATAAGTTAGTTCAAGTGGTTTGACACTTGTTCCCCTTAATTAAGGTTTTGAGTTCAAGTCTTGTGAATCAGTTATTATATCATACAATCGGTTGTACAATATGCAATTGTATAGCCGGATTTCGGCGACTTATTAAAGTGTGTTATTGTACTAAAGAAAAATTTTATTGTGCATCTGAAACTCACTAAACTATATTCTAGTTGTCTATATTTTTTTTTGTGAACTATGACATTTATTTAGTGAGCTGTTATATCATACAACCGGTTGTACAGAAGCAATTGTATAATCGAATTTCAGCTCACTAAAAATATGTATAGCTCACTACAATATTTTACTGAGATGAGATACGGTTTTAGTAAGCCAACACATACTTTTAGTGAGCAGATAGATCAAAACCAATGCATCTTATGTACCTCAAGTTTCACTTAGTAAAAGTATTATATAACTTATTAAAATGTGCTATTGTACTTAAAAAAATGTTATTGTGCATCTGAAACTCACTAAATTATATTCTAGTTGTCTATGTGTTTTTTAGTGAGCTATGACATATATTTTGTGAGTTGGACTATATTTAAATTGAGTTCACTACATTTGTATTATACTCACAAAATATAATACAAACACCCTTATGTCACAGTAAAAAGCGACTGAGCTGTAACATAGCCCAAGAACTTGACAATATTATTTGCTAGCTATCTGTACTATTGTTTTTAGTGAGCTATGCTATTTATTTGGTGAGTTATGATAGATATTTAGTGAGCTATAAAATGTATTTTGTGACCAATATAATTTAGCATGGAATACTAATTATTCATAATAAAAAATGAGTGAACAAAAAATATAGTACACAATTTTAGTTAGCACATATACTTTTTTGTTCATATTCTAAGGTATGATATATCGCCTTTTAGTGAACTACGACTTATATTTAATGAGTTATGACATATTTTTATTGAGTTTGATTATATTTGTATCATACTGACTAAATATGTATAATACGAATGCGCTTATGTCATAATAAAAGATAATCTAAATATTTCTTACTAACATTGTATTACTCATTAAATATATTATATAGCTCATTTGTATATGCAGTATTGCTCACTAATAATGTTATATCCATACATATAAAAATTTATAGTGATTTTTTTTCTTATTTTTGTTTATTTTTATAATAAATCTGTATGCTTCTATTGAGTAAAAATAAGGATAACAAATATACAAATTTTCAATTAATATTTATCTTAAAAATTAGGATTTTTATACAAAAATAGTGAACATAGATCCAAATGTAAATATAAGTGCATGCCTTAATATTTCAATGGAAGAATTTAAAAAAATGTTTGTGCATTTGGGGGGGGGGCATGTACGGTATGCAATTCACAAATAAGTTAAGTAAATAATAAGTATTTGTTAATTGGTCTTCTCTACATTTGCTTATACAAAAGAAAAAAAGAAAGAAGAAAGAAGATAAAATAAGTTATAAAATTAAAGGACAATGAACTACGAAATAGAAAATAAGGCAAAAAGGAGGAAAGATTTTTTTTAACAAATATAAATTCTTTTAATGTGTAAAAAAATAGAGGAAGAAAAAGACGAACATATTATATCAAACCTCCAAGTAAATAATTTGTAAAAAAAAGGTGGACAAAATGAACCCAAAAAAAAAATCATGTCAACAAAAACAAAATGAGATGTCCACTCGGTTGCACACAATAAATTGCACTTGTGAATAGGAAAAATTTATGATCAGAGAGTTCTACCATTTATTGGCCCAACAATAGCTTCACTCTACTGAAAAAATTAGGATTCAATACCCCCTCCCAAAAAAAAAAAAAAACCTAAACTTTTAGGTGGTGCAAATTCTCCTATATTTAAACACGACACAATATACTTAGGTTTGAGTTTTCTTTATGTTAACTTCTAAAAAGATTTACCCGTATTTTTTCCTAGTGTAGATAAAATACTAGCTAAGTTAATTTGATAAGTTTTTGGACAAGAATGTCATAAGATTAACTTTTAACTTGTGACTCACCAGTTATTTAGTTGATGATTATCGTAAATTTTTGGTAGGTCACATAATAGCATTTAATGAGACAATGAATCTTTTGACCAACAAAATTATAGAAACGTTAATATTTAAATGTAAGACCACAAGCAGCCCACCCCGTATGACTAGTTGGTAGGGGGGCATCTTTATTATGTCAATTGTGGGTCAACCATATTCCCAATTTTCCATCGCTTTCCGCCTCAGAGACTAGTATAACTTAGGATTGGCAACATACAACTATTTATAATTTATAGGTATCCACAACGATGTTAGACAGTTTTACAATCAACAAAGTTAAAGGTTAACTAGTAAGCTAATTTAAACAATGGATTTAAACAATCTCATACGTTATATTTCTCTGATTGAACGAACTAACATTTTCATTGAAATTCATGCTTTTGGTGTAGTTTACAAGTCTCAATAAAGAGTCGTATACTCCTAGTCAACAACTGTCAGTAGTTCATATGGTTTAGAGCCAAGGTCGAGCTCAGCCAAGCTCTTGCTTCACTGGGTTATCAGCGAGCCAAGCTTAAACACTGCTTGAAACTTGACAAAGTCTAAGGAACTTAGACTTGGAACTTAAACTTAGATAAGTGTCATTGGGCGTGACTCATTTTTTTCAAGAACCAATTAAAAGTTATCGACGTCCAATTCAGATGTAAACTCTAGATTATTAAAGGATTCTAGAAACATAATTGAGAGGAGTGGGGGGATTGCAAGGGAAAAGATGGTCTAGGTCTTTTTCGGCAAAATTGATTGTTTAGCTAGCGGATAGCTGTTTAGGTAGCTAATAGCATTTCTAATTTAGCTAGTAGCGGATAACTGTTTAGATGAGCTGTTGAAATAAATGTGTTTAGTAAACTTAGCTGTTGGGTTAGTTGATTAATGTAAATTAATGTAAAAGGATATGGATGATATCAAAATATACAACAACAACAACAAACTCCCAATGTGGGTCCCGCTTTCGCCGGGTTTGGGGAGATCCAGCTGTAGGCAACCTTACCTCTACTGGTATTCCTACCCATAGAGAGGTTGATTCCATAAGATCCACAAAACAGTTTTGTGAAAAAAAGGTTTATAGAGAAAACGATTGCAAAGCCATTTATCGAGCAAGAGAAAGAGGAAGAGAAAAGGTTCCGGATAGCAAATAAAAAGAGAGCGGAGATATACCTCAACAAATCAGGGGCGCTTGGTACCGTTACAAAATATAAAATTTCCAAAGGATATTTTTGGCCAAAAAATATGAAACGCTACTTCTAAATGTTAAACGCTTATAATATTAGCTTTTCAGAAACACTGCTTAAAACGCTAAATGCTACTTGAAACGCTAATCAAAACACTGGGTCATCAAATACTAAAAATTGATTGATTAGTCTATTGACTTTGTCAAAACACTAAACGTTATTCAAAATGAAATTGTCAAATACGGCCTAGTTCAGACCTCAGGTTTGCGGGATATCAAATTTAAACTAAGAAATTCAACACTAAGAAAGAAATAGATGGAACAATTTTTTATTTTTTTTTAACAAAAAGATGCATTTGAGTACAATCAACAAAATTTTTTGTTAATAGTAATTAATGTTGATTCAAACTTTCAACACAAATACCAAAAAATAATAAATTGAACAAACAAAATAAGCAAAGTGAGCTTCAAGCTTGAATTGGTACTTGGTATAAGATGAGAAAATGAGCCATCTTAAGCACGGGATCCAATTCTAGGCAATGCATTGTCAAAGCCAAGTACAACTTTCTTTCCATATTTAAAAACAATGAAGGAATTGCTCCTATAAATTGAGGATACTTCAGAGTCGAACAGTAGAATGTAGAGTTCGGTCAAAGAAAAGTTAATTAAAACATCATGATATATTAGTTCCTCGGTTCTAAAATATTTGTTCCTTTTTTTTTTTTACGGAAGTCGCAAAAGAAACTCCCTTCTTATTACTAGTTCTATTAAAAATATTCTATTTTTTCTAAAATCAATAAATAATAGTCCATTAGATAATGTACCCTTAAAAATTTTCACTCTCTAGACAGGATAAATTGTTTAAGGGAGTAGTTATCTCCATTGAACTTGGAGCCTAGAGTCAATAGTTTGATCGGGCTCAACTCAATCAAACGTTACTCGGTCAAAGCTCGGCTCGAACTCGATTTGACCAAGCTCGGCTCGTGTTCGTATTCGGCTCGGTTACTTAACGAGCCAAGCCAAACTCCCCAATGCTAACACCTTGCAACCGCTAAAACAAACATACCCAAGTTCATTCATCCTTAATCCACCATCTGGCATCTATAAAATACATTTCCAATATAAAAGAATACAATCTTGAATGTCAAGAAAACATCCCGACTCAAAAAAAAATCTAACTTAAAATATACTGAATGCTCGTCTTCCTATACGAACCACTATTTTTTCAAAGTATATCATATGAAAGAGATCCACAAATATTTCATAATTGGAGAACAAAACACAATCAAAGCACAACCTATAAAATGATTTGAAAATTGGGACACACTAAAACTGTGCATACGAGAAACAAATAGATGACTGAAGAGATGAGACGATCAATCCGCGTAGGATTAGAGGGAACTGCAACTTGGCCTGACAGATTGAAAATGAGTTCTTTTTTTTTTTATTTTAAAGAATAAGTGTTACAGAATGCATATTTAATTCTTGTCACATTAATGTGATTGTCCAGTAACACTCTTTTATTTTTTGGAAAGTCAATTAATTGTCTTTATGACTAACTCATTAATTAAAAAAAAAAACTGTAATCATACAACAAACCTCTATCAAAAATAAAAATTAACTATAAAAAAAGCTGTAAATGTGAAGGACGCAAGATGCTTAGTGGTTGACTTTTTTTAATGAGCACGACAGTTAAGCTACAGTTACCTTTTTTAATATCAAAATATGGGTTAGTTTAAGATAGTTTCATACTTATTTTCCTTATATAAAATTTCAATTTTGAGTCTCATGAATAAAGAAAATCTATTTTCTATGAACTTTAATTAAATGGATGGCCATAGAAGCACCAAAAAGAAAAAAAAAAACTATTGGACTTTTTTATGGGTGTCAAATTGTCAATCAACGTATGGTAAAGTGTTTTATTATTATTTTTTAACGCATATGAGGAGCAAATGTTCAGATAGGCAGGATTCAAACGTATGTCATGAACAACAGCTTCCAAATACTTTATTAAATAAACTAAATAACACCCACTAATCGATAAGATGTCGTAAGGATAATTAACCAAAAGTTTGAATGTCGCTCACACTAAACTTTGTATCTTGCTATACGTCCAAAAAGGTGCATTTTCTCAGAGTCCATTGCAATAAGAAAAGATATCCAAGGCGAATACAACAACTTTTAATGTGAGTACCACTTTTGTACGATCTTGAGAAATCTAAACATAGGCAATCTTATTGCTACAAGCATATATACAAGAAGAGAGACTACTTAAAAAATATTTAATTCAATAACCTTGAGAGTTTGGACAAATTACCGTGGTACTAGTTTTTCCCTTTTTACAATGTAATTAATTATGGTAACATGGTTTTTTTTTTCCCCTATTGAATTTATGAGGGAATTAATATGTCATTGATGAATTGGATGACGATATATGTCTTGTTATAAGACATTTCTTATGGGTCTTATCTAGTCAAAATAAATTGATATGCTGCGTGATTTTAAATCACCCAATTTTTAATTGTTGCACCTAATTATGACATGTGAAGTTTTACTATTTGTCGACGAGGATCTATTATACATGCAATTTTATAATAATGAAAATCTGTCGATGAAAAAGGTAGTTTCGGCAATTTATAAGTAATTAATAATAACCTTACACTATTCAAATTTGTCCTTTATTTTCAAAAAATAATAGTCCTTTATTTTAAAATTTGTCCCTTAATTAAAATCCTTTATTTTTCAAAAAAAAAAAAGAATTGTAAGATAGATGCTTGATATTTCTTTTAACACTATATTCTAACCATCACTCACTGAGGGAAAAATCTCACTTAAAGTACAATATACACAATAGAGATGGACTCAATAATATGAGCCATTAAACAGCTCACTTGTATGGTTGTGTTTTGATGAGTTTATAGCATTTTACACCCTAAATTTGATACATGACAATCATGGAATGATTCAATATAGATATGCAACAATCATTGATGGTTCAAGTTTGGACTATAATACTCGGTGCATATCCTCAACAAAAAAAACTATGTAAAGTCGACGAATTTTCTTGTCAAACAGCTGTTTTCGAGCTTGTAGGAGTGGATTTCTTTTGTTATTTCAGGGATGTACTTGTTTGAATTCAAGTTCCACTGCAAATACCTTATCGCTTTAAATTGATAAATTCGTTCTTTAATATCTTTTATCAAAATCCTTTATTTTTTTTAAAAAAAAATAGTACGGATTACAAGATAATGTTTGGTATTGCTTTTAATACTATATTCTAGCTGCCAATACAAAGACTAATAACAATTGTTAGAACAATTTTTCCATTCACCTATATTTCAATATTATAATTGTTCAAATAAATAACTAATTACAATTTCCGTTATTATTATATAATAAAAAAACTCTAATTTATGTGTCGCAAGTGTATTAAAATAAACTATCTAATTTCATCTTAAAGTAAAATTCATAAACAAATATTCCGTGCCTAAAATTAATGACATCACTAATTTCACAGAAGTCAACTTTTTTCTTGCATGCACAGCTATCCCATCCCAAATACTACACGAAACTTTGACCATTGACTTTTTTTTTTCTTCAAATCTGACATATGTATTTCAAACACCTTATTTTTTTATATTTTTTTGGGAAAAGAAAACGGTACTTAAATCAACCACATGATTTAATTTATTTTGTATTTATTTATTATAATATTCTATTCCCCCTCACCCCTCCCCCCTCCAAAAAAAAAAAATACCCTTTCGTTACGACCCTTATTTAATTACCATTATAATTATAATCCATATTGGACCGTATATCTAATTTCCCCACGCTCCCTGTCCCTCTGTGACTCTAATTCTCCCTCTATAAATACCCCAGAAAACCCATCCACTCTTTGCATCACAATCCATTCAACTTGTATTGTTTTCTTTATTCTTCATTTATTTTGGCTTATACTCATCATCTCATATCATAAAAACACCCAAGATGGGGTTTTATTCTTTGATGATGATGATGAAGTCTCCAAGTATAACAATGGTGTCATTGTTGATTTTCTCTCTCCTGATTGAGCTCCAAGCCTCCCACCATGTCTACATGAACCTCGAAACGTCGTCGTCATCGTCGTCTTCTTCTCCTCCTGCCTATCAACCTTACAGAACTGGATACCATTTTCAGCCCCTTAAGAATTGGATCAATGGTGCGTTTCTATATATTTTTGTTTTTATTTTAATCCATATTATATATATATTTTTTATCATGAAGGTTTTCATTTTTTTTTTGGTGAGTTTGGATCGTTATGGATCTAACGTTTGACTTTTCTTCTTGGTTGGCTATGGGACGATGCAACGCAACGTAACGCTGAAATGGATGTAATTTGTAGATCCAAATGGTTAGTTTCCCTCTTTGTCATGCCATTGCTTAATTATCTCACTTTTTGTGCTTTTATAGTAATAAATTCATTTTAAGGGAATCTACAAAAACATAACACGTAGTATTTATTTCATCTTAACTCTTTGCTCGGATAACTAAATGTTTAAGTCGAGTATAGTTGAATTTTAATGAAAGTATTCTCTTTTATGAAGAAAAATACTAGCTCGAACCTCAGTTACGAGGACTTGCATTGCCAGCCTTATTATTGGATTATCCTCATAGCCCCATAGAAATTCCCGACTTACCAACTTAAAAAAAAAAGGTAAGTAAAAAAGAAAACTACCGTTTGGATGAGTTTATAGTCAATGTTTAAGTCATCTAGTCTAACTCGTACTGTTAATTTTGATTTTTCTTTCCTAGAGTTTGGATTAATATACAACAGGTTAATATCACGTTAAACTGACCTTATGATTTTTCTATCTTTTTTTTAAGGAAAAAAAGAGATTGGTTAGGCTAATTCAATTGAAATCAACAATATGATTCGTATATTTATTTATTTATTCATTAAAACTTGAGAATCATCTGGCTAAACGTGTTATATATTCTCGATGTTGAAACTGGAATTAATAATATAAAAATAATCCATGCATATTTAAAAAACTCACAAGTGGTCCGCCACTATTTTTCTTTTGGCATTTTTCATTCGCTGTTGGATCCATAAAAAGCTATTTCCTGGCTGTTTCTTTCTTTTTGTTTTTCTCTGGTCAAATAACCTAGTTTTCTTTTATTAATTGATTAACTAGTATGTATTTTGTTTTTTACTGCATATTTTAATTTATATATTTAGATTTAATTTGGCTTATAGATGAAGAACACATAATCTATTTAATTAAATTTTTTGCAACTTTTTTCTATTACAATTAGAGATCGAATATAAGTGAATCGTGAACAATGAACCAGTTTGTAGCAAATTTGTCTATTTTCAACGTTAGTTAACCTTTGACACATGTCAGTTTCATTCTATTTTGATCATGTACTAATGTTCATCATAACCAAATGTTCATTTATTTTGCTGCGGTTGGTACTGTCAAGATTGTGATTATATTAATTAGGCATGATAATGTCCTAGCTCATGGTATGTACCATAAGTTTAGTGACTCTGACATTTTGATTTCATGAATATCCCACCTAAATTAATACTTTTTCATACTTTTAGAACTAAAAATGAATATTTATTTATCCAAAAGAACTAAGAATTAATATTTATTTATCCAATAAAAATTTGAATCAATTTCGATTATGAATCCAAATCTAACGTTTGAAAATTAACAAGTTTTGAACCAAGTTATATTTGTAGACAAAACAAACAAGTATATCCATGAGTTTTTATAGAATCTTACTTAAAGATTGGTTTGCCGTTACAGGACCGATGTTGTACAAGGGAATCTACCACTTGTTTTATCAATACAATCCGCACGATGTTATATGGGGTCCTCCTGTGTGGGCTCACTCAACATCGACGGATCTAGTAAATTGGACCCCGCAGCCAATTGCAATTGGCCCACAAATACTAGCTAATCAAAATGGAAGCTGGTCAGGCTCAGCCACGATCCTTCCAGGAAACAAACCGGCAATGCTCTTCACCGGAATCAACCCACAAAATCAACAAGTCCAAAATTTGGCCTTCCCTGAGGACTTATCGGACCCTTACCTTAAGGAATGGGTCTTGATACCTCAGAACCCAGTACTGGCCCCAACCCCAGAAAACCACATCAATGCGAGCTCATTTAGGGATCCAACCACTGCCTGGAGGTTGCCAGATGGGAGATGGAGAGTGCTTGTTGGTAACAAGCGAGGGAGCCGCGGCATGACCTTGATGTTCAGGAGTAAGGATTTCGTTCATTGGGTCCTAGCTAAGCACCCTTTGTACTCATACCATGGCACAGGGATGTGGGAGTGCCCTGATTTCTATCCTGTTTATATTAAGGGCAGCCAAGCTGGGGCTGAGATCTCTACAGTTGGCCCATTTGTGAAGCATGTGTTGAAAGTGAGTTTGGATGAAACTAAGCATGACATTTACACAATTGGAAGTTATAATATTCTAAGGGATGCGTACACTCCTGATGTGGGCTTCCAAAATGACTCAAGCTTGAGGTATGACTATGGGAAATACTATGCTTCCAAGACCTTCTATGATGGCTCTAAGAAGACGAGGATTTTGCTTGGCTGGGTCAACGAGTCCTCCATTGTAGCTGACGACAAGATTAAGGGATGGTCTGGAATTCATGTAAGACTTCATTATCTCCTAAATTAGACTATTACACGCACCCATGTTCAATTATTATTTATGATGATGATGATGATGATTATTATTATTATTATTATTATTATTTGATTTAGATGAGCCACAATAGTTAATACAACACAATTACAATATAACAATGGAGGGGGGGGGGAATTGAACCTGTCACTTAATGTACCCAAAGCATCAGTCTTAACTACTAAGCTAAGTCCTCATTGAGTCATTGACACCTAGATAAAACAATCCCACTTACCTGGAATGAATTAGAATTAGCAGCTCGAAATCTTGCGAGTTTTGGGAGAGCATCATTGAAATTAAACATGACCATCCAAAATCATCTTACTCCAACCCTAACAACCCATTTACTAAGTTTGCATTGAATCTATTGCATGTGTCAACTGTTATGCAACCATTAACCAAATTTGTGAATTGAAATGCAGACAATTCCCAGAAAAATCTGGCTTGATGCATCAGGCGAGCAATTGATACAATGGCCAATTGCAGAGATTGAAAGTTTGAGGAAAACACCAGTGACTTTACCCTACCAAGTGATTAAAGGAGGATCACTGGTCCCAGTTTCTGGAATTACTGCTGCACAGGTAATTATCTATAACCTCAATCATTAGATGAAGATAATTACTACACAACATAGTCAAGACTAATTACTCTGAGTTTTCTTGTGTTCGCATTTAATTCAATTTTACAGGCGGATGTAGAGATTTCATTCAAAGTTAGTGACGTAAAGAATGTTGAGAAGTTCGAGACAAGCTGGACAGATCCACAGTTGCTTTGCAGCCAAAAGGGAGCTTCAGTCAAAGGTGGGCTCGGACCCTTTGGTTTGCTCACCTTGGCTTCCAAGGGCTTGGAAGAATACACTGCTGTATTTTTCAGAATTTTCAAAGCCTATGACAAATTTGTGGTCCTTATGTGTAGTGATCAAAGCAGGTATTATTATTATTATTATTATTATTATTATTATTATTATTATTATTATTATTATTATTATTATTATTATTATTTGATTTGACAAATGAGTTATTCAGTATTTATATTCAATTAGATGTAGGTCAGTTTCATCAGATCTAACTATTATACATGTTTGCAGATCATCTCTAAATCCGACGCCAGATAAAACAACATATGGAACTTTCGTGAATGTTGATCCTATCCGTGAGGGTTTGTCTTTGAGGATTCTGGTAAGTAAAATAAAACCATTAATTATCTACCATTACCAATAGTATTATATGGCCCTTTGAATAGAATGATAAGACTAAATTTCTCATTTGGATGCTAGATTGATCACTCAGTGGTGGAGAGCTTCGCGGCAAAAGGAAAGAATGTGATCACAGCAAGAGTGTATCCAACATTAGCCATAGATGACAAGGCCTACTTGTATGCCTTCAACAATGGGACACAGAGTGTGCAGATCACTCAGTTGACTGCTTGGAGCATGAAGAAAGCTAGCATAGCTTAGATTTAATACACTTGTTTTGATTCAGAAAAGATTAGGGATTCCTTCTTTTTTTTTTTTTTTAACACCTTGCCATTTATTATATTGTTAATAATATACAATACTATACTGTTAGAAAATAATAGAAAGAGCCAAGTTGAAATGAAATGTGAGTTTGGTTTGTTCCTTTCACTTGTCTATCTGATTACCCTCTTTCTACCAAAACTTAAAACATTCAGACAAATATCTATCTTGAAAAGCGGATTGTTCTTATGAGATTCAAGTTGGATTAATCTCTTCTTACTTTAGAATGAGTTGATGAATTATCAAAATTAGAGATTGAGCAAGATTGGATCAGACCACAGGGCCTTGGGGGGCACTGGCCCCAAGCCCATTATCTTTGAAAAGCAGAGACAACTAGCCCAAAACCCTGGTGTTTTTCAAAAACGAAAGGCTAACGTGCAAGAAAAGGGCCAATGAGTGTGTCATCTGAGCAAGGATTTAAAATGCAGATGCGGGTGCGTTTGCGGTTATGGTTGTGTTAATACGGGAGCGTTCGAATACGCTGATTGCAGAACGGATCATGCTTGTCGCGGCGTGAGAAGGTTCATATTGTTGATTTTGTCATCTGTATATGTATTTTAGTACAACAATTCGTTAAGTGATGCTATTTTGTAGTATGGTTCTCATGTTATCAGATTACAATGAGTCAATTTTGATAATAGTCAAGCAAAATAATATACGTAAGCTTTGACGCAATTGTAAGGTTGTAGAGTAGCACAAACAGTAAAACATTAAAATAGCTTATTAACATATCAATAACGTAAAAATATCGTAAACATAACTTAAAAATAGCGTAATTAACAAAAACATAACATAACTTACATAAAAATAGCATGATTATAAATAACATACAAATAACATAATTAACATAAAAATAACCTGATTATAAATAACATAAAATTAATATAATTAATGTAAAATATGATAAAAATAACATATTTCACAATTTAACAATTTACAATATTAATAACATCATTCACAATATTTATTTAACAATTTAGAATTTGAATAATTCAGCTTTCTCCAAAAATTTAATGTCCCACCCGTCCTTTGTTTTGGCCAAAGCAGAGCATTTTTAAAATTAAAAAAAATATATCATTCAACTTAGACAGCTACTAGAATTCTGTGGAAGCATGCCCATTCCTCTTAAAACCCTAATTTCCTAATTTGCCCTGCTTACTTCACTCCTCAGCCTCCTTCGCCTGGAATTCTCCTTCGTCTCCCACACTCCTTCGCTTCAGCTTCGCCTTCTCCTTCGCTTCCCACGAATTCACTGCACTCCTTCGCCTCATCTTCATCCACTCCTCCCCCATTCTCTGCGGCTTTCTACCTCGACTGTCTCCATGGCCATCGGTCCACTTCCAAGCTTCACTCCGATTTCGCGGGCTTTTTCGGCCGTGTAGCGTGTTGTCCCGGTTGTCGCGGGCGTTTCCCGGTGAAACGGGATTCACTCCGATTCCCGGTGAAATGAGATTGCAAGTGTTTCACCAGATACTTGCATTCAAATCCCGTCTATGTTGGGTTTTGTGCCTCATTTGCACCCAAAAAAGAAAAAGAAAAAAGAGAGAAATAAGATTGTGAGACCAATTGGAGATGGCAGAACTTTTCCAGAGAATTATATTCAACATTGGAGGACAGCATGAACACTAAGGTCATGTTTAACAAATAGCTATTAACTATTATCTGTTTATATTAACTATTAGCTGTTAGTTATTTGAATTAACTATTTTTAGAAAAAAATTATTTGGTAAAAAATATCATCTCTTATAAATAATCTATTGATTCAATTGAGATATGAAATATATAGAGGTGAAATTCACTTATTTCTTACCTTATTCATGAATACACAATTAAGCATGCAGATATTTGAGTATAAGGTATATCAATAAAAAGGCCATAATATATCATATTAAAAACGAAAAATATAATTTAGTTAAAATTCCCACTACATCGAAAATATAATTCATCCCCATCTCTAACGAAATCCAATGAGAACTTCTAGGGTCATAAGCCCAACAGCCGAAGCCCATGAGGCATTATGGTGTGCAGCCCATTAAGTGAGCCTTGGAATAGATAGTTAGGATTCTATACATGTCAAATACATATAGAAGATAGGGAATCACCAGACAACTATGTAAATGAAAGATGGTAGTACAATGAATAAAATTTTTTAAAATCATTGTCAAAAATTTAAGTTTATTTTATAGGGCAACACTGTAGGGCCTATGTTTTTTGTTGATTTTTCTTTTTTGGGGGTTAGATCTTTTATTTCACTGGAGTTAAGCGACTGTTGGCCTAATAAGAGATAGAGTTTTTCCATCACAGATTTTCTCCATTCGTAAAACTGAGACTTAAGATCTTACTTAATGAAAACAAATGTCAAACTATTTGACATAACCTGTGTTGATCTATTTTTTTCGTTGATGAGTTAGATATTTTCTTTTATTCTTGGTTATTTCTACTTGTTTTTCCCATTACTTCCCACTTTTTATCTAAAAAAATTTATTTATTTAAAAAATCTCACTCCATCGAACTCTTGCCCATTTCTTCTAGAAATATCTCACTGGATTCCGCTCTTTTCCATCAAAAAGAAGAGGCCTTTTATAAGTACATGAACTTGGTGCGTTGTGGCCAATCAAATTTGTTCACAGATTTAGTCTTGTGTGTCACGTTCAAGGAGGTGCAGTGGCGTACTGCCTAAGAAGGCTGGACTGCATCTAACGAATTAATATCTCAGCTTTTCTTACCAACTTTTCAAATGATTTTTGGGATCCATCTCATTTGATCTATAAGTTTGGTTGATTATTTTTAATCCACGTGGAAGAAGCATGATGCTAGAGCGAGGGTTTCTTTGCCACCCTCAATTGTGGGGTTAATTAAATTATTAATTAAAATGGACTCGTCTTCACTTGATCCCTCCCTCAATTATTATCTAGCACTAGCGTAATATTGCTGCGATGTAGGGGCTGTTGATTTACTTTTTTTTTAATATATGAATATGTTTGTATGATTCAGCAATTATTTATTTATCTACTTTTTATTTTTTTTCTCTTATTGATTGATATACGTATATATGTTAGATACTTTCTTAATTAATAAAAATGAAGTGAACAATATTAAAAAATAAAAAAAAAAAAGAACAATGATGATAGTGGAATAAGATGAATCCTAGCAAGAAATTGTATACAAAAGAGCGTAATTGAACCTCTCTAATTTAAGTGTGTAACATCTCTACCCTACAATACAACAAAGAGTTTAGTATTTCTCTATCTCGCTTATTAAACATTTCTTTTATAAATATAGAATTACTCAAAAGATTAAAAGCTCATACAGATGTATAATACGTTAATCATGGAATATAATAAATCTTTAAAAAAAATTCACATTATAATTAAACATGTTTGAGTATTTTAATACTATATTTTAAACAAATAGGTTTCTTGATGATTAAAATTATTCAAAAGTAAGAACTTTTTGTATGAAAATTCATTAGGGTCAGAATAATAAAAATGAAAAAAAAAATGATGAGAGATTACAAGTCAAATTGTTCTAAACCTATAGCGTGAAAATTTTAAAGGGTGAGCCCAATAAAAAAAAAAAAGAGAGAGAGATTACAAAGTAATGATGGGGACAATACAAACTGATATTTGATATTTAAAATTTAAGTGCGCGATTATATATATTTGATTGTACATTGTGGGTCATCTTCAGATGGAGTAAAAAGGATCCTCAATCAACCTCTTACTCAATGCTCAAGATATAAAGTTATAAATATATAGATTGTCAACCAAATATCTCTCTAAGAAATTGTACTTTATTAATATTATAATATGTAAATATGTCTGTTTGAATCCATACGATAGAAATGTTAAATGGCTTAATTTGTTCTTTTAAAGGGTCATTGCAAATAATAGTTTTTTTACATAAGTTTCAAGACTTAAAAGCTAATCAACCAATTGTAACTCATAGGTTTCAGAAATTATTATGGTTGAACCAATTCTAAAAGCTCTAGCACAACTAAAAGCTCCGAATAAAAGGTCAAAAAAAATATTAAAATATTAAAATATTTTTAATTTTAAATCATAAATAATAAGTATAAATGTTGATTTAAAAAAAAAACTAACCAATAACACTTTGCCAGCTCAACATAAAATTTCACCTGAAAATATCACCCATTGATCTCACTCTTACCCACATGGTAAAATTGCAACGAAAGAAAAATCTCGTCTTACTCCTTAATTTCAAATTTTAGTAGTTTCTACCAAATATAAAGAAGGAAGAAAGTTGGATATGAATGTGATTTTTTCGAATAAGAAAATTAATATTTTCATGCATATAAATGCATACAATAATGAACACTTTTAATATAAAATGAAAGACAAGATAAACCAATAACAACTTACTATCTTACTTTTTTCCACAAAAAAAAAAAACTTACTACCTTACTTTTTAACGCCACTTAAGATATACATATGTTAATTCCATATATTATCACTCAATTTTATCTATAGTTATATAGATAGCATTAGAGTTTCTTTATTAGGGGTTGCCACAATCTCAAATGTGGTTAATTGTGCCATATTAAGTGAGTTATTAGGGGTTGCCACGATCCCACACTTGGAATGACACCAGGCACATTCGAATATTAAGTGAGCTATTGTCAACGAGAGAGGGCAAACAAAGGTTCAATTCGGATCTGAAGGGATCAATTTAGATTATAACAACCACATTGATCTTATATTTAGATTAAATTGACTTAGACATAGGCCTGATCTGTCGATCCATCCTAATTTGATCCTTAAAAATGAGGGTCAGAATTAACTTTGCCTCCAACCTGTCTCGACCTTTTAATTGATTATACTTTACTCTTGTAAGGGTCCGATTAGGGCATAGGTTTTGACCCTCTGATCTAACTTTTTGACCCTTCTTAAATAAAATAACTGAAAATTTAAAATCCATAAAAAAACTTTAGATATCATTTATTCAAAGTCTTTTGACTTTCTACTTACTTGCCTCTCCTCAACTCAGTCCTCCTTCTCACCCCTCTCTCCATATCTCACTAGCTCTCAACCTCCAACCCTCTCATACTTCCGCTCTTATGTTTGGAGTGGTTGGTCATTTCACGTAAGAGTTTATCACTGTCTGGTTAGATTAACGAGAAGCTAGTCATGTCAAGTTCAGTTGAATGAATGGTTCTGATTAAACGTTAATAATCTTATCTTAAGTCTAGATTAGAACTACCTAGGGATCCTATTTGTGATAAGATTAGCTTTTGCATATCTACTTCTTTTTTATTGGTAAAGAGGCCATGTCTGTCAGATTCCATGTCAAGCTAGTGTTGGCCAACACTTCCACTTTTCTCCTTCACCATCCAGGATCAAATCTGAAAGACACACTTTTATTTTGTGCAGAAATTGTACATATTAGAGGCTTATGGGTCTGGATTTTTGGTTTGGATTTGACATCCTTTCCTCTAACCTGTTAAGATTTGCTGGGTATTCTATAATAGGGGTCTTGTGGATTGACCCGTTTATCCTTGTAAAAAAAAAATGTCTGTTAGATTCGGCATTACTGATGTATGGACACTAACACGGGAATAAGGATGTGACGTGATACATACACGAGATCCTGCATCAATTTTCGAAAAATTAGGACACGAAAATATGCGGACACGACAATTAAAAATTATAAAAAGCAAATTTAGAATTAATAACATTATTGAATAATTGTTCTCTATTTCTTTAATATAAGAAGAGCAAAATATGTTTTTGAAGGTTGAGTGGTAAGAATTTGACGAGCTAGTCTTACAATTGAACATGAAAAATATAATCCTTAATTTAAGATTTCACTAATAGTTAAGTGTTCAAAATATTAAAATGAAACAAATGGTATGTAATAATAGCATATGTCCCTAAAATAGAGACAACGATTGAAAGAGTTATATTAATAATTTAATTTTGCACAAATACGTTTAACAAAACAAAAGAACAACTTATAACTTTGTTGACTTATGTTTGATACGGCTAAGTGTATGTATCCAACATGTATGCCCAACATATCTGTTAACTTTTTTTTTTTGTTGCGTCATATTTAGGTCCGATGAGCATTTGTATTACATCGGTGTCTAACACCTGTCCAACATGAGATACGATACCCACAAAAAGATTTAATTAACTCTCCCTAAACTAATTGTGTAGGCATAAATTTACGTATTTACCAACACAAGTTAGTTCAAGTGGTTTGACACTTATTCCCTTTAACCAAAGACTCGGATTCCAGTCTTATGAATGAAGAAAATCTGTTATGGGAGAGTTTTAACCCGTACTGAGCCAATAATAACTCAACTCTAGTGAAATGAATGATCCAAGACCCACAAAATAAATTTGCCTATGTAAAGATTTTAAATGAAAGATGTATTTTTTTTTTTTACAGATGGGTAAAAGGGCATAATGGTAGTTAAGGCTAATCTCACTGTTTAACCAAGTGTAACACAACTCTGATTTGTTCTTCCAAAGTTGGGGGCCTACACGGCTGGACCCCCCAACATTGCATTTGCGGTTGTTGTTTGTTTCACCTCAATGATTGAAGGTCGTAGGCCCTAAAACAACAAGACAGCACCCACCTTCTAAGGATCAACAACATAGTCGTCCAGTTGATTAAGGCACCGGAATTAAATGCCCCAATTCAGATCGGTTGTCAGGGTATGATCATCCGAAATTAAATTCCAGTATGATGTGAATATACCATGTAACAAAAGATGCGGGACCAAATCTTATAACTTTAATTTGCACCTCTCTAGGTGGCTTCCTCCCCTCCGGAAAATACTACCTTACTAGGTACATATGTTGCGCGTGCAGTGCACAACCTCAGATCTATAGCAATTAAAAGCAATTTAATTTTACTTATTGACACAAAAGATTCACTGCAATTGAGGAAAGATTCCCTGCAGTTGGGAAAAGATTCACTACATTACATAAAAAATTCATTGAATCAAAATTAAGATGTAAAACTGTAGAGTAAATGTTGATATTACGTTGTCCATATTTCACCATTGCCATTGTCGCGCCACAATCGCAATGTGGCTTACATATGCTTATATAGCTTAATGGTGCACATATGCTTCTATAGTTGTGTTGATATGCAGATATTCTTTTCAATGTTTCAGAATGGATATTACTTTGTTGTGTGATTCAATTTCTTGGGAAAGAATGTGGAGATTGTCCATTCTGTTAGTCATAAAAATGTGGACAATTGTGTTATTCTTGTTTGTGTCAGCCTCTTGGTAATTTTCTATATTTGCACAAAAGGTTCACTGCAATTGAGGAAATGTTCCCTGCAGTTGGGAAAAGATTCACTGCATTGCATAAAAGATTCATTTGATCAAAATTAACGATTTCGTTATTACAATCGTCCCTTTGGGGAATTTTGTCGAACACCTTATGTGCAACGATTTCTGAATTTAAAAATCGCTCTAGGTAGATATACTTTATATTGAATAGATGATAAATAATTGATTCGATGAAGATCTTTTGAGTGTTAGATTCTGTCAACAATGTTCGGATAATCATTCTAGAGGTTTTGTGTTTTTCTGATTTTTTTTTTTTGGGTAGTTTTGGTTGAATTTCACAATAGGACATGATTATTTGTTAGGTCCAATTAAACACCTCTTTATATAGGTGTGTATATTACCATGGTACATGGGTATGTACCATAGACTAACTGCCTCCCCTCCCTCTCCCTCTCTCCTTTCCCATCGTGCACGACAACCGGTTTTTTTCAAAGATTTTGGTGTAGAAAGAGAATGACCGGAGAACCGGTCATTTCCAATTTTTCTTTTATTTGGTATTTAGAATTAACATAATAAGTGATTTTAGCTGTCTCTTCAATTATGAGAGTTTGTTTCATACTTGCTTGTTGCTTTCTTTGTCTGACTTTGTGAATCTAAAAGAGATGGAGCCATTATACATGTTGAGGCAGTTGTTCAATTGATTTCGACTATTCACTTATAATCTTCTTTGTTGGAAGAATATTTCGCTCAAGAGTGCTACACTAGATTAACATATTAATCTTGATCAAGATATTGTTGCAGATCTGCGGGTCTCTTCCCCATGCTATGCTAGAAAACAACGAGGGTAGGAAGATGGGCAGTCAGTGGGCTTCAAGTTGGTATTTTTTATTTTGAGATGTGATTCTAACATTCAAGATTGTATTTATTTTAGCCGAGTATAGATTGTAGGTGTTGTATGGCAAATTGCGCTGAATCAATGAAGTGTTCCTTTCCCTTGCGGGAAAAAATTATATCTATGTAGATTGGTATTTTTAGTCGATACTTTTTTAAAGTATTCTTGAAGCGACTCTATTTAAATTATTTTATCGATAATATTATTTTGGAAATGAAATGAATGTTGTCCATTAGTTTATAAAGATTTGGGTGTGTAATACACAAAACTCTTACGTATGTATATGATTGTGGTAGTGCAATGAATATTATCAATAGTTTGTAAAGTTTCGGGTGAGTAATGTACAAAACTCAAGATATGTTTGGTAAAATTAGTTGTTTTAGTAATGATTAGTTGTTTTACTAGCAAGTAGTTGTGATCAACTAGTGGTTAGTGGTTAGCGATTCAGCCAGCAATTTAAAATAAATGCGTTTGGTAAATGTAGCTATTGAACTAGCAGATTTATGTAAAATGACTAAAAAGGGCACAATAAATAAAGGTTTTTAGTAAATAAAAAGAAGAACTTTGTAATTAACAATGCAACCACTAGGAAGAAGTTCTTAAAAACTACTTTTATTAGCTTTTGAAAAACACTACATAAACTTCTAGCCGCTATCTCATGTTCACTACTTTGCCGAACACTTTTAAGCAGTGATCTATAATATTTTGACTACTACAAACCACTAACCTCTACTTCAACCTCTATTACCGAACACACCCTCATATTTAAGTTCCATTCATATATATACATCCTGTACGTCCTTATAAAATACAAATGAGTTCTGCCAATTTTAAGGCTGGTTATGTATCTTTTATATGTTGGGTTAATTAATTATTGTTGTATGTGTTCAACTATAGGATTTGTAGTAGCACTTAGCACGTTGTGACGCCCCCAACTCAAGGATTAGGAGTGTTATCGTTTTTCTTTAAATTCTAGGGCGAAACGGACAAAGTTTCTCCTGAAAACTGATCATTTCCCAGGCTTAAAGCCTTATATCAAATTTTCCTGCAATTAAAAAGCAACGAGAAAAACCCACCAACTCGACGGCTACACGCTAGAGTTCACGGCTCTACGGGCCATCGGCTCGGGAGCATATCAACCAGCACAATTCAACACTAAAACAATGGGACAATAAACGTACAACTCTACGGACCACATGTTCGAATTACTGGGGTTACATCCCAACTATAAATAACCTTGGTTAAAAGATGATCGGCTCGCATGGCTGTCCAGAGCGACTCTAAATGATATGCAGTACATGCACACAGGGATTTAGATTACATAACAATACAATTGCAGCTCACACATATAGAGCATGTAACTTTGCTCCTAGAACAGCAATGACTCCATCTCGACTTACTTGGACTGACTTTTACCTGTTACTTCAAAAACCTGAGAAGGAAACAAGAATAGATGGGAATGAACAATTATTGCTCAGTGGATAACCCCCTCTTTCAAAACAATACTTAAAGTGCAACTTTAACTTACAAAAGATGTTCGTGATTCCTTCCTTTGAATAACTTACCTACCTTGCGATATATTCCAACCACAATGCAGGGAAAATAGTAGTCACTCCAACAGCTTAAACTCTAAATAGCCATATTCAAATAACTTACCATAAGAAATTCATATAAACTCATAAATTCAATGAAAAGAAAAAAGTTTAACCCTTAAACACCACTTGTTGAGACTTCTGTTATGAAAGGCTTATTTCATTTCATATAATTTATGTCATATATAAACATTGAAATTTCGTTGAAAATGCTGTCAGGTGACAAACTATATGAATTTAGCATTCCATCATGTTCAATACGATAGAGTCATTAAACTGATGATTTCACTACACCATACAGTAATAGGTCATATACAGGAACAGATCTCTTTGTTAAAATATGGAACGATAACCATAAAGCGAAGCATATAACTATGCCATATGAATGGTATACCATTGATGTAGCAATATGCCCTTTGAACTTCACATGCTTGTTTATTAAATTTTATTTTTTTTTACAATGGTAAGTCGGCCCAACCCACTGGGCCCCTATCGCAGGAATACCCAGTGGGCCTTGAACAGACTAGGGGTAAGGGGATGTCAAAGTCAAGACCAATGCCCAAGACTACCATCCGTCCACACACAACTCGCAAGGCATAAAGCCAAAGTTGTCCCCCCCGACTCAAACCCGGGTGGGAGGGGTGGAAAGTGGTGTGTGTGGCCAACCCGCCACACACAACTTCGACTGTTTATTAAAGTATAATATTCTACAAACCGTCATATGAACTGGGATTCTCTATTGACGTGGTTTTTCTACCGGTTGATAGGGCGTTATAACGTACGACTTTGAATCTTCTGCCTACCGGCAAAACAATGAAACACTGAACTTTGAATTCTCTGCCTCCTGGCAGAGCAATAAAACAATGAACTTGAATCTTCTGCCTACTGGCAGAGCAATGAACAATAAAATATTGAACTTGAATCTTCTACCTACTGGCAGAACAATAAAACATTGAACTTTGAATCTTCTACCTACTGGCAGAACAATAAAATATTGAACTTGAATCTTCTGCCTACTGGCATAACAATAAAACATTGAACTTTGAATATTTTGCCTACTGGCAGAACAATAAAACATTGAACTTTGAATTCTCATGTAAACTTTGATAAAGGGTATTGGGTTGCCTAAATTGACCATAGCAATGGATACGGCATAATCGGACGTTCAAATACTTAAGTCCTTTCTGAAAGGATTCCTAGACATGTTAACTGGTCGTTTGCCTCATTCAATTGAGCAGTCCGGTGATTTAAGATTATTTCATTACCAATGACTTGTCAATTAAAACAGGCAACCGATAAACATTTAAATACACTTGAAGTCATAGTTTATCTCACGTACTTTTAAAGATCTCTAAGACTTGAAGTCAATGTTATCTCACGTATTCATCAACTCAAGGGAGAAGGATTTCATATAGCATATATAGTCACGTCATGAACTCATATTGTCAACCGATTCCCCAATCATAACGTAACCCACACGATTGCAGTTAATGTCAACAGTACTGTAATGGATATATGCATAATCGATAAATGACATATACTCGATAAAGTTCATGTAATCGGTAAACTTTATATAAATTGATAAGCTTCATATAATCGATAAGTCACATATAATCGATAGACATATATAAGCGATAAGCTGCGCACAATCGATAAATATATATATAATCGATAGATTCATATAATCAATTATATAATGAATAAGCTTCATGTAATCGACAAACTTTATATAATCAATAAACTTCATATAATCGGGAACTTTGTATAATCGAGAAACTTCGTATAATTGATAAACTTCATAAAATCGACAAACGTCATATAATTGATAAATTTTATATAATCAATAAACTTCATATTATCACTAAGTCACATATAATCGATAAACATATATATATATATATATATATATATATATATATATATTCGATAAGCTGCATAAAATCGATAAACTATACATAATCGATAACATTCATATCGCTAAACTATACATAATTGATAACATTCATATCGTTGATAGACTGCATATAATTGATAAACTTTTGTTCAGTACGATTCATACGTATGTTTTAGGCACCGATCAGTTTACGTTACAATTCCCTCGAATTACTGATGATTGCTTCGAATTCGACCTGAACGAACTATAATCAATAAACTTTCATCTAAATTAACAATAAATAGGAGGAAGAGGAAGCCCACCAGCTCGAATCCAAGCTAAGGGACCCGTTTTAGGGTTCGATTTGGGTGGCTCGATGCGGGCTCGGTTCGCCCCTTTGCTCCCCATCTGCTAGTCCCCCGCCTTCCTGCCGAACCGCCGCCGCCGGCGGGCCGTGGAGGAGCCGTCGAGACCCACGGCGGCCTCCCCCCCTTGAACCTCCTTCTTCCTTTCTCGCATCTGTCTCCTCTCTCTCTGGCTCGATTTGGGCGCCGACTGGCGTGGGGGACGGTCGAGCGCGCGTCAGCTGGTCGGCGGCGGCCCCCCACCTCCACTCTCTCTCTCTCTCTTTGCCGGTGTGTGTGTGGGTCTCCAGGCAAGGGGTCGAGGACCCCCCCCCTTCGCGATCTGCTTGCCCCCGAGGAAGAAAGAAGGGGCTTCGACCCCTTTTTCAAATTTTTTTTGTTTTGGATAATTACCTCGTCACATCATAATTAATACGAGTTTATCCACTTATCACATTATAATTAATACGAGCTTATCCACTTGTCACATCATAATTTATACGAGTTTATCCACTTGTCACATTATAATTAATACCCAATGTTCGATTCAATAAATTGCAGGACTAGTCCCAAGGTTCGCCAGTTCAGCTATATTCGGGAATCTACGCAATGTAGTGCCTGATATAATCTTCCATAACAATAAAATAGGAAGAATATTCTTTTCAATAAAAACAACACCTAAGCAGGCACGTCGAAATTATTTCAATTTCTAACGATATAAAATAACGGAATAAGGGGATAAAATCTTGGGTGTTACACACGTTGACCAGGTTAAAATATTAATCAGTTAGTTATTAGTATTTAATTAACTACCATTGAGGCTGTGTTTGGTAGTTGAATTAGCGGTTAGTGATTTTTAATAGTCAAAATGTTATAGGTCACTGCTTGTAACTGTTTGACGAAGTAGTGGAGATGTAGTAGTTAGAGATTTATGTAATGTTTTGCAAAAGCTACTCAAAGTAGCATTTAAAAACATCTACCTAGTAGTTTCATTGCGAATTACAAAATTCTTCTTTTTGTTTACTAAAAACTTTTACTTATTATATATTTTTTAGTTATTTTACATAAACCTGCTACGTCAACAGTTACAATTACCAAACATAGCTATTTTAAATCCTTAATTGAATGGCTGACCACCAAAGACTAGTAGATCACAACTAATTGCTTGTAAAACCGCTAACAATTAATAAAACAATTAACTATTACTAAAACATCTAATTTTACCAAAAAGGCCCTTAGTCAAGGATTTTGAACAACGGCTAATGTTTGAAGCTTCGCTTCTAGAAAGCCAACAAAATTAGCTATTGACCCTCAAAACAGCGGTTCATATTTGTTGGTAAAGAATAACCTTCAGAATTTTCTTTTCTAGCAAATTGTATATACATATATATACTTTTAGCTAATTTTTCACTAGTAAGCTAATTAATCTAACAATTAAATTATCGAGCTTATTTTCTTCAAACATTCATCTAAAAAACTTTATGATAATAACTAAATTAGAGTAGCTCTATGATACTTTTTTTTTTCCGGAGATCAATTATATACTACTTAAACAACTATTTACTACGTATTCAGTTATCAAATACTCAAACAGCTAATTTTAAAGAATAGTGCCACAAACTCTTGCACGCATCAATCATCTAAAACTCATCTTAGACCAAAATCACATTAAATAGTTGCTCTTACTTATGTTATTGGTCACAGTCAGTTTGATGGCTTAAGGGAGTGAACCCTGGAATAATACTTGTCATGATCAGCTTTTCAAAAAAACATAAAAATACTTGTCATAATCAGAAAAAGACTTAGGCTCATCTCATCAAAGAGAAGAGATAAGGACACTGACCATGTTATACAATATCTTCTCCTTCTTCTTCTTCTTCTTCTTCTTCTTCTTCTTCTTCTTCTTCTTTTTTTAAAGTGCCTTGTTGCCCAACACCCCAAGTATGGAATGAAAGTTCTCTATAATGCCAAGGCAGTGGAAGACTACTTGCTTAAGTTTCCCTCCTAGCTTCAGTTTCCCTCCGGGCTTATCATTGGCCAAATAAGGGGTGCGCAATAGATCGATTATTTATTGAGTTAAGTAGATCGGCCCATTTAAAATAGGATCAATTAAGGGTTAGGTCAATAATAGATCGGATTAATAATGGACTAGTCTATTAGAGCATGTTAACAGATCGGATCAAGTTGGCTTAACAACCCTTATAGCGGCCTGTTAGTTTTTTAACCTTCCTGCCAGCTACCACATATACTAATTTACATGTTACAATTATTTTAGTTTATATTAACACTTTAGACATGACAGTAATTACTATACACAGTTTTTTTGTTGCAAGTTTGTTCCATTTTAAAAAGGCCTAAAAGTCAATCGACCATAGGTTGACCGACCCATTTATTTACATAAAAGGTCCAACTAGCCCAAATCTCTAGCAGGTCGGCTATAACCCGGCCCACTTTGTGAACCGACCGAAGCTAACCCGACTCGGCATGTTCCATTGCCCACCCCTGGGCCAAACATAGAAAGTGACTGCTTCAAAATATGATTGTAACAATAACAATTTCCAATACGAATTTTGTTAGAGTTTGTGGAAGTTTATAAGTACAAGTATCATCCTTGAATTGACAAAAACCTGTTATTTAGAAACCTGTTATATTTATGAAAGTACATCACCAAAAAAAAAAAAATCTTTTTCAAGGTAATCATATGTAAGAATATTTGAAAACATATCTAGAATCATTAGATAGAAAGCAATAATAACTTGTTATTTTTAATCTAAGTCACATTCATAATATAGGAAGGATTTCGTCTTAGATTATTGAGGATTTCGTCTCAGTCATCCCTCGCTATAGAATCTTTCTTCTATCAAATGTTTTCCCATTAAATATTTTCGCAAAATCTTTCTTCTATAAAATATTTTCACAAAACCCTTTTTGTAGGTTTCTTGGAATCAACCTCTCTACGGGTAGGAATGCCGATAGAGGTAAGGTTGCCTACAGTTGGATCTCCCCAGACCCCGCTGGACCCATACTGGGAGTTGTTGTTGTTGTTGTTGTAGTGCTTGATAGTAGTTGATATTGACATATTATAAACTTAAATAATTTTTTTTTATTGTGGTTCTGCAAGAAACAAATATTTTAATGTCATTTTCTAATGTGAAATTAGAGTAATTGAAAGAATATTGTTGCTTGTGGCTGAATATTCAGCTAAAAATAGGCATAAATAAAGGCAGATTTTTAGTTGCATCAAAGGGAGGGCAAACAGCCAGCCAAATTGTATTGGCTGAGCATTAGAGTACAAATGTTAATGCTCAAAAAAATCTTCAGAATGTCCCAAAAATAATTAATGATTGAGGGCAGCTTCAATTGATACATTTAGCCTATTGAGAAAGTCTAATACGACACAATAATATGATCCAAACTCAACGTGAAGTTATTGAGAGAAACACAAACCTGACATAAACTGAACCGAGCCGATTTCAATCCGAGGTCAACACGATTTGACCGTTTATTAAATGGATCGACCCGAACTTACATGTTACCCGAACTCTAATTTTACAACATAAAAAAGGTAGAAAAAGGATTAACCGCACTTTATTCAAAAGAAGCAACAATAACAACTTAACAACACTACTCACGAGAATTTCAACAACAATATCAATAGCTATTTGGAATTAAAGACAAAACTGTACATATGAAGAGATGGGATTTTCTTTTCCATGATTGAAAATTTATTCACTAATAATGTGATAATTAAAACTTTAATAGAAAATTATAAATTTCACCGGTAGGGAGGCTCTTTGAATGATTTATGCAATTTCGTGATTTATTTATATTTTAATTGAATAATCTCGAGTTACACTTATTCATGTGTGATTTTAATCTTTATTATTTAATCATCAATTTGAAAATAATGGTACATAGATAATTTTAATCATTAGTAGGTAATTGTCACTTAGGTAATGTTTGGCTCCTGAACGTGATTTTTTTTTTTTTGCAAGAAAAAATTGAAATTACTCCTGAAGTTCATATAATAATATGCAATAGTGGGATTCAATTCTTTTTCTTTTTTTTTGGATCAAAAAAGTGGGATTGAATTTTTGAGAAAAGGGGAAATTGATTTAAAGAGAAAAAAAACCAATGCATGTATTTTAATTGGAAAATCTTCTTATCATGTTTGTTTTTAGTTGGAAAGCAACCATAGTGGGAACTAAAGCAGCACACCATCCTTCACTTTCAGCAAAAAATTATGTGTTGCGTCCATTAATATATTCAAGTAATCGAATGATTATTTTTGCACTGATTAAAAATGACTAAACTAGACAACTTCTACCTAAATATTTGGTTATGAAAATAAAAGCCGTGTTTGGCAATAGTATTTTGAATAGTGTTTAGCATTTTGAATAAGTAATTTAGGTACCAGATAACAGTTCAGATAGTAGATAACGGTTCAGGTAGCGGATAGTTGTTAAGGTAGCGGATAGCGTTTCTAATTTAGCTGTTAGCGGATAACTGTTTGGATGAGTAGTTGAAATAAACATGTTCGGTAAATTTAGCTGTTGGGTCAGCTGATTAATGTAAATTGACATAAAAGGATATCGCTAATTTCTAAAGATAAAATTTTCAAAGAATATTTTTTGGCAAAAAAAAAAATGAAACGTTACATTTGAATGCAAAAGGTTAATGCTATTAACTTTTCAGAAACACGGCTTAAAACGCTAAACAGTACTTGACAAGCAAGTCAAAACACTATGTTAAAAAGGGCAGCCCGGTGCACAAGCATCCTGCGTTCACGCAGGGTCCAAGGCAGGGTCGCACCCAAGGGATGAATTGTAGGCAGCTTAATGAGTGTATTGACTTAGTCCAAGTGCTAAACGCTACCCAAAACGTTGTCGCCGAACACGCCCTTAGTGTTCCGTAACCTAGTGTTTTGATTAGCATTTCAAGTAGTGTTTAACTTTTGAAGCAACGTCTCTGAAAAGCTAACAATATTAGCTTTTGACATTCAAAAGTAGCGTTTCATATTTTTTGACCAAAAAATATCATTTGAAAATTTTATATTTGGAAATTATATATATCATTTTACATCAATTTACATTGATCAGTTAACCCAACAGCTAAATTTACCAAACATATTTATTGCAACCGCTCATCTAAACAGCTATCTGCTTACAGCTAAATTAAAAATGCTATTAACTATCTAAACAGCTATTCACTACCTAAATTACTTTCTACTATCTAAACAACTAATTTTACTAAACATGATAAAAAAGAATTAGTGTGTATAAACTAATATCGTGCCAACAGCTTGTCAAATATAGTGGCTAATTAAGCATTATCTTGACAATCAAAAAGATCCAGAAGTGATAAGGTGCTTTTGTGAAAAAATTGACTGTGAATGCTGGCTTTATTTTTTATTTTTTTTCCTTGGTTGTTTGGATACTTTTCTTTCTCTTTTTTTAATTCTTAGATCATATTTATGACAACTAATATGGACTTTTGAATATCGACAATACACGTAGATAAAAAAAAAAAAAAAAACGTGTACATTGTTTTACAATTATGTGTTTGAGTTCATGTTCAGGGCCTCCCCAGTCCCCACCCACTGAGACACGTTTCAATTAGGGGGAGATTTCATATTAATTGAAACTTTACAGTTCCATCCCATGCAAAATGCGCAGAGGCTCGCCCTGGCGTTGCCCCCTCCCCCCAATCCACTTTTTTTTGTCTTCTTTTGATTTTTTATTTGTTTTTCTTTTTTTCTAATTAGAAAATATTATTTAGGTGGTTAAAAAAAGGCTATGTGTTATAAGGTGGGTTCATAAAAAATATTTTATTACATGATTTAAGTTGGAGTTTCATTGGTTGAAGAACTAATAGAATATAAGTTCTAAAAAGTTGAAACTTTTACTAATGTGGCAGGCCAAACTGAAACTCAAGTTGAAATGCTCTTATGTATCTTTTAAAAACACTTAATTGCTCATATAAATATGATATGTTTTATCACCTAGTTTTAATAGAATACGAGACAATTGTATAAGAATGACAAACCTATACAATTACTCATAAAAAGAATTAAATAAAATACTAAACCAATACTAATTCAAACTTGATTCATTTGAGAGGTTGTGTTATATGAAGTAATATACCAAGCCTAAAAAAAAAGGGTAATGTACCTGTTGTTTCATTTTAATATAAATCTAAAGTGCTATAAATATAGGTGGCAGTTCAAGTTGAGTTTCGGGTAAATTTCGAATTGATGTGACATTTATTTTTGTTTTATTTGAAAGATTACTATTATATCATTTGCTTTAATTTTCTTTTTATTTTTAATTTTTAAAAGTAATTTATAGTTTTGCCCTTTTAGTTTTTTTAGTTTATTTCTTTATCTGATAGTAGGTGATTTGAGAGTCATTTATATCCATGTTTCCTTGATACCAAATAGTATATATAAAAGTTAATTCCAATAATGCAATATTAGCTTTTAAAATTTTTCTATTTCTCGGTTCAATAGTTTCTAGTAAAGTAGATAGCTGATTTAGTCTTATTTTATAATGATTAAGCATTTGTTGATGCATATTTCTAGTCGTACAATCAAAAGTTCTTAAGAAATCAAAGGCTTGTTCTTCAGTATAATATTCTAAATTGGGTAGATGACATTTATTTCCAATTATATAATCTTCTTTTTGATCTATTTTACCTATAGATTGAAATTTTATTTCTCAAGTTTAAACAGTTTCTAGATGACTTCATTTTTAACCAAGACTGTATGGATAAAGGTGATCTTTTAATGATTTACCTAGTTCTTTAATCATTCGAGTGTTCTCACGAATAAGATGGTTTAATAAACTGTTATATTGTTTGTAAGATTTTTGATCAGAAAGATTTAAAGTATTCTTAATAGTTTTATATTTTGAAAGAGACAATTGGAGTAAATTTTGATGTTCTATACTAAGTTTATAATAGTCATCTCGTAAAGATGCAATAAAAATGACTTTAGAAAAATGAGAGTTTCTAGGTGAAATGATTATGAAAATATGGATGATTTGGTGGTATATCTGCCATAGTTCTTTTTCCAAAGTTAATAATTTGTTTGTAAAAGTTTCACGGGCTTTGTTTTTTTTTTTTTTATCAAAAGTGAATAGTTTTTGTAAAAAAATTTGTCTTCCACTTCAACTTTTTATAATGTTGTATACAGTTATTCAGATAGTAATTGCTAACAAGTACCTATATTTTTCATTCAAGTGTTTTTGTTGCTTATAAGTTCTTTTCAATGCAAATTAATGACTGAGTGCTTTTGTGTTTCACAATTAATAATTCAATTTCTGATTTAATAGTTAAACTTTGGTTAATTAGTTTAGTTGAATAGGTGTACGGGTTCTGATTATACACAGATATTAGATTTGTGCAAATAGTTACTGCAAATAGGCTTGATGAGCTTCTTTGGTAGTAAGGTTCTGAGTTCTAACATTAATAATACAAGGTTTTTTTATGTATAGTTTAAGTTCATTTAATAGCTTCAACATAGATTACTTTCTAATACAATTTATTTATGCCTTTATGGTTTCTTTAAATTATAAAGATACAATAGTTTTGGTTCTGAATTCTGATGCCAATAAAGGATTATTAATAGCTGGGCTTGACTAATTGTCTACACAATAGTTGTTGTTAGGGCTGAGCAAAAAAACCGGGTACCCGGACCCAGACCCGGAACCGGTTTGGACCCTGCGGGTCCGGATCTGGACCCGGTCCAACCGGGACCGGTTCCAAAATTTAGGATCCGGTGGCAACCGGTTCCAGGTCTGGTTCCTGAAAGTTTGGAACCGGTACCGGTCCCGGTACCCGGTTACCCGGTCCAATTACCCAATGATCTTTTGCATGCATAGTTATTAGTTAATGTTGGAGCCTTTTTCTTGCTTTTTTGTGATGTTTGCTTAGAAATAGAAGTACTAACGTCTTTAGTGCTTAGTAGTTGTTGGGTTGGTGGTGTATTTAATGGCTTAAATTCTGATAAAAGTTAATTTTAAAAAAAATTAAAAAGTCAAAAAAGGGCACCGGGTACCCGGTTACGGAACCGGTCCCGACCGGTTCTGGGACTGGGTCCAGAAATTTTGGAACCGGTTCAACCGGGACCGGGACCGGTTCCAAAATTATTGGACCCGGTCCAACCGGGACCGGGACCGGTTCCAAGAAATTGGACCGGGTACTCGGTCTTGCTCACCCCTAGTTGTTGTAGCTGGGTTGAACAGTTCGTCGGCTCTGATTACAATAGTATTTGATTTCCAGAATAGTTACTGTAGCTTGACTTAATAGTTGATGCGTTTACTTGGTCGATAGGCTCTGCTTGGGTTCTTTTATGGCTTCTTTCAGTTGTAAAGCCACTGTAGTTGGGTAAAAGTTAAGAGTTGTCTAAGGTCGTTTAGAGGCTTTGATACCAATAATACAGGGGTTTTGCAACTTTTTGTAGAAAAAGGTTTAAAACTCTTTTATGAGATATTAAAGTTTGAACAAAATGAAGCTTAAAACGGATTCTAAACATGATGGTACTTTTAGCAAAATAAATCAAACTATCAGTAGTTCAAGAAATTATACATCCTTGATCTCAGACACTCTCGTTGAGATATGGAATCTTTGATCTGCCGCCATGCCCTTCTCCTCACGGGCTTTACTGGACTTACTTCGATCCACTAATTCCCTCACTCACTTTGAGATCCTTTAAACAAAGAGATAAAATTTTAAGAATTTCTGAATAGTTCTCTTTATTAAGTTGATTTCCCAGAGGGAAATTTAGAACAACATTTTAAGAGCTGAAAACTTTGCTCAAATACTCTCTCAGATTTTTCTCCTTAGTCTCTCTAAAAGTCTCCTTCTCAATCTCAATCTCTAAATCTGAGTTCTTCTAGTTTTAGAGTTACATATTTATAGTGCCTTGAAAGACTTTCTTGACGTAAGTGCTTACATCATAAGAGATGACTAGAATATTACTTTACAGCTGTGAGAGTACAATTATTGAAGAGTTCAACAGTTTCTTGATAGTTTTTTGAAAAGTCTGCATGCGTATTGCTCTTTTTATTTGCTGGCAACTTGATTGGCATTTGGACAAATAGTTGATGGTGATGTGTTGATGGTGACCTGAGCAATATCTTCACGCATAGTTGAAAGTTTTCATGCTTGATTGATTGTGGGTCTTCTTAGCAGTAATGCTTGATGTGTTGACATTTTTTCTATGGTAGTTCAAGATTTCAATAGATAAGAGTTCAATAGATCAGAAATAGTTATCGGCAAGATCCTGACCTTATATCTGATTGTCTTAAGGCAAAATCTTGGCCATTTGTAGCAAAAGTTGCTTTTCTTCTTCTTTCTTGAGTAATTCAGAGAACTTATTGCGAACAACTAGAGATCCTTGAAAATACTTTAGTTGGAAAAGAAATTTCAACAGTTCATTGTCGTGATGATTTTCTAACATTCCTTCTTTAGTGACAATAGCATAATTGTTTGTTTTCAACAAAAAATTTAGTCCTGTGGTATAGAGTCGGTCTCCATGGCATTTTACTGTAATAGCGCCACAGCTCATTTGATAGTTTATCCATGATTCGTTGAACCAGATGAAATCAAATTTTTTGGTAGGTTCAATATTGAGCTGATGATTTTCAAAGATGTATCCAGCCTAGATAAGGCTATTACCTTGATAGATTTTTCCAGTTTTGTCATCCTTTTCGGGTAGGATAGTATGGAATTTTAAAAAGATGGGTCCTTGTTTGAGAGTTTGAGAGTTTGAATGATATCAGCAGGAAAAAGGCATAATTTTGTGAGTTTGAGGTTTGGGTATATCATATTCATGCATCCATACTCATAGAATTGGTAAATAGTTGAGGGGTTTCATTCAGTGCAAGCAGTGAGTCTCAGAAATAGAGATTTTTCACTGCTGTAAAATATTTGAGATAAGTTACTAAGGTCTCCATAGACTTGCATAGTAGTTTTGTAATATCCGGAAACAAAAGGATCACAAATGTCAAAAGGAACAAATTTTTTAGTTTGTGAAGTTGTAGTTGCAATCTTTTTTGATAATAGTTTAGCCTTTAGTTCTTGCGTCTCTTTCTCTTTTTCGAGAAATGAAGGGCTAGAACATGGCTCAGAGATAACAGTTGGAGTTCTCGACGATGCCATTGGCATCGTGGAACTAGAAATAGTTGTTGATGAAATAGTTGAGGAAATAGATCTCAGAGAGTTAATAGTCTTAAAAAGTTCAGCAACAATAGTGCTTCCTTGTTCAAGATCTTTCCTCATGTCAGCAATGACTTCAGTGATTCCTTTCGAGAGTTCATCGATCTTAGTTCTGATATTGGAAACAATGTCTTGGACTCCTGTGTCGAGATGCTTTAGATTTTCTGTAACAGTTTGTAAATTTTCATTAAAGTCAATTGCAATATCTTCAAGTTCCTTGAGCGTTTCTGGGGTAGTCATAGTTGGCTCTGCTAGTCAAATAGTCTGCAAAAAAATTGTGATTCCCTGAAGCATGCTTACTAACAGTGTTAAATTGGTGAGTTGATGAGAGTGCAAGTTGTTTTCATATCCTTGTCCACCACACTTCGCGCGTACTCTGTAGGGGTGTTTCTAAGAATAATGGATACATTGCTTTGTTCCATATTCTTTCAAGAATAATGGTTTTTAGTTTAGTCGCTAAAACGATTTGAGTAGGGCTTATATCATAAGTTTCAAAGTGATCTAAAAAGGTCATTTCTAGTAAAATATGATAATGATTGTTATTGATAGAGTTATCAACATAACATTCAAATTCAATCAGGGTAGAGTTTGGAGTTGTCATTAAAAGTTTGGCTTTTTGAGTTAGTGTAGCTTCTCTTCCATCATAAATAACAAAGTTATAGTTATGGGTAGTTAAGATTGGGATAGGTAAGGGTATGCAATGACATTGAGATGCTCCTGTGTTAATTAAAACTTTGTTGTCTATCCAGTTTTGTCCATTAAAGTAGGCTAGTTTAACTTTATAAGTTTAATTGGTGCTAAGTGTTTTAATAGTTTTAGGTTGAAATCGGGGTATTTTAGATGTGCTAAAACTCTTAGTTAGAGTAGGTTGATGAATTATTTTCATTCATTTGCCTGTATAAGATAGTCGTGGTGCTTCATAGCTAGTAGATGGTTTGTCATCGACTAATGAAAGTTTGTTAACGCAGGTAGTCTAGCTTCTTGCATTGGTGGTGAAATAACAGCGTTTGCAATTGAAAAGATTGGATCAATAGTTATTTTTTTTGCTTGTTTTACTTCTTTTATTGGAAAATTAGTATTTGAAAAAATATATAGTCCTCTGTAATAGAAAGATAATGCATCATTTTCATGTTGTAAACCTATATCTGTCAAAAGTTTAAATTGTAGATTCAGTGTATCTTTAATATTTTTGCTTCACAAAGTTACTGAGTAGTTTGAATAGCATTCAAAGATTAATTTTTTATAGATTAAGTTTCCTTGTAGATTTCTAAGATGGTTGTTTTGAATGTTTGGAAATCTCTGATCATGAAGTGATAAGATGATGCGTGAGTTAATACATTCTTTAAAACATGCGTTGACAGCAATATGTATTCCTTGTAAATGAACATATTTAATTAGGTCACGATCTCGTGCAGGGATTTCATTTAAAAAGTTTTCTATTATATCTTGAGTAATTAGTCTTAGTCGAATATTTTCTTGTAGATGTTGTACACTAATACGTTGTTCAGTTGTATATAACTTAAAGTATCTAATTAATTTTTGAGTAAAGAAATCATCTAATTTCTTCATAAAGTTTCTTGGATCTTTTAAAGATAAATCTGTTGCTATTTTCGAATATAGTTTTTGATTAAAAGTAATTAATGCTGCATAGTTTTCTTTATTTTCTTGCTCTTCCTGCAGTATTGTTTCTGTTTCTTCAGTATTTATTTTCAGTTTCTGAATAACTTTCTTCTTTAGATGTATCAGTTTCTTCTTCTGAGCTTATAGATTCATAACAGCTTAAAATTATATCATATTCTTCAAAAGTTATAGGATATAGTTCGTATTGTATTTTTTCAAATTCTTCAGAGAATAGTTTTACGATGTTAGCTTTTCTTTTTGTACAGTCAATAGATTTATGTTCTATTTCGCCACAGTTCCAACATTTTTGTTTCGTTTATAATATCTATTATCTAGATTAAAGTTTTCTAGAGATAATTTTTCATGTCAAAAATGTTTGCTACATTTTTGAGGTTTATTTACAGATTTTTCAATTTGAGCTTTATCTGTTTTTGCTTTCTTTGGCTTGATAGTTTTCTTTTTAGAAATTTTTTTCTTAGATGTTTTTCTTGGTGGAGTTTTAGTTAACTGCTTTTTTGGAGTTCTTTTTCTCTTTGGTCGAAAGTTAGGATAGTTTTCGCATTCGTATTGACCTGGTTCTTTAACATCTTCACAACATAAAGTTACTTCTTTAATATGTCTTCTTTGATTTTCTTGTAAACATAGTTGCATAATTTCTTTATTTATTATAGTTTTTACTGCAACTACAAATCTTAAAGTTGTGGGTTGTTTTGCAAAGTCTTCAAATTTTTCTAAAAAGTATCGATTCCACGGATTGGAAATTTATTTAAGAGTAATTATATGTAAGTTTCTTGATCTTCGGAGGAAACGTAAAGTGTGTAGTAATATTTGTTAAATTCACAAAAGAAGCTTTTAAAATTACATATATTACAAAGTCTTAAATTTGTTAGTTTATAGAGTACTTCTCATCGATTTTCAAGATTTGCATTTAAAAAATTGTCTACATATTCATAACCTTCAAATTGTCCAATAAGATATTTTACCATAGTCCGTATTCCTTCTTCGATTTCAGTTATTAAGTTTCTTTTTACGTCTATTTCAATTAAGTTTAGTATGTTTGGGGAAAGTCCTTGATACCAGTTATAAACCATTCATTGGAAAGAGTTGATAGTTAAGCTGCAGTTAGTCTATGGTACATACCCATGTACCATAGTAATATACACACCTATATAAAGAGGTGTTTAATTGGACCTAACAAATAATTATGTCCTATTGTCAAATTCAACCAAAACTACCAAAAAAAAAAAATCAGAAAAACACAAAACCTCTAGAATGATTATCCGAACATTGTTGGCAGAATCTAACACTCAAAAGATCTTCATCGAATCAATTATTTATCATCTATTCAATATAAAGTATATCTACCTAGAGCGATTTTTAAATTCAGAAATTGTTGCACATAAGGTGTTCGACGAAATTCCCCAAAGGGACGATTGTAATAACGAAATCCTTAATTTTGATCAAATGAATCTTTTATGCAATGCAGTGAATCTTTTCCCAACTGCAGGGAACATTTCCTCAATTGCAGTGAACCTTTTGTGCCAATATAGAAAATTACCAAGAGGCTGACACAATCAAGAATAACACAATTGTCCACATTGTTATGACTAACAGAATGGACAATCTTCACATTCTTTCCCAAGAAATTGAACCACACAACAAAGTAATATCCATTCTGAAACATTGGAAAGAATACCTGCATATCAACACAACTATCGAAGCATATGTGCACCATTAAGCTATATAAGTATATGTAAGCCACATTGCGATTGTGGTGCGACAATGGCAATGGTGAAATTTGGACAACGTAATACCAACATTTACTCTGCAGTTTTACATCTTAATTTTGATCCAATGAATTTTTTATGCAATGTAGTGAATCTTTTCCCAACTGCAGGGAATCTTTCCCCAATTGCAGTGAATCTTTTGTGTTAATAAGTAAAATTAAATTGCTTTTAATTGCTATAGATCTGAGGTTGTGCACTGCACGCGCAGCATATGTACCTAGTAAGGTACATACGTTTGTACGGTAGTATTTTCCGTTAAGTTGTATATTGCAGTGACATCTCGTCCTTCTTCTGCACAAGCGTGTTCATAAAGTAAATTTAATATCATTGCTGATTTCTAGGTTTCTAAAGTTTTTCTTATATCAGTTACACAATCAATATTTAGAAAATATCCCCAAGCGGGTATTGGTTCTTGTAAAAAAGGATTCTTTGGTTTAAATTCCTCGCTAATAGTTTGTCTTTTTGAAGTAAGTGGAGATGGTTTTTTCTTATTTTTTAGACTTGGTGTTCTTCTATATTGCAATGAGTTAGAAGCTTCTTCTTGTTCATAAAAAGGATTTGGAGTTGGATGATTACTTTCAGTACTTCCTACACCGGTTGGTTTGCCTATTGGCATATTAACTTGTTTTACACTTTCACATATTTGCAGATCTTCAAAGTCTTTTAATAGTTCTTAAATAGATTTATTATATTCTCCCATTATGAAGTTTCTTCTGGTTTATTTTCAATAGATTTTAGTTGCAGTGTTTCTTCTACTAATTTTAATAGATTTTCTTGATAGGTTTTGATATATTTTTCATCATCAATTCTTGGAGTCATTTTTTTTGGTAGTTTTATATCTATTGGTTTGTATTCTTTCTTTTGTTTAGGTTTTAATATTCCTTCAAAAGTTATATTCATATGCTGCATTTGTATCACTAGTTGTTTAATAGTTTCATTTATTTCCAGGATTTCATTTTTTACATTTTTTAGTTCGGGTTCAATTTGAGGAAAACTCATAGTTTTAATTTTAGTCGTTAAACCAATATTCTGTATCAAATTGATCTAAATTATTATTATCTTTTAAGTTTAAGTTTTTGTTTTGTATAAAGTCTTTGTGTGATTTTCTTTCTTTTTCATAGATTAAAAGATTGAGTCTGTCTTTGTATTTCTAAATTATTTGAGTTTGACATGCTTTAAGATAGTCAAATTTTTGTATTTAGTAAAGTTCATTTTTTCTTATTTCTTTTAGAGAATAAGTATTATATAAGTTTAAAATAAATATGTAATTATTAGGAGAAGTTATCTTTAATATGCGTAATTTTGGCATATTAAAGATAGATACATACAAGTTTTTCAATTAAAAATATTATTTTTCTTTCAAAGATAAGATAGTTATATCTATTTTGGCATAAAAATTTTATTAGTTGTAAAATATCGGTGTCTCCATAGATTCCACATTCAATTTCCTGAATATATTGTTCAAAAGTCATTCTTAAAGTTTTGTTAAAAGTTTTGTTAAGGAGATTCATTTTCTTTTTAAAGTTTTATTTTAAAGTTTATAGCACTTTTTATAGTTTAGTCCTTGAAGTTTTGCTTAATTGTGGACTTAATCCCTCCTAAGTCCTAACTCCTAACTTAGGAGGGACTATAGTCTGTAATTAAGTAAAACTTCAAGGACTAAACTATAAAAAGAGCTATAAACCTTAAAATAAAACTTTAAAAAGAAAATGAAGTTCTTTAACAAAACTTTAAGAATAACTTTTGAACAATTTATTCAGGAAATTGAATGTGGAATCTATGGAGACATTGATATTTACAACTAATAAAATTTTTATAATAAAATAGATATAACTGTTTTGTCTTTGAAAGAAAAATATTATTTTTAATTAAAAAACTCGTATGTATCTACTCTCTTTAATGGATAAACCAGAATTACCCATATTAAAGATAACTTCTCCAAATAAGTACAAATTTATTTTAAACTTATACAAAAAATTGATTATCTTAAAGCATGTCAAACTCAAATAATTTGGAAATACAAAGACAAACTAAATCTTTTAATCTATTAAAAAGAAAGAAGACTGTACAAAGACTTTATGCAAAACATAAACTTAAACTTAAAAGATGATAATAATTTAGATCAATTTGATACAGAATATTGGTTTAACGACTAAAATTAAAACTATGAGTTTTCCTCAAATTAAAGCCGAACTAAAAAATGTAAAAAATGAAATACGAGAAATAAATGAAACTATTAAACAACTAGTGATACAAATGCAACTTATGAATATAACCTTATAAGGAATATTAAAACCTAAACAAAAGAAAGAATACAAACCAATAGATATGAAACTACCAGAAAAAATAACTCCAAGAAGTGATGGTGAAAGATATCTTAAAAAATATCAAGAAAAACTATTAAAATCGATAGAAGAAATACCACAACTAAAATCGCTACCAACTCTTGAAAGTAAACCAGAAGAAACTTCATAATGGGAGTACATAATAAATCTATTGAAGAACTATTAAAAGACTTTGAAGATCTACAAATATCTGAAATTGTAAAATCAGGCAATCCGACTGGCATAGGAAGTACTGGAAGTAATTAGCCAACTCCAAATCCTTTCTATGAGCAAGGAGAAACTTCTAACTCATTTCAATATAGAAGAACACCAAGTCTAAAAAATAAGAAAAAACCATCTCCACTTACTTCAAAAAGACAAACTATCAATGAAGAATTTAAACCAAAGAACCCTTTTGTACAAGAACCAATACCCGCTTGGGGATATTTTCTAAATATTGAATGTGTAACTGATATTAAAAAAACTTTAGAAACCTGGAAATCAGCAATGGTATTAAATTTACTTTATGAACCAACTTATGCAGAAGAAGGATGAGACGTCACTGCTATATACAACTTAATTATCAACTCTTTCCAAGGAATAGTTTATAATTGGTATCAAGGGCTTTCTCCAAATATACTAAACTTAATCGAAATAGATGTAAAAAGAAACTTAATAACTGGAATAGAAGAAGGAATATGGACTATGGTAAAATATGTTATTGGACAATTTGAAGGTTATGAATATGTAGACAAATTTTTACATGCTAATATTGAAAATCGACGTGAAGCACTCTATGAACTAACAAATTTAAGAATCTGTAATCTATGCAATTTTAAAAGCTGCTTTTGTGAATTTAACAAATATTATTACATACTTTACGCTTCATCTGAAGATCAAGAAGCTTATATTCAATTACTCTTAAATAAATTTCCCAATCCATGGAATAAATACTTTTCAGAAAAATTTGAAAACTTTGCAAAACAACCCACAACTTTTAGATCTATAGCTGCAGTACAAATTATAATAAATAAAGAAATGATGCAACTATGTTTACAAGAAAATCAAAGAAGACATATTAAAAAAGTAACTATATGCTGTGAAGATGTTAAAGAACCAGGTCAATATGGATGCGAAAACTATCCTAACTTTTGACCCAAAAGGAAAAGAACTCCAAACAAGAAATTAACTAAAACTCCCCCAAGAAAAGCACCAAAATTTTTCTAAAAAGAAAACTATCAAACCAAAGAAAGCAAAAATAGATAAAGCTAAAACTGAAAAATCTGTAAATAAACCTCAAAAAAAGTGGCAAATATTTTTGACATGAAAAATTATCTGAAGACAACTTTATTCCAGAAAATCGATATTGTAAAAGAAACAAAAAATCGACTGCTTGTCAATGTTGGAACTGTGGCGAAATAGGACACAAATCTATCAACTATAATAAAAGAAAAGCTAATATTGTAAAACTATTCTCTGAAGAATTTGAAGAAATTCAATATGAACTATATCCCACAACTTTTGAAGAATGTGATATAATTTCACGTTCTTATGAATATATAAGCTCAGAAGAAGAAACTTAAACATATGAAGAAGAAAGTTATTCAGAAACTGAAAATGAATACTAAAAAAATCAGATACAATACTACAGCAAGAACAAGAAAATAATGAAAACCATACAGGTATAATTACTTTTCATCAAAAACTATACGAAAAAAGTATAGCAACAAATTTATCTTTCAAACATCCAAGAAATTTTATGAAGAAATTAGATGATTTCTTAACAAGAAAATTAATTAGATACTTTAGGTTATACACAAGTGAACAACCTGTTAATGTACAACATCTACAAGGAAATATCAGACTAGGACTAATGACTCAACATATAATAGGAAACTTTTTAGATGAAATCCCTTCACGAGATCGTGACCTAATTAAATATGTTCATTTACAAGGAATGCAGATTGCTGTCAAAGCATGTTTTAAAGAAGGTATTAACTCACCAATAATCTTATCACTTTATGATCAAAGATTTATGAACGTTCAAAATAGCCATCTTGGAACTTTACAAGGAAACTTAATCTATAAAAAATTAATCTTTGAATGCTATCCGAACTACCACTACTAAAAACCGGTCTTTTTTCGGCGGATGTCAGGCCGTCGGAGAGTGCTGACGGATATTCCAGCGAGACACCTGTCGACCCCTTGGTTTTTTGAAATCTAGCTGCGAACCGTACTGTTTTTGGGCCGACGGAATATTCCGTCGGAATCTCCGGCGGAATTAGCCGTCAGTCGGCTTTTTTTTTAAAAAAAAAGCGCCTGAATTGGTGGGTGTCGAGGCTGCCGTCGGATAGGCCGTCGGACCACTCTCTCCGGCGGCCGTGTCCGTCGGAAGAGCTTGTCCGACGGGCACCCCTTAAAAATGCCCGACTCGGGCTAATTTTGACCTTTCACTCTCTCTCCAAAATCGCCCCCCCTTCACCCCTCCCCGGCCAGTTGCCGTGCGCCCCCGCCGGTCGCCGCCCTCTCTCGCCGGTGCCCCTCCGCCACCCGTCGAGCACCTCGACCTCACCGGCGACCTCGCACCAAATTCGCCCCCCTTCGCCTGATTTGGCCGGTGCCTCCCACCGGCGTCGCCACCGCCACCTTGCCGCCGTCACCGCCGCCTCTTCACCGTCGGCGAACGTCAACATTCCCGCCGTTATCTTGAAGTAAGTATTTAAACCTAAATATTTTGTAGGTTTGTGAAATTGAAGAGATAATTTTGATAGGTTTGTGGTAATTAATGATTGGTAGACTTATATTGAGTGATATTTGAAATTTGATTGTTGTGGAAAATTAGAAATGTATGGATTGTCGCATGCGGTCCGATAAATTATAGTGGATTGATTATGTGATATGTGTGAAATTGTTGACAATGGTTTGTGTATGTTGAAATTAGTGTGAAAATTAATATATGATTGTTAGGTAAGTGCTATTATTAGTAATTTGTTGGTGTTCTTAATTGTAGTGAAGTGAAGAATGTGTTCGTGCAGACATTGAACGTAATTAGTTGTGAAATGTATTTATTGTTGAGAATTGATAGAAAACAATTAGTAAGCAGCTGTGAGGTTATATTATTCCGTTAAATGTGAAAAAGTTGTGCATAGATGTTGCTGTGTACGATTTGAGGGAAAGGGTGTTGTTGGAATTTGTGTGTTAATGAGATCGATTTTTGTGGATTATTAATATGAAGGAAATGGGTCGCAAGAGAAAACGTATTGCGAAAGGGGAAAAAATCCGTTATTATTGCTGTGAATGTCGTTGTTGTCGGTGTGTATGTCACAGCTTTGGGCTCCCACTTCAGACATTGAAACAAGTTTATATCCTGACTTCATTGTCGTAATATGTATGTGCTTTTGTTGGTATCCTATTAGTCGTAGCGTATGACGAAATAGTTTAATGAGAAGTCCATCATGCATTCACTTGTATACGAATTAAAATTATCACCATACGTCGATTGTTAAAGTAACCAATATTAATGTGCTGCTTACTTTGTCAATGATGAACAATGGATAATATGTGCGGACCACCCCATCGGAGGTGGATGTATGAAAGATTTATGTCAGGGAGAAAACCTTATAGGCAGGAGTTCTTAGAAGGAGTAGAAATGTTTGATCAATTTGCAAGGGGTCAGACAGAGTTCATTAATAACGGGCATTATAGATATCCTTGTGCGAAGTGTGGAAACAGAGCATATAGGGCACCTGATGATGTGAAATTGCACTTGTACCAAAACGGCTTCGTTAAGGGGTATTGATATTGGATATCTCATGGGGAGATATAACCAACTGAATATGCAAATGTTGGCATTAGTAACCAACAAAACTTGTATGATGACATAGCTCCAACAAGTCCTATGGATTTCGACGACACAAACTCGTTTGTCGATCGTGTTGGAGCAATGGTGAACAATGTCATTGTTACTAATGAGGTTGAAGTTAGTGAGCAACCAAATGCAGAAGCTCAGGCATTTTATGATATGCTTCAAACTGCTCAGACGCCTTTGTGGGAGGGATGTTCAACCCAAACTGAGTTGTCCAATGCTGTGAGGTTGATGAGTATAAAATCTGATTACAATATGACGCAGAATTGTATGAATGAGGTGATGCAGTTACTGCATGAGAGTTGCCCGCCAGACAATCGTGTGCCCCAAAGTTACTCAGAGTTGAAAAAGAAGGTCCGAAGTTTGGGTTTAGATGTGCACAGGATTGATTGTTGTTGCGGTGGATGTATGCTTTACTTGAAGGAAATCAATGTGGAGTCATCAGGAGGGGAGCCAATGTTGTCAGTTTTCCAAACCAAAGGTACTGCTGTGGGAAGTCGGACACAGAGGTACCTAATTGATGAAGAAATGAACGCTGCACAGCTTCATATTGTGTTGAATTGTAATGAAGTTGAACCGTACATCGCGTAAGTTACAAAAAAAAGTACCCATTGCATCCATCACATGCATCGAACGAATACCATTTTATGAATTGAAACATGGTGCTAATAAGTGAATAATGACTTGTACAGACTATTCAAGCAACAAAAATTACAAGGAAACCCAAATTTCACAGATATGGAGTTAGATGCACTCATAGAGTCCGATTTTTTTTGGTGGTTCAAGAAAGCAGTAAGATTTTTTAATTTTGCCATCGTCGTTGGAAATAACTGTACTAAATCATCACAACTTATTTCTAGCAAATGGTCCCGACCTTATGAGTTTAAACATAAATACTTGTACGTCGACATTGTTGAAATGTTCACTGACGAACGTCAGGTACACCTGTACCATTTAGCTCAACTGCCTTTGAGGAAGGTCACAACCTGGTCTGCATTTAGGATGAATGGATTCTTATTTCAAACGCAGAAGAGGTGTGAAGGAAAAAAGAGTTACAATTGTGGGGTTTGTGTGAAAGAGAGCGGAGAAGGTGGATTCGAGGATGATTATTATGGAATCCTTCAAGAAGTTATTCGTGTTGAATATCTAGGAGAACCACTAAAACAATGTACATTGTTCAGGTGTGATTGGTTTGATAACAGCCCTCGAGAAACACGTAGCCCTAAACTGTGTCCCTTCGTTGAGGTTAATGCAACAAGAATATACAAAAAATATGATCCATTCATATTTGTTGCCTCCGCAATGCAGGTGGTGTACATGAGGTACCCAAATTGAATAAGAGATAAAGGTAACTGATGGGTTGTCGTTCCAAACAAATCTAGACAAAAAGTGAATGATGAAGTCACTTTACCAGTTGCATTTCAAGAGGAACAAGTGTCCCACATGACAGCAGTAACTGACATTCTCCCTGCAACTTTGTTGAATGAGGAGGAAGAAATTGAGGAGGTAAACGAAGACGATCCAGCTGAGAGAAGTGAAGAGGAGGAGTGGGATGATATTGACGATGATACTGAAGACTCTGAATGAAAGTGATAATGATAAATTAGTTGATTGTGACCTAAAACCAAATTGTATGGGCTGTTAGTTCAGATACTTATGACATTGTACGCGTGACATTTATGACATTGTAATTATGACATTTAATTTGCTGTTAACTTCAATTGTAATTAATTATTTGTTCCTCATATTATTTGATCACTACATTCTGTATATTTGTCTCTAAGATGTCAGGTACACATCGTGGCCGTGGGGCCGGGCGTGGGCGTTCTCGGGGAGCAGACCAACACGACCCTACCAGTCAGCACGAAGAGGAACCTCAGGGACATCAAATCCCTGAGGTTCCCCACCGCATTATCCCAAACCCTCGCACCACTCCATCCATGCACTTCAGCCAGCACATGACACCCACCATCCCCCAAGTACACATGTCTGGCAGTTACAAGATCCCGAACCCACCTATTATTCCACAACAATCTGTAGAAAGGAGTCAGGAACAAAGTGAACATGTTTCTAGACATGGCAGTAGCACAAACAAGCAACTCATCGCACCTGACGGCAAAGAGTAAGTAATTATGTCTTACCAACTGTATTATCAATTTGCAATTTCTGACGGGATCCATTCTTTCTTAATTTGCTAGTTTCTGTCCGTACGATGTTGTGTTAGAGATTACAAGGATATTTACGAGCAAATATCCTGAGCCATGGCCAACATGGGGGAAAGTGCCTAAACAACATCGAGACTTGTGGTTTGGTGAGTTTAAGGTAAGAGTTCTCCCAATTCTTTGTACATTCATGTACATATACACATATATGTATTCATATATTTAGCAGGTATCACATTTTGTGGCATGTAATTGTGTTCATGCAGAAGCGTTACTGTTGGGCTCCAGAGCATGCGGCCCAGATACGGAGGAACTTCGAGGAGAAAGGGGCAAGTAGATTGAGGGACACATTCGGGGAGTTGAGGAAGAGGAGGAAGCAACCATTGTGGTTGTCTGACAGCACTTGGAAGTCGCTGCACGAATATTGGGGTTCCGATAAATTTCTGAAGGTGAGTTCGCAGGCAAAGAAGAACCGGAACAGCGAGCAGGACGGGTTAGGTCCTTCTTTGCATAGATCTGGTTCGGTCCCATTTATTGAGCACAGAAGACGCATGGTAAGTGCGTGGTTCATTATTTGTTGTACTTATTTTTCCCAACGCCTTACCCAATTACAGTCATCCTATTGTACATTAACGTATTCTGTTATTGTGTAGGCGAAGAAGCTTAATAGGGACGTTACGGACCTCAAACTTTTCAAGGATACTCATGTAGACGCGGCTAACAAATGGGTGGATAAAAAATCGGGAAAAAGATGGGTAAGTCACCTGCATGATTTCTTGATTGCGTAACAAATCAGCTCAGTATGTTCACGATTGAATGTTATGTCTGGAATGTCTAAATTTATGGAATCTTATTTTGCAGACGGAGCACCAATTGAAGTGGGACCAGATTCGAAACTTGCAATCTTCCACAAATCCCGACTCTGAACCAACTGAAGTCCCATCCGAAACTGAGTTATGTGTGCAAGCTAACTACAACAAAAAGGGCCGTGTGTATGGGCTAGGATCAGAAGAGGTCAAACTGAAGCATCTGGTGAAGTCCACAGCGACATCTCAGGACCGTGATCCTGACCCTGATGTGCGAGCATCGGTCACCCAGCTGAACAGCGAGCTCAGTACGATGGCTGGGAGAAACCGTCACTTAGAAATTAAAGTGACTTTACTCACTTCGGAATTATCTGGTCTGAAAGATACATTCCGTGAGTTTATGAGAGCTCAGCAAGCATCTGGGTCTGGATCTTGCCCACGCCCTTCTATGCGCCATCGACAACATCGCCGCGCTGCTCCTTACATCCCTCCTCCTCCTCCTGAACCGCAACCATGTAACGATGATGACAACGATGATGATGATGGTGATGATGATGATGATGGCGGCAACCTTGGGTATGATGACCGCCCTCATGACTACAGGGATTATCTCATCTAGCATGTCCCTTGATCACCCCTTCCTCCTCGATACTTATGTGAACAGTTACCTTCTCTTGCGTTTGTTGCCTTGCTTTGGTTGCTTATTACTGTACTTCGTATTATTACAATGTCCATTTGGTGTGGTTCTTTATTTATGCTTGTTGACTGAAAGTAACCACCTGTGGTGGTTACGTTTGTTGTGATTTGTGTACCACGTGTAGTGGTTATGGTTGTTGCGATTTGTGTACCACGTATCGTGGTTTTGGCTCGGTCGACATTTGGTTGGCCTGATTTGTATATGCAGGTTATAAATGTGTATTTGGGGAACAACGTTTTCAAATTATTTTTTTAAAAATTTCCAGAAAATTCCGACGGAATTTGATGTTCCGTCGGACAGGGTACACCGGAAGGGCCGACAGACACCCATTTTCCGTCGGCATTTTCCAACGGAATACCCACTTTCCGTCGGAAAATGCCGACGGAAAATGGGTGTCCGTCGGGCCTTCCGGTGTCCCCGGCCAACCTTTCCTGACGGCATTGTCCGTTGGACAATTGAAATTCCGTCGGCAGTCCGTCGCCATGGCCGTCGGTCCTGGCCGACGGAATAGGTATTCCGTCGGCAGGTGCGGGTCTACGGGCTTTATTCTTATAGCACGGGTCCGTCGGATTTTCCGCCGGAAAATTGGTTTTCCGACGAATTTTCTGGTATTTTCCGTCGGAATATCCGCCGGAAAATGAATGTTTTTTAGTAGTGTACTCAATAACTTTGCGAAGCAAAAATATTGAAGATACACTAAATCTACAATTTAAACTTTTGACAAATATAGGTTTACAACCTATAAATAATGCATTATCTTTCTATTATAGAGGACTATATATTTTTTCAAATACTAATTTTCCTATAAAAGAAGCAAAACAAACAACTCCATGATCCATCCATTTTCTATCTCACTACAAACTACGGCCGTACATTAAAACATCCCTATAGAGTACGCGCGAAGCGTGGTGGACAGGGTTATGAACTTATTGCACTCTTAACTCAAATAAACTTTTTTTACCTCAATTTAACGCTGTTTATGAGTATGTTTCAGGGACTCACAATTTTCTTGCAGACTATTTGACTAAGAGAAGCTGAATATTTCAATGACGACTCCAGAAAAGCTCAAGGAACTTGAAGACATTACAATTGACTTTAATGAATATCTACAAATTGTTACAGAAAATTTAAAGCATCTCGAGACAGGAGTCCAAGATATCGTCTCAAATATCAGAACTAAGATTGACAAACTCTCAAAAGGAACTACTGAAATCATTACTAACATGAGGAAAGATCTTGAACAAGGAAGCATTGTTGTTGCTGACTCTTTAAGATTACGAACTCTTTGAGAACTATTTCCTCAACTATTTCATTTGCAACTATTTCGAGTTTCATGACGCCAATGGCATCGTCAACTATTACTCCAACTATTATCTTTGAGCCAAGTTCTAGCCCTTGATTTCTCGAAAAAGAGAAAGAGATGCAAGAACTAAAGCTAAACTATTATAAAAAAGGACTACAACTACAACTTCACAAACTAAAAAATTTGTTCCTTTTGACATATGTGATCCTTTTGTTTCAGGATATTACAAAACTACTATGCAAGTCTATGGAGACCTTAGTAACTTATCCCAAATCTTTTACAGCAGTGGAAAGTCTCTATTTCCAAGACTCACTGCCTGCACTGGATCAAATCTCTTAGCTATTTACCATTTCTATGAGTATGGATACATTGACATGGTATATCCAAACATCAAACTCATCACCAAATTATCCCTTTTTCCTTTTGATATCATTCAAACTCTCAAAACTCTCAAACAAGGACCCATCTTTGTAAAATTCCATACAATTTCACCCGAAAAGGATGAAGAAACTGGAAAAATCTATCAATGTATTAGCCTTATTCAGGCTGGATACATATATGGAAATCATCAGCTCAATATTGAAGCCACTAAAAAATTTGATTTCATTCGATTCAACGAATCATGGATAAACTATTGGAGGAGATGTGGTGCTATGGCAGTAAAATGCCACGGAGACCGACTCTATACCACAATACTCAAATGTTTGTTGCAAACAAATAATCATGCTATTGTCACTAAAGAAGTAATGCAGGAAGATCATTACGATGATGAACTATTGAAATTTCTTTTCCAATTTGAACGAGAGAATTTTCAAGGATCTTCATCTATCCAAAATAAGTTCTCTAAATTACTCAAGAAAGAAAAAGAAAAGCAACGTCTGTTACAAACGGCTAAGATTTTACATTAAAAAGACATCTAGATGTAAGACCAGGATCTTGCCGACAACTATTTCTGATATGTTTAACTCTTATCTATTGAAATCTTGAACTAACATAGAAAAAATGGCAACACATCAAGCATTACTGCTAAGAAGACCCACAATCAATCAAGCATGAAGACTTTTGCAACTATGCGTGAAGATATTGCTCATGTCACCATCAATTATTTGTTTAATCAATGCAAAACAAGTTGCATGAAGTTGCACTCTATTTCAAAAAGCTATCAAGAAACTGTTGAACACTTCAATAATTGTACTCTCACAGCTGTAAAGTAATATTCTAGGTATTTCTTATGATGTAAACACTTACGTCAAGAAGGCCTTTTAAGGTACTATAAATATGTAACTCTAAAACTAGAAAATTCAGATTTAGAGATTGCAAAGAGGGAAAGATTGGAAAAGAGCTTCAGAGAGAGATTGAGAAGAAAAATCTGAGAGACTATTTGAGCAAAGCTTTTAGCTCTTAAAATATTGTTCTAAATTTTCCGTTGAAAAATCAGCTTAATACAGAGAACTATTCAGAAATTCTTGAAATTTTATCTCCTTGTTTAAAGGATCTCAAAGTGAGTGAGAGAATTAGAGGATCGAAGTAAGTCCAATAAGGTCCGTGAGGAGAAGGGCGTGGCGGTAGATCAAAGATTTTATATCTCAACGAGAGTGTCTGAGATCAAGGATGTATAATTTCTTGAACAACTAATAGTTTGATTTATTATCCTGAGAGTACCATCATGTTTAGAACCCATTTTAATCTATATTTTGTTCAAATACTAATCTCTTATTCAAAGAGTTTTAAACTTTTTTCTACAAAAATTTGCCAAACCCCTACATTACTGGTATCAGAGCCCCAAAACGACCCTAGACGACTCTTAACTTTTACCCAACTACAGTAGCTTTACAACTGAAAGAAGCCATAAAAGAACCTAATTTGAGCCTATCAACCAAGTAAACGCATCAACTATTAAGTCAATCTACAGCAACTATTCTGGAAATCAAATACTATTGTAATAAGAGCCGACGAACTGTTCAACCCAACTACAACAACTATTGTGTAGACAATTAGTCAAGCCTAGCTATTAATAATCCTTTATTGGCATGAGAATTCATAACCAAAACTATTGTATCTTTATAATTTAAAGAAACCATAAAGCACAAATAAACTGTATTAGAAAGTAATATCTGTTGAAGCTATTAAACGAACTTAAACTATACATAAAAAACCTTGTATTATTAATGTCAGAACTCAGAGCCTTACTACCAAAGAAGCTCATCAAGCCTATTTACAGTAACTATTTACACAAATCTAATATCTGTGTATAATCAGAACCCGTACACCTATTCAACGAAACGAATTAACCAAAGTTCAACTATTAAATCAGAAATTGAATTATTAATTGTGAAACACAGAAGCACTCAACCAAAAGAAACTATTTGTTCAACATTAATTTGCATTGAAAAGAACTTATAAGCAATAAAATCACTCGAATGAAAAATATAGGTACTTGTTAGCAATTACTATTTGAATAACTGTACACAACATTATAAAAAGCTAAAGTGGAAGACAAACTTTTGACAGGAAACTATTCACTTTTGATAAAAAAAAAAAAAACAAAACAAAATCCGTGAAACTTTTATATATGAACCATTAAATTTGAAAAAAGAACTATGGCAGAAATACCACCAACTCATCCATATTTTCATAATCATTCACCTAGAAACTCTCATTTTCCGAAAGTTAGTTTTATTGCATATTTATGAGATGACTATTATAAACTTAGTATAGAATATCAAAACTTACTCCAATTGTCTATTTCAAAATATAAAACTGTTAAGAATGCTTTAAATCTTTCTGATCAAAAATCTTACAAACAATATCACAGTTTATTAAACCATCTTATTTGTGAAAACAATCGAATGGTTAAACAACTAGACAAATCATTACAAGATCACCATTATCCATACAGTCTTGGTTAAAAATGAAGTCATCTAGAAACTTTTTAAACTTGAGAAATAAAATTTCAATCTACAACTAAAATAGATCAATATAGAGCCTATATAATGGAAATAAATGTTATCCACCCAATCTAGAATATTGTATTGAAGAACAAGCTTTTGATTTCTTAAGAACTTTTAATTGTACGACTAGAAATATGCGTCAACAAATGCTTAATCATTATAAAACAAGACTAAATCGACTATCTACTTTATCAGAAACTATTAAGCCGAGAAATAAAAAAATTTTAAAAGATAATATTGCATTATTGGAATTAACTTTTATATATACCATTTGGTATCAAGAAAACATGAATATAAATGACTCTAAAATCACCTATTATTTAGACGAAGAAAGAAACTAAGAAAACTAAAAGAGCAAAACTGTAAATTACTTTTAAAAATTAAAAATAAAAAGAAAATTAAAGCAAAGGATATAATAGTAATCTTTCAAATAAAACAAAAATAAATGTCACATCAATACAAAACTTACCCGAAACTCAGCCTGAACCGCCACCTATAGCCTATAAAGAAGCTTTTTTTCCATTAGGCGAAAATCCTATGTCATGCAAAGACACTCATGAACAACTTCGGCAAATTATTAGTGAAGGCAACATGTGGTTGAAGTTTACTTCTCCAGCACGGGATAATTAAGGTTGCTAATTATTAAAATTGGGATCGACTTTTAATAACCTCAATTTTGAGTGGTTTGAAAGTCAATAATCTTACGTTTGGAAACAGGCCTTAATGCTTCGAACTTCGAGCCTATTTGTTCTTAATAATTCAACATTTAGAAAACTAGCCAACGTAACAGTGAGTTGGAGTTGCACTGGGGTCTAATTTTCCTTACTACAAATTATTGATAATAGATAGGTTGAAATTTCAGGGCATTAAGACCTATTTCTGAAATCAAATTATTGACTTTAAACCATCAAAAATTACATTATTAAAATCCAAAAATCCGTACAAACAATAAACACACAATGGGACATTTAATTTCATCATCTCATATATATTGTACCGACAATTAAAATCTCTTACAAATAATCAAAAATCCTTACTAATAATCAATTATAGTTAATTCATTATGTGTTCATCAAATTAAACTACTAATAAGTTTACATATAATATGATCCAATTTAAACATAGGGTGTGATTGAGAAAATGATTTTCTCATTTTTACGGTGTTTGGTAAAATAAAAAGGGTAAATTTGTTTTCAAGAGAAAATCATTTTCCCTAAAATGAAGGAAAATATTTTCGCTTTGAATGGAGCATAAGTTGATTTTATGTTTCTTTGGCGCTCACACGGTTTCTCATTATTTCTCTCTTTTGTGTCTCTTTCCTTGGCATATGGTTCGAAGATTAAGACAGTGACATATAGTTTCAAGATTAAGGCATCATACTAAAGATTAGCGAAACTGTATCATCCCAATGTCAATACCGATACCAATTCTGATGCCGGTGAATCTAATAACCATAATTTCATCGAAATCCAAAATGCTCTGCAAGTAATCGTTAGGGTTAAGAAGATAGAGAAACTTACTAGGTCTTTTCTTTTCTTTGTTTGGATTTCTACTCGAATGTGGGAAATTGATAAAACATTGCTAGCCTCAAATTGTTGGCAGTAGATAAGATCAGAAAAATTGAAAAATGTACATATTATCACAACTTTGATATGCATAACACTGCTATTGCAATATAATTTCCTAAAGAACAAAATATAAACTTTTATTTTTCTAAATATTGTACTTATTTTTATTTTTTCACTAATGTGTCTCTTTTTAGCTTTTCTATTCATTTTTTGCGAATCAAACTCATTTTTCAGAAATTTTATTTCTCCTCTTATCAAACAACTGAAAATGTGAGCTGAAAATTATTTTACATAAAAAATAATTTCCAGTCCTAGCAAACACATCCATAACATAAATCAATACTAACTTAGGCCCTGTTTGTCAAACAGCTGTTAGCTGTTTGTATTAACTGTTAACTGTTAGCTATTTAAATTAGCTGTTTGTTGAAAAACTCTTTGGTAAAATTAGCTATTTCTGACAAAGTTGTGAGACAAAAAGCTAATTCTTCAAAAATCTCTTCCAAAAAACTCATAGAATTAGTTTTTTCAAATTAGCTTTTTGGACCCAACAAGTTCTTTTAAAAAGCTATTTCACCAAACACCCAAATTAGCTTTTTTACTTGATCGAAAAGCTAATTTTAGTCAAAAAAACTCTTTTTAACAAAAAAAACTTTTCAAAAAACTCTTTGCCAAACAAGCCTTAATGTAACCAAATATGAATGGCCAATGGGGTCCACCATTGTAAACCGTAGTCAATGCGCAGTTCTTGCTAATGTCCTAGAACGCCACGTATGTAAAACCTTATTGCGCTCCCAAGGGCCAAGTGCAGCATTCACATGCAGGAGTCCTTGTGACAAACTTCTAGAGACTTTTCTAAAGCACCCAATCAACGGTTTTCAAGTTTCAACCATCTCTATGGCCCAACCATATCAAGTGATTGCTTCCCCCAAACTCGATGTGTGTTTTAATTTGTTACGAGAGGGGTTGATGTTAACTAGTTATTTTTGGCATTGAATTTGGTAACTTTCAATAATATTGAAACAAATAAGTTGTTACATATCAATCCCGAAACACCAATTGACGGGTGACATGTTATATAAATTGCCCAAATTCAGTTAATTGGTCTTCTGTGCTCAGCTCTTCACTTGCCTTATGCCGGTTTAGGGATAGAATTACACTCGACTGCTTCAAATTTGGTGGCGTTTGTGCTTATGTGCATCGTGGTTATGAATTAGGTGTGACTTTTTTTTTTTGGTAGCTATTCTAGTCGTCTGCTCCATTTTGCTGCCCTGCTACTTGCAATTGGTAGTTTGTCATATTATACGGTTAGGTCATGTATCTTGTTAGAAGGGTTCTTAATCAGTTAGTTGGATATTTCCGCTTCTGTTTTAATGTGGGTTTTTTGCTGTAGAAGTAGTTATAGTAATTCAATCTTGGGTGCTTTACCTTTAATTTGTGTGCCTGGGTAGTTATGAATTATGGATAATTCACTAAAGTGGGCTATTACTCATCCTCTTCAAGTTAAGCTTGTTTATGTTCATCTTGAGGACCATGAGCTTGACGATATTGCTGAGGTTGTTATTCAAATAGAGGGGCCTGATGAGATTCCCCATCGAGTTAGTTTTCTAAAGGAGAAAGGAAATCGGAGTTTTGAGAATCATGACTTTAACCAAGCCTCAGCACTTTACTCAGTTGTAGTTATTAAACGTTTGTGCTTCGGTTGTATCGTCTCTAATGTAGATAAGGCATTATTCAAGCATTTGGTCATTACTTTGAATCTTAACTTGGCTACATTCGAACTTAAGCAAGTGAAGTTTGCAACAGTTTTGCCTTTGTGCTCTTTAGTATTGGAATTTGAGTCATGTAACACAAAACCTTTGTTTAAGAGAGAAAAAGCCAATTTGGAACCGAGTGATGTTTGGTAGTCTCGTTGTGATTGAAAAAAAAAACCTACTTAAATGGAGCCTAATAACATGGAGATTATAAGAGAACTAGCCAAATTCGAAAATGGCAATCACTTTGTTGATGGTACATGTAGGAATTTCAGTTATCTAGCGAAGAATGATAGTGATGGAGAGCAGCATTCTGATCGAGTAATAACACAATGCAATGAGGGTATGGTGAAGAATGATGATAAGAGCATGCAGTGTGGATTTTAATTCCATCTTAACTTCTATAACAAGCTTGGAGGTAGGATTAAAGCCAATCCTATCAAAATTCCTGATATAGTCTAATCACTACTCAAGAAGGCATAAAAGAATGTGGTCTCCAAGATCTCTCCATCTATCGCGTTCAATTTATAGAATGGTTCAACAAGGGGGGGGGGGGGATTGAGTTCTTCAATCAACGCTCAATGTCTTATATAGTCTTTCGCATTAAGCAAGATGATCAAACAAACACAATGAAATCTACTGTTTTTGAGGATGCTCAGAGCTTAGGACCCGTAGTGGATGATGATGCAAGTTCTTAAAAGAGCAAACTCAAGAAAGATGAATGTATTAGAATATTGCTCTGCTTACCTCAGCCGTGTACCACTTGGTGCTATTTATATACAAGCCCATAATACAATAAAACTAACCCTAGTTTAATATACATGTTTCCTATTCTAAGTCAAAGAACTTTGCTAAATATTGAAGAATAAATATTTACAATATGTATTTCCTAATACTCCCCCTCAAGTTGGAGCATAGGGATTGACTATGTCCAGCTTGCCCATTAAGAAATGAAACGGTTGTGTACCAAGAGCTTTGGTAAAAATGTCAGCAGGTTGGTTTCTGGAAGACACATAACCAGTAGTAAGATCGCCCGAAAGTAGGCGTTCGCGCACAAAGTAGCAGTCCATCTCTATGTGCTTGGTTCTTTCGTGAAAGACAGGATTCTTGGAGATATGCAGTGTTGCTTGATTGCTGCAAAATAGGGTCATAGGGGAGGTATGATAAACACCCATGGCAGCCAGAAAAGACTTTATCCATATCAACTCACTGGTAACGGTGGCCATTGCACGACATTCCGCCTCGGCAGAAGAGCGAGAAACTAAGCCTTGTTTCTTTGTCTTCCAAGATATAGGCGAGCCGCCCAAAGTGACAAGGAAACCAATCAAAGATCGGCGGGAGAGAGGACAAGCTCCCCAATCCGAATCACAGTAAGCAACAACTTTGAGGTCGGAATTACTCTGCAATAAAATGCCTTGCCCAGGGTTGCCTTTTAAATACTGAAGAACTCTCCGTGCAGCTTCGAAATGATCCTCCTTGGGAGATTGCATGAACTGAGAAAGAATATGAACAACATAAGAAAGTTCGGGACGAGTAATGGTAAGGTAAATGAGTCTACCAATAAGCCTACGATATTGAGTGGAATTTGGGAGAAGAGTCCCTGTGGCCAGAGCCAGTTTATGATTTACTTCCATAGGAGTGTCCATAGTTTTAGAGCCCAAGAGACCACATTCATCAATAATGTCAAGGGTATACTTCCGTTGACACAAGAACAACCCTTACGAATTCCTCGTAACTTCAATCCTGAGAAAATACTTCAGAGGCCCGAGGTCCTTAATATAAAAGCACTTATGCAGATAATCTTTAAATAAGGCACAGAGATTGGGATCATTACCAGTAAGCATCAAACCATCCACATATACAAGAAGAGTCATGAATTTACCAGCTTTCTTGTATGTGAAAAGAGAGTAGTCGGCGTAGGTACGAACAAATCCGTATTCTAGTAATGTGGACGAAAGCTTTGCAAACCATTGACGGGGTGCTTGCTTTAAACCATACAAAGATTTGTGTAGGCGACAGACTTTATGAGGATTAGAGGTACGGAACCCAGGAGGCATGGTCATGTAGACTTCCTCTTCCAAATCACCGTGCAAAAACGCATTGTGGACATCCATTTGGTGTAACTCCAAACCTTTCGCAACGGTGATGGCTAGGAAAGTGCGAACACTTGTCATTTTGGCAACTGGGGCAAATGTTTCGTTGTAGCCAAACCCTTCTAGTTGCTTGTCACCACAAATGACCAAGCGAGCTTTGTATCGTTCGAGATTCCCATTAGAATGATACTTTACTTTATAGACCCATTTGCAGTTAATGGGTTTCTTTCCTGGGGGCAAATCAACCACACTCCATGTATTGTTCTTTTCAAGGGCCTCGATCTCTTTAATCATGGCATTTGTCCAATGAGGGTCCTGCACTGCTTCATGAAAAAATCTAGGTTCCACAATCTTAGTAATGGCGGCCAAATAAGTGCGATGCGAAGAAGAAAATTTATGACAAGGAACATAACTAGCAATGGGACACGGTTTACCTGAGGAGGCCTTAGAGAATGAGTGAGTAGCTGTTGATGATCGACAGGAGTCAGGAGATCTTGCTGAAAAGCACACATAATCTTACAAATGACTAGGCATTTTTCAGGCCCGTTGCTCACGTGATGGGCCAGCTGTATCTGATGGGCTTACCCCCACATCCGGTTGGGCCATAATTAAAGGTTGCGCACCTTGGGGGCTATTGGGCCCGTGCGCTGTGATCCCGGTTGGTGGGCCTGAGGCCTGGTTACCCTGGGTGCTGCAGGAGTCTCGGACAGGCCCAGACCACGGGCTCCCCCTGTCTTCTGGTCTGGGCTGAGATTCCGGCCCAGTTGAAGACAAGCCCGTCAGGGGCTATGGGCTTGGAACTGATGAGCCAGAGCCGAAATTTCCACTGGTTTCGGGTGGGCTCAATCCTGTAGTAGGTGTCTTGGAGCCCACTAGATGCTGCCCACTCTTCCTATCACCATCATGTACCTCATCAGAGTCCCAACAATGATTATATGCCTCTTATGATAAATTAGGGGCATTGGCTTCCAAATTCGCACCAAAGGGAAATGTTTGCTCATCGAAGATTACATCACGGCTAACAAACATATTTCCTATGTCAAGATCATAAACCTTCCACCCCTTCTTACCCTGAGGATATCCTATAAATACACACTTACAACTTCTCGATTCAAACTTATCTTTAGGACGTTAATGATTATAAGCATAACACAGGCAACCAAAAACTTTCAAATGTTCATAGGAGGGTGGAGTTTTGAACAGAATTTCATAAGGGGTCTTGCCCTTTAAGATAGAAGAGGGAGTTCTATCAATAGGTAGCCTGCAGCTAGGACACATTCCCCCCAAAACTTAATAGGTAAGTGTGCTTGGAAACGCAAGGCTCGTGCCGCATTCAAGATGTGACGATGTTTGCGTTCTGCCCTACCATTTTGTTGAGGGGTGTCAATACAACTGGTTTGATGAATAATCCCTCGTTCTTTATAGAACAACCTCATGACTCCAGGTGTAAATTCATTCCTATTATCACTTCGAATAATCTTTACCATAGCGCCAAATTGTGTGTGAACCATAATGCAAAAATCTTTCAAGTATTGAGAAGCTTCACTCTTTTCTTTTAAAAGATAAATCCAAACACATCTACTGGCGTCATCAACAATAGTTAGAAAATATTGAGCTTCACAAAATGATTTTGTGCGATAATACCCCCATAAGTCACAATGGATAAGGCCAAAGCAGTTTGTGGCTTTATTCTCGCTAATAGGAAATGACACACGTGTTTGTTTAGCACGAAGGCACACATCACATAAATTATTTGAACTCCTCCTCCTAATTTTGTTGGAAATATAAGATAATGCCTGGCTTGACGGGTGACCCAATCAGCAGTGCCATGTATCATATGAAATAGCCTTGTTTGGGTGAACCCGTTCCAATGTCTCTTGCTTCAGATAATAGACTCCTCTCTTCGGCTCACCCACTCCAATCTGGCTCCTCGTAGTAAGGTCCTGTATCACACAAAGCTTTTTATTAAATGTTACTTCACAAATATTGTCTTCAACAAGTTGCGCAATAGAAATCAAATTGCAACTTAAACCGGGAACAAAGATTACATTATGTAATGTCAGTCCAGAGTCGACTGAGGCTGTCCCCCTTTTGACTGCTAAGGTTCTGGACCCGTTTGGCAGCTCCACATGAATAGGGCTAATGTTTTCGACATCATGGAGCAGTGAGATCATATTGGTCATATGACAAGATGCCCCGGAATCGAGCAACCATACTTCCTTACCTGATAGTTTCTCATGAGCTGATTTTGGCGTCTCAATGAGACTCAAAATCCACTGTACCTGTTGTACTGTGAAACTGGTCGTAGTCATGCCTTCTGTCTCACGTTCTCTCGATTGGATCTTCACCATACACTTGCACCTAATGTGCGACTTCTCTGCCTCGTCCGCTGCCTCCATGTGTTCGCCCGCCACCTCGTCCTCCACGCCCCTTGTTCCTGCCACCTCGACTTCCACGGTTGCTCCATCCGACTGGATATCCCACCAGTTTGTAGCAGATCGTCTCGTCGTGGCCGACTTTTCCACAATGCTTGCATGATGGTCGCTCACTCCGCAAGTATCAAGGACGAGATATATGTGAGGTAGCAAAAACCGCCATGTTCTCGGGTCGAGTATCTCGATTAGCCATTGTACTTCTATGGTTCTCTTCTTGTTGAACCATGTTAAAAATTTTCTCTATCGAGGGCAGTGGTTCCATTGCGAGGATTTGACTCCGAACTATAGAGTATGGCTCATCATCTAACCCCATCAAGAATTGATGGATTTTATCTTCTTCCATGGTCTTTAGGATCGTTTCTGCGGATCCACACTTACAAGGTGGAATCTTTATGTAATTATCAAGCTCATTCCATAAGCCCATAAGCCTAGAAAAGAACTCGACAACCTCTTGATTAGGGATGACAGTATAGTCCGAATTCGATGTAAATCCGATCCGATTTATGGCAAAATTATCCGATTCGAATCCAATAAAAAATAATCTGATTCAGAGTCCGATAAAAATAATCCGACTCCGACTCCGATCCGAGCGGATTTGGAGGAGAGTCCATCCAATCCGATTAACATCCGATCCGATATCTTTTTCTAATAATTTTAACTTTTTTTGAAGATAAAAAAATCTTAATATGATAACTCTCAAAAAATCCACATAAGGTTTGCACTCTATGTGCAGTACACTTTTCTTTCTTAGCTAATCTCTTCTTCTCTCTTGATTTTTTTCTCGCTCTCTTATCTTTGTCAATCAAAGTTGTACTTTCTCCATTTCCTTCCAGCTGTTGTACTATTGTCTATCCCTTTCACTCTAAAGTGAATTTACATTCTCTTTTTCCAACACATTTTTCCTTTAACACATTGAAATGTTTAATATAGAAAGCTATTAGACATTAAAGAGGTACTTAATATTGGACTTATAAGTGGGCAAAAATAAGGTTGGAAATAAAAAATTGTGTAAGTACTGAATAAAAATATATAATCGGATTATATCCGATTATATCCGGATTTAATCCGATCCGAAATCAATCCGAATTCGATTTAACATCCGATCCGACGGAGTCAGATTTGGATTGGATTTTCAAATCCAATTATTAATTGGATCGGATTTGGATGTCTATACATCCGATCCGAATCCGACCCGTTGCCATCCCTACTCTTGATTGTTTTGCTTGCATGAGGCTTTCTTGGCCTTCAGTTTGTGGATCTTCGGGATATTGGCTATAGCGTACAACTTCTTTATATTCACCTAGAGTTTTTTGGCGGAGTCTACGTACGCCACACTCTTATGAAGTTTTGGTTCAATTACATTCATTATCCATGACTATCATGGAATTCACCATCTCCCATGCATTGATTTCAGCCATGCTTTTACCCTCCGTTGCTTCTGGTTTGTAATGGTCTCATCAATAAATCCAAGTTTATTCTTGGATCTTAGAGACGTCTTGACTGCACTCTCCCATAGCTCATAATTTTTTCCATCAAATTTTATTGACGTTATGATTGCCCCGGGAGAATCAGAAGGGTGAAGATAGTAGGGGCTTTGGTTATCAATTACAAAGGTTTGATCTTCGGTCAGGGTGTTCGACAAAGGATGGCTCGGCTGCTGTTGTGCGTGTTGGACGTTTTTCCCTCACGCTCTAATACCATAAAAGAGCAAACTCAAGGAACATGAATGTACTAGAATATTGCTCTACTTACCTCAGTCGTGTACCACTTGGTGGTATTTATATACAAGCCCATAATACAATAAAACTAACCCTAGCTTAATATATAGGTTTCCTATTCTAAGTCAAAGAACTTTGCTAAATATTGAAGAATAAATATTTGCAATATTTATTTCCTAATAGTTCTACTAATATGATTGATTTAGCTACCCAAGGGCACGAAGTGCACCAAAGATGTGGAAATTCGCATATCTTTCAATTTTCTGCACAACTTCAAGGGAGCCAGACATGTAGAAGCTGAAGTAGGAGAAGGAAGTATCATCCGCGACCGAAGGAGTGCCTTAGGACACAGGAGATGGAACCGGTGCCGGTCACAGCCAATAAAAGGTGCGGCTTAAATTTTGTTGATTCCAACTCTTTTGATTGGTGCAGGGAAGATTGTAAGCATTGCAAGAGGTTTACGAGTTGGATTCATGGAGACGACCTTCACGTACACTCCAATGTGTCCAATAAGGCCCGATGTAGAAAGAGGAAGCCTGATGTGATAAATTTGGATGCGGAGCAGTTGCCCATGAACAAGAGAATAGTTTGTCAAATTGACGATAAAATGTGCTGCCCTCTTGTTTGCCATAATATAGTTATATTCTCTAAAATATTTTTAGAGGATGTCAGATTACTTATAGCATAACTCTATAGGTAGTACGTTATTTTGTTGTTATGTGTCTTGCATTACCTTTCAGACCCCCCCCCCCCCAAAAAAAAGGTTACATTTTAACCTGTTTTTATCTTTGTGCAAATTGAAGAAAGGTTTACCTTGTAAATTAGGGGGAAGGGAAACAACCGTCTTAACTAATGATAAAATTTGTAAGGAAATAAAAACTTGATAACTTCACCATGACATCAAAGGCTTTATAAATTATGAGTAATTAACACAAGTTGGTTTAAATAATTTGGTACTTATTTTATTTAATAGAGTCTCAAGTTCGAGTCTTGTGAATGAAGCAAATTTATTATGATAGAGCTCTATCAATTTATAAGTCAACAGTAACTCAACTCTGTTAAAACAGATACCCAAAGACTCAAAAATAGATCAAAATAAATTATAAATAGCACATTATATATATTTAATAATGACCAGAAAAAATTTCAAGGAGATAAGTTCCTTTTTACCTGAACAAAAATACGCCTCTATTATAAACTAAAGTATTGATACAAACCTCCAAACTTAACACGTATATATTGTTACTAACGCCTTACAAAACTAATTTAAATTATTATAATTATTGTCTGCAATATCTTTAAAACGAAAAAGTATATCACAACTCATATGTACCTCTTTTGAAGAAAACAATACAATTATGCTACATAAGACATTAAGACGTTTATATCACTACTAGTCCCATCCAACACAATTGACAATACAAACAGCCCCCCAACAAAAAAAAGAATATTGGAAAATTTTCCGCCCATACAATGAGCCATAGTCCCATAGATATTAAGAAAGTCTATAAATTTTTGTTGTTTCATGGGCCCACAGTTGAAAGAAGCAATCGCCTAAATACCCACTATAAATGAGGTTGGAGCACCTCAGTGCCCTTCCTCAAACTCACCATAAATAAATTACCCAATAAACCAAACACACCCTTATCAAAATTCCGAAACTACCCCTACAATGGCCTCCCTGAACACCCTCCTCCCCTTCCTCCTCCTTCTCCAACTGTGCACGTCAACATCCACCCTTCTCCGAGAAGCCAGCGACCTCGTGAGCAGCACGTGCAGCCAGACATCCGACCCGAGTATGTGCGAAGCCGTGCTCCGGGCCGACCCGCGGACCTCCGAAGTGTCCGACCCGGAAGAGCTGATCCTCATCATGATCGACACGGTCAAGTCCCGGTTCACGGACTCGCTTCGGTACGCCCTGGACCTGACCCGGAAGACCCGGGACCCGGAGGTCATCCGGGCCCTGAAGGATTGCATCCGGGTCTACCGGGTAGTCCTGGATGCGAATGTGGTGGTGGCCACCAATGCGGTCAGGCAGGGCGACCCCAAGTTCGGCGAGCAGGCCATGTTGGATTCGGCTAACGAGGCCGAGGCGTGCCGGTCGGCCTTCCCGGACGAGAAGGTGCCCGCCGAGCTTCCGGGTCGGACCCGGGTCCTCCATCGAGTGTCTAATGTGGCTGCTTCACTCATAAAGACTTTGGAGTAATGATCTTAATTTTAATTATTCAGCCTTAATTAAATCTCTCTTTTCATTTGTTAATATATGCCAGTGTGTAAGTGGTGTGAATCTGGAATGTGTATTTCTGTCCTAATTTTAGTGGACTTTGGGTTATGAGCTATGATCAATGTTGTGAAGTTATTGAGTACTGCCGAGCGAAACATAATTAGGATTAGATTACAAAAAATTAATGGATATTAATTGCGAGGTCTGTATGTTTTGGAAATTTTCAAAACATGCCACATATATATATATATATATATATATATATATATATATATATATATATATATAT